>VWZE01004259.1:0-10643 GCA_013396675.1 Eubucco bourcierii
CCTCGTTGCCCTTCTCTGGACACACTCAAGCACCTATGTCCTATGGCTTGCTCCCTAGGAGCAGAGGCCAACCTCCATGTGGCTCCAACCTCCTTTCAGGGAGTTGTAGAGATGCCAGAACATCTCCCCTCAGCCTCCTTTTATCCAGGCTGAACAACTCCATCTCTCTCAGCTACTCCTCACAGACCTGCTCTCCAGCTTCATTGCCCTTCTCAGAACCCACTCCAGCACCTCAATGTCCTTTACTTGAAGAACAAGATTTTTCTTCACAAGAGGAAAAATCTTGCTCCAAACATTAGGATGTGTGGGAAGAAAAGCAGCTGATTTTTCAACACTTCAAAATTATGTCATAAAGGCCCAGAAAGAAGCTTTGGTGAACATATAAACACAGAATGCAACAGAAATCACAGGGTAACTACAACCAATGTTTCCAGAGAAATAACATCCACACAAACAGCCACAAGCTTTGTTTAGCTAAATGAGTAACAGTGTGGCAGCCACCACCAAGGGCCTCCTTTTTAACTAAGAAAACAAGAGATTGGAGAAAAATTGGCTCTCTTGTACACAGTGTAGTGTTGGAAGGAGAACAGAGGAGAGGAGAATAGACAATGAGAAAAAGAAGAGGAAGAAAAAAGGAAAAGAGGAAAAAAATAGAGGAAAAGAGGGAAAAGAGAGAAAAAGAGGAAAAGAGAAAAAGAGAAAAATAGGAAAAGAGAAGAAGAGAAGAGAAAGAGGAAAAGAGGAAAAGAGAAAAAGAGAAAAAGAGAAAAAGAGGAAAAGAGGAAAAGAGAAAAAGAGAAAAAGAGAAAAAGAGAAAAAGAGGAAAAGAGGAAAAGAGGAAAAGAGGAAAAGAGGAAAGGAGGAAAGGAGGAAAGGAGGAAAAGAGAAAAAGAGGAAAAGAGGAAAAAAGGAAAAGAGAAAAAGAGAGAAAGAGGAAAAGAGAAAAAGAGAAAAAGAGGAAAAGGAAAAGAAGAAAAGAGGAAAAGAGGAAAAGAGGAAAAAGGGGAAAAAGAGGAAAAGAGGAAAAAGGGGAAAAAGAGGAAAAGAGGAAAAGAAGAAATATGGAAAAGGGGAAAGGAGAAATATAGGAAAAGAGAAAAAGAAAAAGAGAAAAAGAGGAAAAGAGGAAAAGAAGAAATATGGAAAAGGGGAAAGGAGAAATATAGGAAAAGAGAAAAAGAAAAAGAGAAAAAGAGGAAAAGAGGAAAAGAAGAAATATGGAAAAGGGGAAAGGAGAAATATAGGAAAAGAGAAAAAGGAAAAGAGTAAAAGAGGAAAATAGTAAAAGAGGAAACATGCAAAAGAGGAAAGGAGAAATATAGGAAAAGAGAAAAAGGAAAAGAGTAAAAGAGGAAACATGGAAAAGAGGAAATATGGAAAAGAGGAAAGGACAAATATAGGAAAAGAGAAAAAGAGGAAAAGAGTAAAAGAGGAAGAGGAAAAGAGGAAAGGAGGAAAAGAGGAAAGGAAGAAAAGAGGAAAAGAAGGGGGAAAAGGAAAAGCAGAGAAGGGACAAGGGGAAAAAAGGAAAAGAGGAAAAGGGGAAAAGGGGAAAAGGGAAATAACAAATTTAAACACAGTAAATGAAAAAGAACCCTAAATTAAAAGAAATAACATACAAATAGAACACAAAATAAACCATAAAATAATAAAAGAAACCAATCCTGCCTTCTCCTAACTGGAGGAGCATCTCTGGATTGTTCAATCCCATAAAACCTGGCACAAACACTAGGCCCTGGAGGAAAATTCCCATGGGAAGCCATTGAGTGCCAAGGGGTTGGAAATGTGCTGGCGCCTGCCGAGGGGCTGTGCCCAGTGCTGCAGGCTGCTGAATGGCTTCGGCAGGGCACCCTCCTTTGTGTGGCGTGTGCCTGTGGCTCCAGTTGCCATGGCAGAGGCCAACCCTTGCAGTAAATAGTCTGTGCTGTGACGTCCCGGGTCAGGTCAGGGACTTGCATCATCCTGCTTGTGCTTTCTTCTCATTCCCCCTCCCTGCTGCTGCCTGTTTTAAGCAGAGGCGAGCACAGAAATCCTCCTGGCAGGGAGTAGTGTCCAGTTCTGGGCTCCCCAGTTCAAGGACAGGGAACTGCCTCAGAGGGTACAGCAAAGGGTTACAAAGATGATGAGGAGACTGGAACATCTCTCTTAGAAAGAAAGGCTGAGGGGTTTTGGAGCTTGTTAGCCCAGAGAAGAGAAGACTGAGGGGGATCTTCTCAAGCTTATAAATACTTACAGAGTGGGTGTCAGGAGGATAGGGCCAGGCTTTTTTTTTCAGTGGTGCCCAGTGACAGGACAAGTATGTTCCTATGTCCAAGTAATGGGCACTAACTTGAATATAGGAAGTTCCATTGGAACATAAGGAGGGACTTCTTTACCTTGAGGGTGATGGAGCCCTGGAGTAGGCTACCCAGAGAAATTGCAGAAAACTTTCTAATCAAACCTCATCTGGTGCTGCAGAGCAGCTCAAGGTCACAGAATCACACAATAATTGGTGGTGAGACACTGGCACAGGTTGCCCAGAGAGGTTGTGGCTGCTCCCTCCCTGGAGGTGTTGAAGGCCAGGCTGGAGGAGGCCTTGAGTGAGCTGTACTAGTGGGAGGTGTCCCTGCCTATGGCAGGGGGTTGGAACTAGATGATCCTTGAGGTCCCTTCCAACCTTACCATTCTATGAGTCTATGATTCTATGATAAGGGTTAGAAGTGACCTCTGGAGATGATCTAGTCCAACCCCCCTGCTAAAGTAGGGTCACCCACAGCAAGTTTCCCAGGATCATAATGTCCAGGTAAGTTTGGAATCTCCCCAGGGAAGAAGACTCCGCAACCTCTCTGGGCAGCCTGCTCCAGGGTTTCGGCACCCTCAGAGCAAAGAAGTTTCTCTTGCTGTTCAGATGGAACCTCCTGGGTTCCACTTTGTGCTCACTGTTCTCTGGAACAGTGGCTGAACTTCATCACTGAGAAGAGACTGGGCTCAGAAGGTGTGAGGCAGCTTCTGGTTGGGACAGAAACCTCCCTGGCCAGGCAGTTTAGGTCATGAGCAGATTTTGGGCATGACACAGGTGGCCCAGATCCAAAGTTCAGCTCCTTGCATCCAAAATCTGTTCTTGCATTGCAGCCCCAAACGCCATTTGAACAAAAACTGTCCAGAAGTTAATGCATCAGTAGTTTGCACACTCCTGGCACTTGAAAGAACCACAAGAGATGTGGCTCTCACATCCCTGCCTGCTCTCCTGCCTGGAGCTAGTAGTGCAAAACAGGAGAATGGGGATGAAATTTTGTGCACAAAGTAGAGGATTCACAGGTTTGGAGGCTCACATGGAGGCAGCAAGGACTGTGAAACAGAAAAGGCAGAAGATTTCCTCAAAAGATGCTGAGAGGCAGAAACACTCTGGAGGAAATGTTGCCAGTACCATGGAGGTGTGGAAATCTGGAGCAATCAAGATGAATGGCAACTGCAGAACAAGACTCTGCTGGAGCACCAGACCTCGCTGACAACAAATAAATAAACCCTCAGCCTGATTGCAAAGACAGAACTTCATAGAACCACAGATTGGTTTGGGTTGGAAGAGATCTTTAAAGGTCATCTAATCCAACTCCCAGCAGGGACATCAGCAATTAGAGTAGGTTTCTCAGAGCCCCAAAAAACCTGACATGGAATGGTTCCAAGGATGAGGCAACTCCCACCTCTCTAGGCAATCTGGGATGGGATCTCACTACCCTCAGCATAAAAATATTCCTTCCTTCTGTCTGGTCTAAATTTCCCTCTTTTAGTTCAAACCCATCATGCCTTGTCCCATCACAACAGGTTGTGATGGTTTGGGAGTTCCCCATCCCCCCACACTTTGTAAAATGACCCAGACTAGAACTCAGCCAGCTGGAAGTTAAGGACTGAAGCTCTATTTACAGCTCAGCACAATGTACAAGCAGAGATAGACACTATAGACAGGAATGGTTACAGAAATAGACAAGTTAAAGGGAATACAGAAACACAACTCCCCTCCCAGAAATCAGAGACCCCAGGAGGGGCTCCCAACCACCCTTCCACCTTCTTCCCACCCCTGTACCTTACCCCAAGGTTTGCCTTGCACATGGTGAATTAGGAGGATCGTCCAGGGGGGTTAGAAGGAAAGTGGTTAGCGAGGATTAATCGGCAGAGGAGCCAGAGCCAGAAGCTGCTAGACTGCCCCAGACGGTGTTCTCGGAGCAAGAGACAGACAGAGACTCACTTATCTATGTTTATGTTCTTTTCCCAAAACAATTTTTTCAGCAAGCCTATGAGTGAAGTAGACATCACCATGTTTTCCTTTCACAGCCTATAGTGTAATTTTCTCTATTAAAATGTTCTAATTAGTCTCAAACCAGCACACCAAGAGACTGTGTTATCTATGTTTTGAGTTCTTATCCATCTCAGCAAGCCTGTGAGTGAAGTAGACATCACCATTATTTCCTTTTCACAGCCTACAGTATAATTTTCTCCATTAAAATATTCCAATTAGCCTCAAACCAGCACACAAGCCCCAGTCAAAAATCTGTCCCTGGCTTTCTTATCAGCCCCTTTAAGTACTGAAAGGCCACAAAAAGAGCTCCCTGGAGCCTCCTCTTCTCCAGGCTGAACAACCTCGATTCACAGAAGCCCTTGAGCACCAATAGCTGGAGCCCTCCTGCAGCGATCGCTCCACGCCTGGGAACCTCAACCCTTCCCAACCCTCAATGCTTCCAAATCCCCCTCCCCTGCCAAGCACAGCAGCCACCATCAGGAGACATGGCACAGCCTTAGCACATTGTCCTTCTAATTATCAGGTTGTCATCGGATAGATGGAAAATAAATGAAGCCACAACAATGCTGAAAGGAGAAGAACCTGCTGGTGTAGGAGGGGATGAGCTGCACGCAGCACATAGGAATGTCTCGTTAGAGCAGCTGCAATTAGCTGCTCAGGTTGAGCTGTACAACATCCACAACCACGGTGCCCCAGGCAATTCCATGCACTTTCCTTCCTGGCACATGCTTCTCTCTCCTTAAATTAGCTGCCTGGCAACAGTTCATTGATGCACTGTAAACGAGGCTTGATTAGGCCAAGAATAATGGGATAGAATTTATTCCATTATATTCCACAGGAATAACATTTCTTCTCTACAAGGGGAATAAACTGTTCCTCATGTCCAATCTAAATCTCCCCTGGGGCAACTTGAGGCCCTTTCCTCTTGTCCTGTCACTTGTTACTTTGTGAGAAGAGACCAACCACCACCTGGCTCTGACTTCCTTTCAAGGACTTGTAGAGAGCAAGAAGGTCTCCCCTCAGCCTCCTTTTCTCCAGACAAAACCACCCCAGTTCCCTCAGACGCTCCTCACAAGACCTGTTCTCCAGACCCCTCACTGGCTTTGTTGCCCTGCTGGACCTGCTCCAGCACCAAAATGTCCTTCTTGGCATGAGTATGACAGAAAAGTGAGATATGTTCAGAGCTCACATTACGTAACCAAGCAGCAAAAAATCTCAGCGTAACCCTCAGCAGGTCCTCATGTGGCTGTGGTGAGAGGAAACCCTCAGCAGGCTCAGTTCCAGGATCTGGCTCTTGCATAAGCAGTTGCTATGTCTGGGGGCTGCAGGGTCCTACCACAGCTGATGCTGCTGGAACCAGCCATTTGCGTCGAGATAAGCAGAGATTCAGGTGCACTACAGAAAACTGGAGCTGAAACTCATGTTGAGAAGTGGAATCACACTCACTAAAGCTGAGAGGAGGAAGAGGATTGTATATAAGGATTACTGAAATCAGAGCAGGTACCATAGCTGGCTTAGGTTCAAGAGGAAGAAAACAACTCAAGCAGCAAAATCCTTAAAGGAAAGATCTTTGTGGGATAACAGAGATGTTGATGGAAAGCTCAACATGAGCCTGCAGTGTGTGCATGCAGCCCAGACAGCAACCGAGTCCTGGGCTGCAGCAAGAGCAGTGTGGGCAGCAGGGCAAGGGAGGGGATTCTGCCACTTTGCTCTGCTCTCCTCAGACCCCATCTGGAGTACTGTGTGCAGTTCTGGAGCCCCCAGCACAGGGAGAACATGGAAGTGTTGGAGTGGGTCCAGAGGAGGCCACAAAGATGCTCAGAGGGCTGCAGCAGCTCTGCTATGAGGACAGGCTGAGAGAGTTGGGGCTCTGCAGCCTGGAGATGAGAAGGCTTCCAGGAGACCTTAGAGTAGCCTTCCAGTATCTGAAGGGGGCCTACAGGAAGGCTGGGGAGGGACTACTGACAAGGTCTTGCAATGCCAGGACAAGGGGCAATGGGTTTGAACTGGCAGAGGGGAGATTTAGACTGGATGTCAGGAGGAAGTTCTTTGCAGTGAGGGTGGTGAGGCACTGGCACAGGTTGCCCAGGGAGGTTGTGGATGCTCCCTCCCTGGAGGTGTTGAAGGCCAGGTTGGAGGAGGTCTTAAGTGAGCTGTACTAGTGGGAGGTGTCCCTGCCTATGGCAGGGGGTTGGAACTAGATGATCCTTGAGGTCCCTTCCAACCTTACCATTCTATGATTCTATGATAACAGAGCACAAAAACGGAACAGGCGCCGGCAGAGCCCTCATAACTTTCCAGATTCAGTCAAGGGAATCTCAGGATTACTTCTCCTTTTGGCATAAACATAACCCCAGGGATCAGAGCAGAAAGGCTTTGAAGGCAGGAGGCAAGCAGAGGGGCTGGCTGAGGCCAGGCTCTAGGAGGATGTGCAGATAAGCTGGGGCAGATATTATCTTTTCAGCACCAGGGCTAAGAAATGTCTGCCTGAGGTCTTCACTTTCTACCAGACGTAATCACTTCACGATGGACCAATGGCTTTTCCACCTCCATATGCTTTTGATATTGCTTAATAAACTTAATTAGAAAGCAGCCATCCTCCTGGAGAAAGGATGTTTCAGAGGGCTTCCTCTCCTCGGCCACGTTACCTAACTGGATTTCTTCCCTGCTCCCTGTTATTGGGTTAACTCCCACTCTTCATTTTTCACACCACGAGGTAAAGCTCATCACCATCACTATTTTGCAGGTAGGCAATGAAATGCCTCTCTGCTCAAGCTTGTGACTAATGCCTCTGGAGATCTTGAGCACGATTAAAGGAGGAAGTCTTCGGCCTGTGGCTCTTCCTACAGGACTAGCAAAAGAAAACCACGAACATGCTGTGTTCATTCAGGAAAAAAAAAATCAGAGTAAAAACTCTGGGTAATCTGCAGGGGGATAAGTGAAGTCACCTGCAGGGCTGCTGAGATAAAATCTGCCCACAGCAAGCCTTGGAAGGAGCTGGCAGTCAGCAGGAAACCTTTTCTTCAGGTCACTCCAAACTGAGTGGACCAAACCAAGCGGTGAGAGCCTAGAGTGGGTTTTACAGAGGAGCTGTGGCTAGCCCACCCCTGGAAGTGTTCAGAGCCTTCCAATATTTGAAGGGGGCCTGGGGAGGGACTATTGACAAGGTCTTACAGTGACAGGACAAGGGGCAATGGGTTTGAACTGGCAGAGGGGAGATTTAGACTGGATGTTAGGAGGAAGTTCTTTCCAGTGAGGGTGGTGAGGCACTGGCACAGGTTGCCCAGGGAGGTTGTGGCTGCTCCCTCCCTGGAGGTGTTGAAGGCCAGGTTGGAGGAGGCCTTGAGTGAGCTGTACTAGTGGGAGGTGTCCCTGCCTATGGCAGGGGGTTGGAACTAGATGATCTTTGAGGTCCCTTCCAACCTTACCATTCTATGATCCTATGATTCAGAGCCAGGTTGGATGGGGCCTTGAGCTTCCTGGGCTAGGGGAAGGTGTCCCTGTCCATGGCAGGGGGGTTGGAACTAGATGATCTTGGAGGTCCCTCGCAACACAACCCACAGGACGATTGTATGAAATATTGGGGTGCATTTCTCTCCCAAGCAGCTTTTTGTCTCCCCACCCCACTAAGCCCAGCCAGATGCTCAGCATCTGTGTCCCCCACGTGCTCTGGTGACGGGCATACCCACCCTCTCCAGACAGTTGGAATGAAAGCCAAACCATCTGCAATGGTTTGAGGGAGGATGAGAACAACTAATATACATTTCAGCCTTAATGTAAGGCACGTTGCTGCTATTAGGGTGAGGGCTTGGCCGCAGATAAATCTTGTAATCTGACTGGGACAAGCCTGTGCCATGGGATGCACAGAAGCAGCAAAGCTCACTTGCTGGTTCAGCACCCACAGCATGCTGTGCAAGCTTGTACAGGGAGTTACTGAAATTACAGGATCTCTCTAGGCAAACTTCAGAACTAAGGGGCACTGCACCTTCTGAGCTGCATCCTCGTGCCCAGCCACTGGACAAGGAGCAACAGGTACAAACTAGAACCCAGGGGGTTCCAGTTTAAAGCAAGGAAAAACTTCTTTGCTGTGGGGGGTGCTGGAGCCCTGGAGCAGGCTGCCCAGAGAGGTTGTGGAGTTTCCTTCTCTGGAGAGAATCCAAACCCACCTGGACATTGCAATCCTGGGCAGCTTGCTGTCAGTCACAGGTATTTGGACTAGATGATCTCCAGGGGTCCCTTCCAACTCCCACCATGCTGGGATTCTGGGGTTCTGTTTCCATTTTTTTGAGCTCGTGGGACATTGATGGGCTGTGTTTCATTAGTTACAACCAACATCCTTATGGTTTGCAAATTACACTCTATCAGAAAGAAGCTGGCATGCTCAACTGCCCATTATGGGTTTGTACTCCTCAGAAATTATTTGTTACAGCAAACAAAAAACTAGACCAGCTTCAGCAGCTCCTCTCCAGTTTGGAAGCATTTCAGAGGCAAAATAAATTTCAAGACTTTCCTACACTGTGCAAGAAGAGTGCAACAAGATTTGAAGGTGTTTCCCACCTTGGGATCTTTCTGTTTTTAACAGGAAGTTATCACACACGAGGTAAGGGACAGTAGGAAAGATCTTTCAGCTACAAATGGAAGACAACCACAAGTGGAGCAGAGATAAGATTAGTTTCCAGCCCTCAGCTGATTTTTAACACTAAGGGTTTTTTTTTTCTACTGTCCCTGCTTCCATACAACGAATTATTAAGCTCTACATAAAACTCCATGACAAATGTGATTGGCTTACAAGAAACACAATGACCTTGTGATGGTTTTGGGAGCCTAGGTACTGCCTGTGAATTCTGTTAGGTCACTAGGGGATATTTTAAGTCTTTGTTTTATGACTGAAAGCCTTTTGGATATGAAGCTTGTATGTTTTTCCCATTGGCTTTTCCCACTGATGAGCCTCTGGAAGTTCAGCAGTCAGAAACACAGGTACCATTCAGGCAAATCATTTTTCATAACCGAATTCCAGTGTTGAAATAACAAAGCAACAGACCTGGTGAGATGCCTGGATCATATGTAGGGGCTGAGTAAGAATAAGAATCATCTGGAAAAGGATGGGAAAGTTATGCAAGAGAAGATCTCTCAGCGGTTGTTTTTGGACACCAGCCGCAAAAGCAAGAAGGGTTCTGTGTGCTGCAGAGCTCAGGTGCATCAAAGCAGGAGGAGGATATGGAATTATTTAGAGAGCTTGGACTTGTGCTCAAAGACCTTTCAAGAGGTATTAAAGACAAAGAGGAAGGAAAACATACTGGGGCATTTATTATTTTGTCTAAATCTAGGTGTTTCTTGTGTTAGCTAGAATAAAATCACAGAATCCCAGCATGGTGTGGGTTGGAAAGGACTTCTGGGGATCAGTCAAACCCCCTGCTAAAGCACAGTCACCTACAGTAGGTTGCCCAGGATCCAGGTAGGTCTGGAATCTCTCTAGAGAAGGAGACTCCACAACCACTCTGGGCAGCTTGCTCCAGGGCTCCAGCACCCTAAATGCAAAGAAGTTTCTGCTGCTCAGATGAAACCTTCTGGTTTCCAGTTTGCCCACCCCTTGTCCTGTCACAGGACACCACTCAAAAGAGTCTGTCCCTATCCTCTTGCCTCCTGCCCTTTAGCTCTTGCTGAGCAGTGAGAAGATCTCCTCTTCATTCTGCTCTTCTGCAGGCTGAACAGCCACAGATCTTTCCTTGTAAGAGATAAGGACAAGTGCTCCAAAACATCTGGCTCCAACAGAAGCAATCAAAAGCAGCCTTTGACTGATTTTTCTGACAGTCTAATAATAACCATGATGTTGTTTTAAGGTGAGGTTGAGTACTGCACTTGAGATCACCAACATGCTCACAAAGGGTCTGACTAGAGACAGGGGGCACTGATATTTCCCAGTGAGGCAGAGCAGAAGACAGGAGATAAAGAACAGGATTACACAGAGCTCACCACATACCCACACAATACAGAGCCTTATTTCATTGCTCTTGGGATCCTCCTGCAAACTAATTAAAATGGCATTGCAGCATGTTGAATTAATGACTCCGCTGAGGGCAAGGCAGATCTTATCAACCAGCCTTTAGAAACCTCATTTGCATTAAAAAATGTCCTGGGTTGGTGCTAATCTCACTGCTGAACCAGCAGAGTCAAGGGGAAACACTTGGTTAGTGGAGGTTTGTGTGGGGATAGAATCACAGAATCATGTTTGGGTTGGAAAAGACCTTTCACAGTATCACAGTATCACCAAGGTTGGAAGAGACCTCAAAGATCATCAAGTCCAACCTATCACCACAGACCTCAAGACCAGACCATGGCACCAAGTGCCACATCCAAACCTGCCTTGAAC
>VWZE01004259.1:10873-52632 GCA_013396675.1 Eubucco bourcierii
GGTGTCAATCAGCACCCCCAGATCCCTTTCTGTTTGGTTGCTCTTTCAGATCATTGAGTTCAACTGTTCTCTAACTCTACCAAGTCTGGTGTTATCCCATGTCCCTCAGCATCACTGCTCTGTGTCTTTTAAACACACCTTAGGAGATGGGGGGAAGCCTATTCCAGTGTTTGAGATCAAACTCTGCCAACTCTGGGCAGTCTGCTCCAGGGCTCCAACACCTTCAAAGTAGAGAAGTTTTTCCTGCTGGGCAACCTGCTCCAGGGCTCCAACACCCTCAAAGCAGAGAAGTTTTTCCTGTTGTTCTAATGAACCTTCCTGTGTTCTAGTTTGTGCCTGGTACCTCTCATCCTGTCACTGAGCATCACTGAGAAGAGTCTAGCAGCCCCATCATCTTTCCTGTCACCCTTTAGCTCTTGATGAGCATTGATCAGATCCCCTCTCAGGCTGCTCTTCTCCAGGCTACACAGCCCCAGGGCTCTCAGCCTCTCCTCATAAGAGAGATGCTCCATACCATGTTGTCTCCTTCCAACCACATAAAACATCACCCATGCAACTCCTGGCCCTACTTTGGGATGTTTTCACCCACTGCATTTCCCAGGCTGGAGGCACTGAGAGGGACCTCCTCCACCATCTGCTGATGCCAAAATCCATGTCAGACAGTCCTCTCCACAGACACAACCAAAGTTTTTCCAGTCCAGAATCAACCAAAGCTTTTCCCCACTTCTCCCATGAGGAGGACATGCATGACTCATGGCCACATACTAGGCCAAAGTATGGACTGGTGTGTCTGAAGCAAGGAAGGAGAAATAAAATGCCTTGGCTTCCTTCCCTGTGCTTCCCCACGCTCCCAGCAGCCTGCATCAGACTTGCATGGTGTAGCCCACCATAGGTGATGACATGGGCTTCACTGCCTATGTGGTCCTCGCACAGCTCAGGGTCTGCAGGCTGAGCAGTGTCTCTACTCAGACATACTGCTGTCCCAGAAAGCCTTTCCCATGGTCCTGAAGTCAAGTCTCAGGGCAAGAAATCATTGCAAAGCCAACAAAGGCCTGGAGACCATGAACAGATGCCAGAAAGATAGATGGGAAAAACTTGTGTTGCCATGTGCCAGAGAAGACAATGAGACATAACAAAGCTCTTTCTTTGGGACAGGGTTTTCTTTAGGGATGAGGGGAGAAGAAAAGCAATAGCCCACCCCACACCCAATCCAACAGTCAAATCATTCTGTAAAAGCCAAAAAGTTTTCATATCCAACCACCCCATTTTGGTGCCAGAGAACTCCCCATCCAGATAAGGTTTGTCCTGGGTTTGTCTAGCCAGTTTTCCTTTCTCTCTACAAACCTCACCACCTTTTGGTTCAACAGAGCTGGCAGCAGGGATGCCTTTCACATCCCTGGCACATGGTTCACACATACAAAACTCTGTTTGTGTCCAGCAGGGACTGGGATGGGTGCTGGAGGTCAAGAAAGAGAGGATTGGCCGTGGGGAAAAGGTGATGTGTCCTGACAGGGAGCAAGAAAATGAGATGAGATGTCATCTCATAGAACATCTGAGAACTTAGAGCTGAACCATGCAGCTTCTGCACATGGGTGTCACTGTGGAGATGTCAGCACAGTCAGCCCTCTCCTGGGTATGTGAAGATACCAATCATAAGTGACTCAAAAGCCTCAGTTGGCTTTCAACAGCTGATTTGGAGCAATTAGAAGCTTAACTGGGAGCTGATGGTGTTGCAGCAGGGCTTCCAGAAACCAGTGCAGACATCTGGGTGTTTTAAAACAGCTCTGAGCTCTTTCTGGATGGCTGCTGCACACTGAGAAAGCATCCATTACCACTTAGAAGGATTCAGGTTATTTTAGGGTCTCTTTTAGAAGGTGCTGGAGTGTTTGCAGACCTTTGGCCTCTGCTTCCAGAGAAAGTGATACAAGCATAAAGCAAAGGTGTGAAAACCAAAGTACACAGCACTCCCCTGGTGTCTTCCAGATCTCCCACCCTGGGGTCTCAAGGCACGTGGTTGGCTTGGCCTTATTCTAATGGTGGAGCAAGCTCCAACATCGTTTTCCAGCCCCACAGAGCTGCAACAGCTTAACCTTGGTAAGAGAAAAGGGAAAGTGGCCACAGGGGCATCCAGGTAAGCATCCTCGCCATCCCTTGGGATTGGAATTGGGATGTGTTAAATCCTCTGCTGAGCATCAGCTTTGTGACCATGGCAGAGTGAAATTGAATACATGCTCTAGAGCAATTTGAGGCAGAGGAGTGTCCCCCTGAAGGGTCTAAAGCACAGGTCTTGTGAGGGGCAGCTGAAGGAACTGAGGCTGTTCAGCCTGGAGAAAAGGAGGCTAAGGGGAGACCTTCTGGCTCTCTACAACTCCCTGAAAGGAAATGGGAGCCAGCCAGGGGTTCGTATCTTCCCTCAAGAAACAGGTGATAAGATGAGAGGAAATGGCCTCAGACTGTGCACCAGGGCAGGTTTAGGTTGGACATGAGGAACCATTTTTTCCCCTTAAGGGCTGTCAAGGGGACCAGGAGACCCAGGGAGGTGGTGGAGTTCCTGGAGGAATTTAGAAGCTGTGGAGATGTGGTACTGAGGGGCATGGTATAGTGGTGACCTGGCAGTGCTGGGTTTGTGGCTGGACTTGATGTGTTAAAGGTCTTGTCCAACCAAAATGATTCTGTGAGGCCTTGAAGGCATAAACCTTCATCCTCAGCAGGCTGCTGCTGCAGTTCCCCCGTGACACCTGTTTTAGGCCACACCAGGTGCCTCTCTGTGGCTAGTAGTGGAGCCATTAGCACAGATGTAGGCGTTTGAGCTTTAGATGCCTAAGGTAAGGCAGGTGAATCCAGGCTGTATCTGCCATGGAGTTCCCACTGAGAAGCAAAGACAGGCTGAGCCAGAAAACTCCCCACTGTGACAGCAGCAACAACAAAAAGCCTCTTGAGTGCATTGACCTCCCAGTGAACTGCACAGGGAGGAAAAATAACCTGTCAGATTAGCAGCAGGAGCTGCTGCCTCACTTGTCATCACCACTACCTGTGAGGGTGGAGCTGACAGGTCTCACCTGACGGCAGGCATAGCACTGTCCTGGAGGCTGGAGCATGTCTCTCCCTGCCTAGGCTGGGTTTAGAGGGAGCAGCTACCAGCATCATCACCAGCTATCTCCAGGTAACCTAGAGTGGGCTGCCAGGTTGGGGAGAGCTATGTTAAGGAACCCAAAGAGGAGCATGGATTCTGGAAAGCAACGGCCACAAAAGCTGGAGGAGGTTCCAACAGTTGTTCACACAATCCTCTTTTCTCCAGCCAGAATTTGGCACCAGCCAAGAGGGTCTCCAATATGATGCTCTTTAACTCCAAGGCCACAATGGTTGCTGTTCCAAGTCACATAATTCACAGCAAGGCTCCTTGTAGGCTTCAAACTCTCCTTAAGTCAGATGGGCTTTCAACTACTGCCTGCCACATGGGTAAGGTGTGTTACCCAGCCTTGCAGTGAGGACCTGCATCTCCATCCTGCTTGGACACCACCAATCATAGGATTATAGAATCACTTAATTATTTTCATTGGAAAAGACTTCTAAGATTACTGAGTCCAACTATCATGTAATTCTGCAAAGGCTGATGCTAAACAATGTCCCTCAGCACCACACTTCTGTGGCTTTTGAACACCTCCAGGGATGGGAATTTGACTGCACCCCTGGAGAGCCTGCTCCAGTGTTTGAGAATCCTTTTTGTGAAGAATTTTCTTCTCATATTAATCAGCCTAAATCTCTCCTGATGCAACTTGAAGCCATTCCTCCTGTCCTATGGCTTGTACCTTGGGAGCAGAGACCAACCCCCAGGTGGCTCCCACCTCCTTCCAGGGAGTTGTAGAGAGCTGAGGTCTCCCCTCAGCCTCCTTTTCTCCAGACTGAACAACCCCAGCTCCCTCAGCTGCTCCTCACAAGACTGGTGACCTATCTAGACCCTTCAACAACTTCATTACCCTTCTCTGGACCTGCTCCAGCACCTCAGTGTTCTTCTTGGCCATCACTGTGGTGTTGGGTTTTTATTTTTGAGAATGAACATCCAGCAGCATACAGCAAAACCCAGGCAGAAATTTATAATCATCAACAATTTCTATGCTATTTCCCATCCAGGAACAGAACACAACACAGAGCGTGCTGGGAACTGAGCCCAGGGAAGGGAAGAGATCTGTCTGGAGCAGAGATGGCTCTTAGTTAATGCTTTTTAAAAAGTTTTAATATTTCCCTCCCTTATCAGTGGTTTGGTGTCTGGATTCTGAGAAAGCCCCAGTACATTTCCCAGCTCTTACAGTGTGAGGAGAGAGAATGCCATGATGAAGAGATAAAGCGAAGTGCCTGAGCTTCCTCGCAGCACGGACACTGCGGCTCCAGCTTTTGCAAAAGCTCTTTGGAGTCCCTTTGCTCTGCTGATCCAAGCACCCTGGTTTTAAGTCCCAAGATACCTGTGGTAAGCCTTATTGAGAAATGGCACCAGGAGATTCAATACCTTATTGAGAAATGGCACCAGGAGATTCAATACCTTATTGAGAAATGGCACCAGGAGATTCAATACCATCTGGGACATGGACACCCTCTGTCCTGCAGCCGTTAGACACAAAGGCTTTGCAAATCACTCCACTGCTCCAGCCTCTGGCAGACCCAACACCACAAAAAGAGACATGCAGGTCCTCTATCTCTCTTAGCAGCAGCTCAGCTCTGTGCAGGGCAAGTCAGCTGCCTCCAAAAGAAAGAGTACCTTTTCCCTACCTGACCATACAAGCCATGGTCATTATGATCCAATATTCCCTTGGCCTTTCCTTGGCATCTTCTCTGGCCAAAAACAGCCCTAAGACAACTGAAATAAAATGGCCACTATTGCCTTATAGTGTTCCCTAGATGGATCTCAACAAACATAAACCTGGGGAGGAATAACTTCCTGCACATGTACAGGTGAGGGGTTGACCTTCTGGAAAGCAGCTCTGTGGAGAAGGGATGAAGTGGTTCTAAAGCATCCTGGCCACCCAGGCCCTGTCATCTCCACAGTAACCTGCCCCATTGGCATCTCCTGTGCTGCTATTTCAGAGCTGTCATCCTGCCCACCAAGGGCAGAGCTCTGGTTGCTACAATAACAGGGTACTGGTTTACATATGTCCCTGTTCACATCTGATGTTGATGGAGTTTGACCTTTCCTTCCCTCCCCTTTGACAGCTCATTATGGTCAGCAGGATATAGCAAGGAGGGTTAAGGCCACACATGCTCCAGCAGAAGGGACTGGAGACCAGCTTGAAAACACAGCTAATAAACTTGGAAGTCTAGACCCCCTGAAGCCTGTTCCTTGATTTTTATGATAAGCCAAAGCATCAGCTGAGAAAAGCCCAACCTCTCCACAGCCAGAATTGGGGCAGAAGCATCTTCCTCCAACAGACTGGGCAAAAGTGCCAGCAATACCTCCAAACCCACCAGCTGCAATAGTGTGCTTTGAGCTATCAGATACCTTTGCTGCAAAACCATGCCATGCATTGGAGATGACAAATAATCACCTAATTAATGATCTAACTAATGATGCAAGGGCTGGAACCCTTCTGCTGTGATGACAGGCTGAGAGAGATGGGATTGTTCAGCCTGGAGAAGAGAAAGCTCTGGGAAACCTTCTTGTGGCCTTTCAGTGCCTGAAGGGGCTGGTTAGAAAGCTGGGGGCAGACATTTGAGTGAGGCCTGTTGGGACAGAACAAGGGGCAAAAGGTTTTAACTGAAAGAGGAAGATTTAGACTGGATAGAAAAAAGAGATTTTTGGCATTGAGGGTGGTGAAACCCTGTCCCACACTGGCCAGACAGGTATTCTGTGCCCCATCCCTGGAATCACTCCAGATCAGGCTGTTTGGACTTCTGACCAACCTGCTCTATTTGGAGATGTCCCTGCTGACTGCAAGGGGGGATTTAGTTTGCATGACCTTGAAGGGTCCTTTCCAACCCAGAACCAGCCTGTGATTGTATGACTGGAGCAGCTCTCCTATGAGGACAGGCTGAGAGAGTTGGGGCTCTGCAGCCTGGAGAAGAGAAGGCTTCCAGGAGACCTTAGAGTAGCCTTCCAGTATCTGAAGGGGGCCTACAGGAAGGCTGGGGAGGGACTATTGACAAGGTCTTGCAATGCCAGGACAAGGGGCAATGGGTTTGAACTGGCAGAGGGGAGATTGAAACTGGATGTTAGGAGGAAGTTCTTTGCAGCGAGGGTGGTGAGACACTGGCACAGGTTTCCCAGGGAGGTTGTGGCTGCTCCTTCCCTGGAGGTGTTCAAGGCCAGGTTGGAGGAGGCCTTGAGTGAGCTGTACTAGTGGGAGGAGTCCCTGCCTATGGTAGGGGGTTGGAACTAGATGATCCTTGAGGTCCCTTCCAACATTACCATCCTATGATTCTATGATTCTATGACTCTGCTGCAGAAGCAGCAGAATCCCAACAGGATTCTCATCAAGCCTGTTTTCCTGTTATCCTCCCTGTTTGTCCAACTGAACTTTGTGCTTCCCCCATAGTGGTAGGAATTTCCTGCTTTCAGAAACAGCAGCAAGTACTTAAAAACACTGAATGTGCCTTGCTTCACTCCTATTTTGGATCACAAGTCCTTGCTTTCTGCAAGACCAGCCCCATGCAAGACCACCCACCTCTCCCACCCTCACTTCCCTCCCCAGCACAGGGCATTTTAAAACCAAAACTTGGAAACAAGCAACCAACATTTTTCTGGTACCAGCAAATCTCACTGTGCTGAAGAATTCCCAATCCAGTAGGATTTCATAGAGCTGGAGAACAAAAATCTTCCTCTTTTTGTTTGGGGTTTGGGCTGGAGTGGTTTTTTTTGTCGTTGTTGTTAAATAGAAGTCTTTCTCCCTGTTGCTGCTCTACTCCTAATTCTTAATTGGACAAGGCAGGTTCTTTCCTATTTCCAATAGAGCTGTGTAAAATTACAAGATCCATTACCTTTCCATAGGGTTTAAAAAAAAAAAAAAAAAGCCTCCTCAGATGATTTTCCAATGCTTCCTCAGAAGGCACGTGCTCTGTGGCAGGGTAATTTTGTTGAGGGTAATATGCTTGTGCTAATTTCCTGTAAGCCCTACAGGATCCATGGCTATATATATATAGATTTTTTTTTTTTTTTTGGTTCATTTCCACATATATTCAGCACTAACTTTCCATGGAGCAATATTTATGTGCAAAATATGCCTGCAGACAGTGGAGTTAAGCTCTTCTTTCTTTGGAAGAACATAGAATCATAGAATGGTAAGGTTGGAAGGGACCTCAAGGATCATCTAGTTCCAACCCCCTGCCATAGGCAGGGACACCTCCCACTAGTACAGCTCACTCAAGGCCTCATCCAGTCTGGCCTTGAACACATCCAGGGAGGGAGCATCNTTCTCTTCTCCAGGCTGCAGAGCCCAAACTCTCAGCCTTTCCTCATAGCAGAGCTGCTGCAGCCCTCTGAGCATCTTTGTGGCCTCCTCTGGACCTGCTCCAACACTCCCATGTCCTTCCTGTGCTGGAGGGAGATCTCATTGCTCTCTATAACTACCTGAAAGGAGGTTGCAGTGAAGTGGGCTTTAGTCTCTTCTCCCCAGTATCAGTTGAGATGATGAAAGGAAATGGCCTGACATCATGCCAGGGGATGTTTAGATTGTGTATTAGGAAACTTTTCTTTACTGAGTGTTCAGGCATTGGAACAGGTTAGCCAGTGAGGTGGTGGAATCACTGTCCCTGGAGGTGTTCAAGAAACGTGGCACTTTGGGATGTGCTTTAATGGCTGTGGTGGTGTCAAGTGCCAGGTTAATGGCTGGACTTGATGATTCACAGATTCACAGACTGCATTTGGCTGGAAGGGACCCTCAAAAGTCATCTTGTCAAATCCCCCTGCATGCAGCAGGGCCACCTCAGAGGGACAGTTTGATGAAGATACAGAACTGGGAGGCATGGCTGACACCCCTCATGGCAATCAACTGAGACTGGGACAGGCTGGAGAGTTGGGTGGAGAGGAAGTCCAGGAGATTCAACAAGGGCAAGTGGAGGGTCCTGCAGCTGGGGAGGAATAACTCCCTGCACCAGCACAGGTGAGAAGGTGACCTAATGGAAAGCAGCACTTTGGAGTGCTGGTGGACAAGTTGCCCATGAGCTGGCAATGTGCCCTTGGGGCCAAGAAGGCCAATGGCCTCCTGGGAAGCATATAGAAGAGTGTGGCCTGCAGGTGGAGGGAGGCTTTTCTCTGCCTCTACTCTACCCTGGTGAGGTCACGACTGAAGTCCTGGGTCAAGTTCTGGGCTCCGCAGTTCAAGAGACACAGGAAACTAATGGAGAGAATCCAGTGGAGGCTACAAAGATGCTGAGGGGCCTGGAGCATCTCTGTGAGGAGGAAAGGCTGAGAGCCCTGGGGCTGTTCAGCCTGGAGGTGGTCAGCTTGAAGGGGATCTTCTCAATACTCAGCAAGAGCTAAAGGGTGGGGGGCAAGAGGATGGGGCTGGGCTCTTTTCAGTGGTGTCCAATGATCAGACAAGAAGTAATGGGCACAAACTGGAAGACAGGAGACCTCATCTGAACTTAGGGAATCTTCTGTGAGGGTGCTGAAGCCCTGGAGCAGGCTGCCCAGAGGGGCTGTAGAGTCTCCTTCTCTGGAGACATTTAAAACCTGTCCTCACATGTCCCTGTGCAACGTGTTGTTGATGACTCTGATTTGAAAGGAGAGTTGAATTTGATGATCTCCCGAGGTCACTTCCAACCCCCACCATTCTTTATGTCTATGAATTGAAGTTCTGTTTTGTCCTGGTGACAAAATTTCAGCTCATGACTGAAAAATGTTCTTTCTGTAAAGCAGAAGCCATTGGTGAGCAGGTTGTATGGCTAACACTAGGAGCCCAGTGGGATAGTTAAGATTCATGGTCAAAATTCTGAGGAAGTGGTGCTGAGAGAGACATAGTTTTGTAGTGAACTATCAGTATTGGTTTAAGAGTTGGACTATATGATCTTGGATCTTCCAACCTTAATGGTTCTATTAATAAAATCTGATGAGGAAGCAGATCCCCAGTGCCCAGGACAGGCGTGGTTTGATCAGAGATGCAGAAGCAGAAGTGGAAAAGCCTCAGCCACTGAGCTGCAAGGAAACATGTTCTCTAGGAGGAGAGATGCCTTAATGCAAACCCTCACATCTAGTCCCAAAAAGCTCAGTGGTATTCCCATGACAGAGGCAGCAGGACTGGAGATAGCTGCTGGGAGAGATGCAGTCCAGCACAGGATCACCTCCTCCCATGCACTGCCTTTCCATCACACGGAAGGGCTTTACCTGCTTCCACATTGCTCTGCTTTTAAATCATGGATTATTTTCCCTCAATATAACATCAGTTTTGGGTCAACACAAGGCAAACATCTCCCCTTTGATGTATTTCATTCAGCTGCTGAGCTTCAGATCCCAGCTGGTTATAGTTTGCTTTCACCTCAAGGTGGAGTGGTTCTGTTGCTGTTGCATAGCCGAGTCCCATTCTCCCTCCCTGCATCACAGCCACAGGGCCTCAACTGGCCACCACATCACAAAGGAGAGAAGAAAAAACAGCACATCCATACACAAATCCTACATCCTCTGATTTCCTCCTTGCTTAGGCAGATGGATGGTGGCCAAGATGTCCCTTGCTTTGATGCAAGGGACCAGCCCTGCCTTGGTACATGTGCAACGAGACCCTTTCTGCGATGGTGACAGAAAGGATCAGAAAATACTGGGTTCAGTTTTAGATCCTTCGCTCCAAGAAGGACATTGAGGTACTGGAATGAATCCAGAGAAGGGCAATGAAGATGATGAAGGGTCTAGAGAATCTGAGGGAACTGGGTTTGTTCAGCCTGGAGAAAAGGAGGATGAGAGCAGACCTTCTGGCTCTCTACAATTCCCTGATAGGAGGTTGGAGCCAGGTGGAGGTTGGTCTCTCCTCCCTAGCATCAGGTGATAGGACAAGAGGAAATGGCCTCAGGTTGTATCAGGGGAGGTTTAAGTTTGAACTGAAAAGCAATTTCTTCCTCTGGCCCAGGCTTCCCAGGGCAGTGGTAGATTCCCCTTCCCTGGAAGGACTGGAAGAGCCACGGAGATGTGGTGCTGAGGGACATGGTTTAGCTGTAACCTGGCAGTGCTAGGTTAATCCATGGACTTGATCATCTGATGCTTCAATCACGTTCTGCAAAGGACTGGATTTTGGGGATGTGCCAAGCAGATAATGTGAGGAAGGGGTGCAGGTGCCAAGCACCTTCCCAGTAGCAGCACTGTCTGCCCTGGCAGCAGGAAGTTGTTGGTTTTGTGTCATTCCAGGGTGGATTTTCACACTCCAAAAGGCATAAGTGGAAAACCAATTGCAATCCAGGGAGGACGAAATGCAAAACAGGAACAAGGAGGAGGGAGAGACATGGATCAAACTCCATCCTCCCCACTTACAGGAAGGCAACTGGGACAAAGCATGGTGAGGAAATGAAATTCCCAAAATAAAGGGAATTTAATGCTAACCAAAACACCCAGACACAGATGAACTTAATCATCCTGAAGTGAGTGAAGGTCATTAAAAAAACAGCAAAAGGCAAAGTGTTGAGGCTGGGAATATATTTAATTATCAGCTCTTAGGGAAAAAAAAAAAAATCCAAACAACATGGGGAATTGTATGCCAAATAGTTATCTGAATCACTGAGGCAAAGAGAAAGAACCAACTACGAGGCTTTGGTGACAGATAAGGTACACAATAGCTCTTTCAGAAGCAGGAGGGCAGGGTTAGGAGCTGGTTAGGAAGGTAAAAATGGGTGGGGGATTTCCAAGGCACTTTATATGCTTTTACTTTCTCTGATTTCTTATTCTTCTGCAGCATAGTCCCAACACCACCATAAAGAACCTGAACGTTTGCCATGTGGTTTGTAAAAGTATCGATGCTCACAGGCTGCTCCTTGGCTGCTGGTCAACCCTTGCATTTTATTTCCCAATACTGGGATGTTAGGAAGAAGCTCTTCACTATCAGGGTGGTGGAACACTACAACAGTTTGCTCAGGGAGGTGGTGGAGGCCCTGGGAGAGACAACCAAGGTCAGGCTTGATGGGACTCTTAGCAAGCTGATCTATCTGGGGACATAAAACGGTAAGGTTGGAGGGGACCTCAAGGATCATCTAGTTCCAACCCCCTGCCATAGGCAGGGACACCTCCCACTAGTACAGATCACTCAAGGCCTCAGCCAACCTGGCCTTCAACACCTCCANCCCCAACTCTCTCAGCCTGTCCTCATAGGAGAGCTGCTGCAGCCCTCTGAGCATCTTCGCGGCCTCCTCTGGACCCGCTCCAACACTTCCACGTCCATGACATCTCTGCTTACTGCATGGGGCTGGGCCAGATAACCTTTAGAGACCCCTTCCAGCCCAGTGCCTCCTATGATTCTACAACAGTCAGTTCCCTTAATTGTGACACTTGATGGCTTGGGCTCAGCCATGCCCTTGTCAACCATTTCCAGCTCTGTGGTGTAAAATGGGATATAAATTTTTATCCTCCTCCAGTTTTCCTTTCTATCAGCCTGGCCAAGAATCTGCATTTTTCAAACAGACGATCCAAGGTTCAGCTCTCACTAATGAATTTCATGTTCCTTGTGCTGCTGTAAGAAAACCCCTGCAAGAAACACACACACACACACACACACATACACGCACACACACGCAGAGACAGAGTTTTCCAGCCTTTGCCTAAGTTCAATGCCCTGAAAACCAGTCAGGAGTGTTTGCAGAGGAATCCTCACAGTGGGCTTGATGGTGGTGGTTGTTATTGGCAGTGCTCTGCCTGCAAAGGTGTCTGTGGAACTTGTGGGTCCCATTAAATCAGAACTGGCCAATGAGTCATCTGGAACTCTTGACCTTGCCTCACTCTTCCATCTCCTGGATGGGGAATTGCTCTGGCTTTAATGGGACACCTGTCGAACAAAGCACTTGAACTGATCTTTTCAGTCACACCTGCACCACACTTTGCAAAGTAGGTGAGAAGAAGAAAGTGATTTTCCTGATGTGAACAAGCAAGGGAGAGCCCTTTACACATCCAGACACAGTGTTTAGGAGGAGGCTGGGTGCAGACTGGCTGCTTCCCTGTAGGGAAGATCATTCATGGAGAGCTCACTTGGAAATGTAAGAGAATAAATCCTCCTCCCTGATAATCCTATGTCTTCTCACAGGTCTGTACCAGACCCTTGGACAACAAATGCACATGCTCAGCAAAAGAAAAGAACCACAGTATCAACAGGGTTGGAAAAGGCCTCTAAAGTCAAGTCCAGTTGCCAGCCCAACACTGCCATGCCCACTAAACCATGTCCATAGCAACATGTTTTACGAACAGCTCCAGGGATGGTTAATTCTGCCACTTCCCCAGGCAGCCTGTTCCAATATCTGACCACTCTGATCATTCACTAAAGATTTTCTTTTTCCCCTAATATCCAATCTAAAATAAGAAGAGGAGCTAAAGAAATCACTGCTAGGACTCCCCCAGGAGACAGCAGAGATGCATATCTGACTGCTGTAGATGCTCTTCCAAGTATTAATGTCAGCAAAACCTCTCCTGGGCCATCCAGACTTTCCTGAGTCATTAGATGGTCAAAAAATCAGCAGGTCATAGGATGCTTGTCAAACTCGAAGGAAGAAAGTGATAAAGCCATTTATTCTGTACAGGACTCAAACCCAGTGCACATAAATTCCTGCTCCCAAAACCATTTTGATGATTAGCTTTGATTAATGGTGCTGCCAGAAGATCATTCATCAGCATTAACCAACAACATCTTTTTCCACTTCCCAGAAGCTGCAAAGCAAAAGAGGTTTTTTGATTTTACGATGCTCTTTTTACCCTGGCCCCATCTGCACAGTGGTTTTGTGGATTTTTAGGGTTGCCCACAAGACCTGCTCAAATATAAAAGTGTTGGTGAAAACCTCTGCTGGTTCTTCATTAATGGGCCATGGGAAGAGAGATTCTTTACTTCTGTTATTGTAGAGTTGCTAAGAAGCACCCTGTACTGGAAAGCTGCTCAGTGCTGCTGAGCTTCCAGAGTGATTTTTTTACTCCCTTTTTCTTTCTGTTTTCTTTCTGGAGGAAAACACCACTACAAAATCCTGAATTTGGACATCACAGCCTGTGATGCTGATTTCACAAAGACACAGCATGACAAATAAGGAGATCAGATTTGGGATCTTGTCAATGCATAGCAACAGCTAAGGGATGGGGGGCAAGAGAATGGGATCAGACTCTTCTCAGTGGTGTGGTGCCCAGTTACAGGATAAAGGGCAACTGGCACAAACTGGAACTCAGGAGGTTCCATCTGAACATGAGGAGACACTTCTTTGGTGTGAGAGTGCTGGAGCCATTGGAGCAGGAGTCTCCTTCTCTGGAGAGATTCTAGACTCACCTGAACATAATCTCTGTCAATTTGCTGTGGGTGACTCTGCCTTAGCAGGAGTCTTAAACTAAATAATCTCCAGAGAATCACTTCCAACCCCCACCATGCTGGGATTCAGTGATTTTGGAATGCAACAGCATCTTACCACCATGCAAGACAAAGGGAGGGCTAACAGCATGCCCCACACACATAGGACCATGAACTCTGTACTCTCCTGGAGCATCCAGGAAAACAGTGCCACACACACACATAACCTCAAAACCTACAATTTCCATTCTGCATGAGGTATTCCCTGCTTCCCAAATGAGGGATTTGACTGCTGGCTTCCACAGGTTGAACATTTGGGTTTCTACAGAGGAATCATTTTTGGAGGTGTGGCTATGATAGTGTCTCGTGCTGTAAGCAGCACCACACCAGAGGAGCTTACAACCCAGCAGATTGCAATAACAGGACAAGGGGCAGTGGGTTTGAACTGGTAGAGGGGAGATTTAGACTGGATGTTAGGAGGAAGTTGTTTGCAGTGAGGGTGGTGAGACACTGGCACAGGTTGCCCAGGGAGGTTGTGGCTGCTCCCTCCCTGGAGGTGTTGAAGGCCAGGTTGGAGGAGGCCTTGAGTGAGCTGTAGTAGTGGGAGGTGTCCCTGCCTATGGCAGGGGGTTGGAACTAGATGATCCTTGAGGTCCCTTCCAACCTTACCATTCTATGATTCTATGATTCTAGATCTATAACCTGGGAAGGCAGGGTGCAACCTTTACAGCTGCAGGAACCTGGGAGTAACCAGAGGTAGCAGCTCTGGGGTGCCTAACAGCAAACCAGGCACCTCCAAGCCAACAAAACCTCACAAGCACAATCCATGCAGGAGACCATGACACAGAAAACCTTCTCCACCACCACAGAAGAGGCTATTTCCTTACTGTTTCTTGACCACGTCCACACTCCAGCAGGCAGTAGAGCTGTCTAGGATGACCTCAGTATTAAGCCATGCTCCTGCTCCACTTCCAGCCCCTCACCTGCTGCCAGACACCTTTGGGATGAAAAAAAAAACAACCCAAAAAATCCATCAGGAGATTTCGTTAGCAAACAGAAGAAATGTCTGTATTTACTGCTCCTCTGTTTGCCTACTAATTGCTTTATCTGGTGATAGTAACAAAAAACCACAAAACCAACCAACCAAACAAAAAACCCCAAACAAACCCAAACAAAAAAACCCAAACAAACAAAACCCCCAAAACCCAAACCCCAAACCAAAACAAAAACCAACAACCCAGTAACTAGGAGAAGCACCTCAGAAATCTTGGAAGAAAAAGTAGCAGCAATTCAGAAGACAGAGCTGAAAGGCAAAGCAAATAATCACTTGTTATGGTGGTGCTAATATCTTCCTACAGATATGGGGCTGGGAAGGACTTCCCATCAAGTTATACATCTTCTGCCAGCTGGGTTAATGCTGTGGATAGGGTTAGAGCCCCTTGTAGCCCCCCAAATTGTGGTTCTTTCCCCAAAGGCCCATTGGAAGAAGTGGTTTCCTCAGGCTTGGGCAGATGAAGTGGTGGGAGCTCAAAGTGCTCTTCTCCCATTTCATCCTCCCAATCCTAAAAATTTGGGCATTTCCAGGAGACTCAGGGAAAAGTAAGATTGTTCCCCAGCTTCCTTTTCACCCCCTATTCCTCTCCAAAATCAACCAGTACAGCAACCAGAGACCTTCTTGATGCACCTCCTGTGGGAAGGTGTCCCCAGCCTCCTCCATGGCAGACCTGTCTGTGGTGACAGGCAGAGGGTCTGAGGTGATCCCAGCTCCTGCTGCAGCCTGCCATGGGTCAGCTTTTCCCCAAGCCATGGAGAGCAACTATCATTCTTTTACCAGCCTGAGGGGGTGTTTCCAGACCACTGGACTCACTTTCTGTCACAATGGATAGGAAAAAATCTCCAGTCATCCAAAAATGGATTGCAGCAGCCCCTCCAGGTAATTCTTAAACCTCAAAACAGGTCTGGAGTGTTCATTCCCCTCTTAATCCTCCCCAAACACCCAGAGGAATGGTAAGCTGGCTTCCTCCACATCTGGCCCCTTTCCCTGGAGCCCCATCTCTCTTTGGAGCAGCAAAGACAAAGGCTGCCTCAAAACTGAGCTTTCTTAAGAGTTTCAGGTCAATGAGCCTATGAAGAATAATGGCATGGAAGGAATGGCACATGCCATCGCTGTGACGTGATGGGGCTGGAAAGACTTTCCTTAAATGATGATGATGCCTCCTGGGCCACAATATTCCTGAACCACCTGCATGCTGCTCCAACCTAGGAACGCCAGGACCTCAACCAGGTATTAGAATCACATAATTACAGAATGATTTATGTTGGAAGAACCTTTAAAGGTCATCTGGTCCAATGCCCCTGCAGACAGCAGGGACATCACAGTCTCACAGTATCACCAAGTTTGGAAGAGACCTCAAAGATCATCAACTCCAACCCGTCACCACAGACCTCAAGACTAGACCATGGCACCAAGTGCCACCTCCAAACCCGCCTTGAACACCTCCAGGGACGGTGACTCCACCACCTCCCTGGGCAGCCCATTCCAGCAGCCAATGACTCTCTCAGTCAAGAACTTTCTCCTCACCTCCAGCCTAAACTTCCCCTGGCACAGCTTGAGACTGTGTCCTCTTGTTCTGGTGCTGGTTGCCTGAGAGAAGAAAGCANTCCCCAGCCTCGTTGCCCTTCTCTGGACACGCTCAAGCACCTCAATGTCCTTCTTAAATTGAGGGGCCCAGAACTGGACACAGTACTCAAGGTGTGGCCTAAGCAGTGCAGAGTCCAGGGGGAGAATGACCTCCCTGCTCCTGCTGGCAACACTATTCCTGATGCAGCTACAGCAGACATCTGCAGCTACAGTAGGTTGCTCAGAGCCCCCAAACAACCTGACCAGCAATGGTTCCAGATGGGGCATCTGCCACATCTCTGGGTAACCTGGGCCAGGGTCTCATCAGCCTCAGTGATAAAAATTCTTTCCTTCTACCCAGTCTGAATCTCCCTCTTTTAGCTTAAAATCATCACCCCTTGTCCTGTCACAACTAAGAAAGTCTGTCCCCATCATTCTTCTTAGCTCCTTTAAGTACTATAAGGTCACAATAAGGTCCTCCGGAGACACACCCAACTGGTGACCCTCCGTCCCTTTCTCCACAAACATGTGTTTATATTTATGCATGAATACAGTACAGCATACATCCATAACATTTACAAACACACACTCAGTGTGTTTACATCTATTTATGTTTTACATCGAGCTAACATCCATGCAGGTGTCTCAGCTATGCAGAAGGTAGAAGGAGGCTGCAATGAAAGGCAGAAGGCAGCAGCGCACGTGAGCAGATGGATAATGAGAAGAGGCTTTCTTGCATCTGTGCTTGTTTTGATTTTGGCTGGGAATCCCTAGAAAACTAAGTTTTCTGTACCCAACCAGCCTCATTTTGCTTCAAGTGCTTCCCATTTTTAGAACCTGCCTGTGGATGTGTACACAGAGTTCTGTAAATATTTCACTGAGGCTGCAGCATGAGCTCTTCCCTTCCAGTTCACCCTCCGACACTTTGAGGAATCTCATTGTGGTGGGGGTTGGAAGTGACCTCCAGAACTCATCTACCCCAATCCCCTAACCACATCAGGTTGACCCAGATCAGGTTATCCAGGATTGCAATATCCAAGTAGGTTTTAAATTACTCTAGAGATGGAGACTCCATCACCTGTCTGGGCAGCCTGTTCTAGTACTCCAGCACCCTTAAAATAAAGAAGTTCCTCCTCGTGTTCAGATGGAACTTCCTATGCTCAAGGTGTCCATTACTTCTTGTCCTGTCACTGGGCACCACTGAAAAAATCCTGGCCCAATCCTTCCGACACCCACCCTTTATGTATTTATAAGCATTAATAATATCTCCCCTCAGTCTTCTCCTCTCCAAGCTAAAAAGCCTGAAGTCTCACAGCCTTTCTTCGTAAGAGAGATGTTCCAGTCCTCTCATCATCTTCATAACCCTTTGCTGTACCAGCCTTCTCCTCTCCAAGCTAAAAAGCCTCAAGTCTCACAGCCTTTCTTCATAAGGGAAGAAAGTCCTCTCCAGTCCTCTCATCCTCTTCATAACCCTTTGCTGTACCAGCCTTCTCCTCTCCAAGCTAAAAAGCTTGAAGTTCTACAGCCTTTCTTCATAAGGGAAAAAAGTCCTCTCCAGTCCTCTCATCCTCTTCATAACCCTTTGCTGTGCCTTCTCAAGCACTTCCCTGTCCTTATTGAACTGAGGAGCCCAGAATCAGACCCAGGACTCAAGATGAGGCCTCATTAGGACAGAGAAAAGGGACAGGAGAACCTCCCTCAACCTGCTGGCTGCACTCTTCTTGACACACTCTAGGACGTCATGGGCATTCTTGGCCACAAGGGCACATTGCTGGCTCATGGTCATCCTGTTGTGCACCAGGACTGCTGCCAGGTCTTTTCCCATGGAGCTGCTTCAACCTCTTTTCTCTTCTCACACAGGAACTGCCTGGAGCTGATAGACCCCAAGCTGTCAAGCATGGATTAGGGAGGTTGAAGTGATGATGTCTAACAGAACCCTGTAGTCAGAACTTCTGATTTAGGGTCAACACAACATTTTTTTTTTTTTCCCTGCAGACAGCCTGGAAACCAACATGTGAAATACATTTTTTTCCTCCTTTCCTAATCAACTATTCAAGTTCACTTGAATAATGGGAAGGAAGAATTGTGTCCTACCACCTCCTACCTAAGCCTTTCCAGGGATTGCTATGTGAAAAAAAAGAGGATCAAAATGTTTTGGGTTGGAAAGGTCTTTTACAAGCTCTCCTAGACCACAGGAAACAAAGAAAGAGAAACTGCACATCAGTCTTCCTTGGGCATCTCCTTAAACCTGCTGCTGACTTGCTGGAACACTTATGAGTGCCACTTGAAACGCCCCTTTCCCCAGTTAATGCTCAGCAAGGAAGAACAAAGGTTACAGGATTAAAGGTTCTTCTCCAAGAGCATTTTTGGCGACCACCACCCAAGTTTCACTTGCATTTCTGGGAGTCACCAACTTCAACATGGTGGTTTCTGTGCAGAACGCTTCTCACCTCTTTTCCTCCACCCCTTAAGGACTTTGCTCCTCGTATGCATTGGTACCTCCTCTCAGACTGCTAGACTGGTAGGTCTACACCAGGACCCACAGGTCAATCCTATGAAAAACTAAGTCCTACATGAATGAAAAAGAGGAAAGGAGAAGAGAAAGGATGACTCCAGCAGATTTGATGGCATTTGGCAAAGCCGGGAAGCATGATGGCAGTAGTAGCCCAGAGCCTCCCCAAAATTGCATGTCACAGATTTTTCCAAACACTGAGAAACAGAGAGATGTATATTTGTAAGTAACCACCAGAACTCCATCAGCTCATCTTGACCATCTTGTCCACAATGACATTATTCCACAATGGCATAATCCTTGAAGAGAAACCACAGCATTCTTGGACCCTGAGCAGAAACTCGACACATGTAATACCTAATACTAGAGTCTACTTTATACCCTGTTTTCCTATGAGTCATTTTCCATCCCACTGTCTATTGAAAAAAAAAAAAAACAACCCATACTTTTTTTTTGTGTGTGTGTGTGTGTTTTGTTTATTTATTAAAGATTCCCTCAATGGCTTTATTAATGACAGAAGAAGGGAGAGAACAAGATGAGATTCAGAGACCTGCCTCCAAATCTGGCCTAACTAAAGCCATCTGCTTGGGACAGGAGTCGCAGTCACCAGATTTGCTGCCAAAATTTGATTTTAAAGGGGACAGTTTTGGAGTGGGAGGGATGCAGGATGGGCTTTGGATTTTAAACTGAAGTCGTGTGACCAAAAAAAAAGGCACATGGGTTTTAATTTACTGGGAGGGACATGGGGTGGAAGGATGGAGTTTGTTTTGTTTTGACTGTTAAAGCCCAGATTTCTTGGCACAAGTGGAAACACCCCCAGGCCTGTCTGGAAGAACCCGTGCTGGGCAGCTTTTCAGCCAGTGCAAGCAAATGGGCAAATGAAACTATGCAGCAACCCAAAAAAACAGTGAAACTGGCTGGTCTGGCTTCATCATCTGTCCATGTGGTGGGGTCCATCTAAAGCCAGCAAAAGACAGCTCAGCATCAGCCTCACAGAAAGAGAAACCACCCATTTATTTATTAAATACACTGAATTGTGCTATTGGCTCAATCTTCCTAATCTCAGCAGCTCAAGCCTGAGCCATGGGGGTTTATTTTCTGACTTAATCTTGGCAAGACCCAATGAAATGCCATAAATTGGGCAGCAGCATCTGGTGGGTATTGTGCAGGGAGCTGAAGGGCACTGGATGGATTTGGGGTTGCTGTGAGCTTGTGGGGAGCTGGGTGAGCATAGTAGGAGTGTCCCAGCACCGACAGCAATAGCTGCCACTTTCAATAGATGTTTAACCAACTAAGCCTCTTCATTTTGAGTCAGGGCACTCGACTCTGTTGTCTCAATCTGTTTTGGTGGCCAGGTCAGCCAAGGCTGAGCTTTTCTTCCCCTCCAAAGAAGAGTTCCAAATCTCCTGTGCTGGTTTGAGGCTAATTGGAAAATTTCAATGAAAAAAATTAGATTATAGACTGTGAAGAGCAAACAATGGTGATGCCTACTTCACTCATAGGCTTGCTGAGATGTATAAGAACAAGGGCACAAATATAGATAAGGTAGAGAGTCTCTTGCTCTCTGGAAGCTGCTGTGTCTTCTGCTCTCTGCTGTGTAACCTAACTAACCACTCTGCTTCTAACCTCCCTTGCTGAGCCTCCAAACTCACCTTGTATGTAAGCCAGACCCTGGGGTAAGGTAGAGGGGTGGAGAGATGGTGAAGGGTGGTTGGGAGCCCCTCCTGGGGTCTCTGATTTCTGGGAGGGGAGTTGTGTTTCTGTATTCCCTTTAACTTGTCTATGTCTGTAACTATTCCTGTCTATTGTGTATATCTCTGCTTGTACATTGTGCTGAGCTGTAAATAGAGCTTCAGTCCTTAACTTCCAGCTGGCTGAGTCTAGTCTGAGTGATTTTTTCATAGTGTGGGAGGGGGCAGGGAACTCCCAAACCATCACACCTGCTTACAGGCTTCACTGGATTTTTGCTGGACATTTGGACTTTCTAAAGGGAAGGAAGAAGGTCTGACAACAGGGGTCTCATAAAATCATAGAATGGTAAGGTTGGAAGGGACCTCAAGGATCATCTAGTTCCAAACCCCTGCCATAGGCAGGGACACCTCCCACTAGTACAGATCACTCAAGGCCTCCTCCAACCTGGTCTTCAACACCTCCAGGGAGGGAGCATCCACAACCTCCCTGGGAAACCTGTGCCAGTGTCTCACCACCCTCACTGCAAAGAACTTCCTCCTAACATCCAGTCTAAATCTCCCCTCTGCCAGTTTAAACCCATTGCCCCTTGTCCTGTCACTGCAAGACCTTGTCAATAGTCCCTCCCCAGCCTTCCTGTAGGCTCCCTTCAGATACTGGAAGGCTACTCTAAGGTCTCCTGGAAGCCTTCTCTTCTCCAGGCTGCAGAGCCCCAACTCTCTCAGTCTGTCCTCACAGTAGAGCTACTGCAGCCCTCTGAGCATCTTTGTGGCCCTCCTCTGGACCCGCTCCAACACTTCCATGTCCTTCCTGTGCTGAGGGCTCCAGAACTGCACACAGTACTCCAGATGGGGTCTGACAAGAGCAGAGTAAAGTGGCAGAATCCCCTCCCTTGCTCTGCTGGCCACGCTGCTCTTGATGCAGCCTAGGACTCTGTTGGTTGTTTGGGTTGCATGCACACTGCAGGCTTATGTTGAGCTTTTCATCAACCCCCAGGTCCTTTTCCTCAGGGCTGCTCTTAGCCATTCACCACCCAGCCTGGATTTGTGCTTGGGATTGTGACTCATGCACACTCCAGCTCTGGTTAGGCAAATCCAGCCAAAGGCTATGGGCAAATAGCTTCCTCCACTGCTTGTGAGCTACAGAAGCTAACAGTCAGCAGCCCACCAGCTGAACAGCACAAATATCAGAGAGGTGGTGGCAATGGCTGACGAAAGAAGGAACAACACCTTCATGGTCTGCAGGAGATGAGATTAACTGTGGGTCATGATCCATGCAGCAGACCCCAGGGATCAAAGGCCCCACGGCAGAGCCGCTCACCTCCCGATGCCCAGTGTGTCACCGACGTGAAGGAGCACATTGTGCGGAGCTCTCGGCATATGGTGGGGCTCGCTGCTCACGTGGAAACTCCTCATGACAGATCTAAAAGGGCAAGGTGAGGAACGGCCTCGCTTCAAAGAGAGGGTCTGTCTTGCCTGGCTTCGGCCAAGCACAAAGAATAAGCTGAGCTGCACGCCTTTAGATGGGTGTTGTAAATGCGTGACCCACGTGGGACAGCCAAGCAGCTCTCCTGACCTAGCTGTGGTGCTGACAGCAGATCCCCAGTGCAAACGCCACACGTTTGCCTTATATTTGTTCCTAAACAAAATGGGCAAAGGTCAAGGTTCCTGTAGGAAGGCACATTTGCTGTCCAGATGGTAGGAAAATATGAAGGCCTTTTCTGTGAGCAGAATGGACAAACAGAGGCTCAGCAGCCCTAACATCCTTCTGACCTTCATGCTGCGGAGTACACGTATGCATTTTCCCTTGGGCCCGTGCATTAGAGATGGAATTTGGGGTTGGCAGAGTGGAGAGAGGGTACCTTGTTCATGCAGTACTTTGTTTTCTATTGCACCAAGCCCAAGGAAGTTCAAGTGCCTTCAGGAAGTCCTGGTGTGAACTTCAACCGTGAGATGGAAACCCTGTCTGTGGCATAGCGGGTTTCATTTCCAGTGTTCGGCACAACTCTAAAATGACTCATGGGTAGTTTTTAAAAGTAGGAGAGGGTCTGTTGGGGGAAGAAGAGAAAGCAGACCCAAAGCTGAGATCAGTATCAGTGTAACAATACTTCTCAGGATTAGTGGTTTAATTAAACCATACCAAAAAGAATCTCATACATTGGTCTTTCTCGAGATGAAACAAAGGGTTGGCAGAGCAAGCTGCCTTCATCAGCAAGGGCTGAGAAAAGGAGGCTGAGGGGAAACCTTCTGGCTCTTTAAGACTCCTTGAGCCAGGTGAGGTTGTTCTCCCAAGAAACAAGTAATTAAAAAGGAGGAAACAGCCTCAGATTGTGCTAGGAGAGGTTTAAGTTAGACATGAGGGTTGTTAACGGCCAGGGCCAGGCTGCCTGGGGCAGTGATGGAGTCCCCATCCCTGGAAAGGTTTGAAAGCCGTAGAGAGGTGGTGCTGAGGAACCTGGTTTAGTGGTGACCTGGCAGTACTGGGTTAACAGTTGGACTTGATGATCTTAAAGGTCTCTTCCAACCAAAACAACCCTATGATTGCATTTTGTGCTTCTGACTGGGGATTTCTGTTATGGTGGTGTTGCAGAGAGACTGGAGGGCTTGTGAAGAGCTGCAAAGAGAGGATCAGAGATCCAGGGAACGATGCTGCAGTGGCTTTTACCATTCACTATTGGTGCTACAGTCATGCTTAAACCATACAAGGCCACAGAGGGGAAGCCAAGAAGCAGAGCTCTCTGAGCCTCCACTCTGCCATCAGCCACTGGCTTGGTGACACGGTCCAGGTCCCACAACAAGGAAGACACACGTCACATCTTCATCCAGACTTTAGAACAGAACTCCCCCGTGGAAAGCACTGTGCAAAATGTCAAAGAGAAGACAAAAACCTAACCAACAGGGCCATGGCCCAGAGTCAAAGTGCCTGGGTCCTCCAGTCCTGGAAGCAATACTATGGACTGAAAGCTGCAACGATTCCCAGTTGTTACTGGTTTGTTTTCTTAGCCTAATTTCTTTCAGCCTGTCAATAGCTGCATGCCCTCCTCAGAGCCAAGCATAAATTGAGTCAAATCCTGACTTATCCCAAAGCAAAGAAATGTCCTTATTGTTATTCCAGCCAGGAACATGTGCACTTCTATTGGCCTGAGAAGTGCAATCACTAACCTTGCAGCAAAGATCTTGCCCACCTGCCACCTTCTCTTTGTCCTACAAAGAGGTCAAGCTTCTTCCAACTTATTATTTCCCAGGTTGAGCTCCTAGCTAAGAATGAAGGTGCTCTCCAGTGACAAGAGAACTGCTGCTCCTCAGCTTTTCTGTCTCACTCCAAACGCTGAAGCTACTGCAACATGAAAACTCTTACCCAGCTGCTGAGGAAAGCCAGTTCCCCAGGACAGTCTGAACCATCCAAACAGAACCTTGAGCTTTGCCATTTGCAGCACAATGGAAAATTGCTAATAAAAGTTCCTATTGTGTCGGGGATGCAGCACTAACTGCCTGGTATTTCTCCCTCCCTCCCTTCCCCTTTGCCGGCAGGCAGCTAAAAATGGCTTCGAACTTCCCAGCTCAAATGCTCAAGGTCAAACAGTGATGTTGAAGCACCACAATGAAAGGGTTGAAGACTGTCTACTGCACAGCCCATGGCTCCTTTCCAGGCTTGAGGATGCAATACTCCCTGCTTAAATCCCAGGAGCACTGCCTGTGACTCCAGCTCATGGGTGGACCTTCCTGAAATGCAGAAGGCTGTAGGACTCCCCCGTACCCCCCAGTTAATGCCATCCCACGCTCTCAGCACCATGTCACAGGGTAAGCCTGGCCTCCTTCATCCCCAGCATCTCCAAAACACCTCATCAGCACCACCCTTCCCACTCCTGAGTGGCTGTCCAAGTTGCCTGTCCCATGCAACATCTCCTCATTCCCCTGTGAAGGCACATTCTTGCTCTGGCTCTCCCTCCTCCTCCTCCTCCTAAATCACACACACACATATGTTCTATCGATGTCTGCCCACGCCCTTGTCCCAGCCCCAGGAAAAGCAGCTCAGACACAGGAATTAAAACCCAGGCCAGTATTCTAAGGCTGCATGCCTAGAGCTGGCCTCCTTGATCCACCTTCTGGCACAGAGACAAACTGATGGTTTTGCAACCCGTGTGAGCACCTGCAGCTCCTGGCAGCCTCCTCCTTAAAAGGGGTTTAAGGAAGGGATCCTTCCTGCTCCTGGCAGGGTTGCCACTGGAAGGATTGAAAACCAAACTTCAGATTCCCTGCTTTGAGAGCTGTAAGTATTCCTGAGGGTCTTGCCAACTCCCTTCCTTCCCAGGCTTTTTGGCTCAATCAATGAAGTGGCAGCATTGAGACAGGGGTCAAGCAGGTGAGAGGAGTCAAGTGCAGCTCACACCTCTTGAATGGGAACTTGTCTCTCCCAGTCTGTGCTTTCCCCCTGTGGCATCCTTCCTCCTGCCAACATCTCACACCCCAGAGCCTCACTCTCATCACCCCAGAGCCTCTCCTCCAGCCCTACCATAGGAGGAAAGTGTAGAATTAAACTGAGGAGGCTGAAAGTCAACACAGAACCTCAGATCTTGACAGGCTGCAGGAAAAACACCAATTACAGGGCAAGTGGGGGCAATGAAGAGATTTCAGCTGAAACCAGTGGCTTCAGTGTTTCACCAAGGCAGCCAAATGACTGACTTTCTGTGTCTTTGTTAATAATCTCATTATTAACAGGACCCATGTGCTCTCCATTACCTTCCACAGCCCAGTACTGAAGGGACATATGAGGCTGGTTAGCCTGTTTGTAACGGGTCCATCTTCAGCTTTTTGGTATTTCCTGATTGGCATGTGACCAAATCAACACTTAAACCAAGAGTCCCTCCAAGGGACTGCACTAAGCAGTTACCTCCTCCAGCAATTCCTGATGCAAAAGCTGCCTTGGGACCTCATAATTTTCAGGGGGAGGTGGGGGGGACACAACCCAAAACTTAGAAAACAACTGCAAAACACAAACCCTCTTTGATTCTGGCTGCTAAGTGGTGGCAAGCAGAATAGTCTGGGGATTTGGAACATCTCAAATGAGGAGGCACTTCAGGGTTTTGTTCAGTTTGAGAGTGGTGGTGGTGGTGGTGAGTTTTAGGAGGTATGGAGTTAGCTGCAGATGTCAGCTGTACATCTGCAAGTGGAGGACATGCTGCTGGCACCTGAACCTCTTCACTTGCTTTTCCCCTTTCACTTGCAGCTAACAGAGGCTCAGATGGAGGAAGCCTCATGAAGGAGCACCTTCCTTTCCTGGCTGCTGAAGGTATCTGCTCCAGCTGGTTTGAGAAGCAGCAGGTTGGAAGGCAAGTGGTGTTCACATCTCCTTCTGTTACACCTCATGAGCTGCTACCACACCATGCTACCACTCTATGAGTTGCAGGTTTGCTTTCCCTGTTGGCATCCCTGTTTTTCAAGGTGATTTGTCTTCAGAAAACCTTTCCTTACAGTGTGTTTGTCTTACCTTGGGAATATCAGCCTGGTTTCAACACCTGGTGATAAATTTTGGAAAGGGTTTTCATGCTGTTGGGTTCAGGGAAAGCAAGTGACTGACAACATCAGCAAGAGGTGGCAACCCATCATCAGCTCCAAATAGGCACCCTCAGCTTGGCTTCCTTATGCCCTCCCCTCCCCATCACAAAACCTGGGCAGCAAACCTGCTTCTTTCCCAACTTCACCATCCCCTGAAGGTGGTTCCATGAAGCAGTTCATCCGACCACCAACCAACCAAATAGAAATCCTTCAAATATGGTATGGACATCCTAGAATCATAGAATGGTAAGGTTGGAAGGGACCTCAAGGATCATCTAGTTCCAACCCCCTGCCATAGGCAGGGACACCTCCCACTAGTACAGCTCACTCAAGGCCTCATCCAATCTGGCCTTGAACACATCCAGGGAGGGAGCATCCACAACCTCCCTGGGCAACCTGTTCCAGTGCCTCACCACCCTTACTGTAAAGAACTTCCTCCTAACATCTAGTCTAAATCTCCCCTCTGCCAGTTTAAGCCCATTGCCCCTTGTCCTGTCATTGCAGGACCTTGTAAATAATCCTTCCCCAGCCTTCCTGTAGGCCCCCTTCAGATACTGGAAGGCTACTATCAGGTCCCCTCGAAGCCTTCTCTTCTCCAGGCTGAAGAGCCCCAACTCTCTCAGCCTGTCCTCATAGGAGAGCTGCTCCAGCCCTCTGATCATCTTTGTGGCCCTCCTCTGGACCCGCTCCAACACTTCCATGTCCTTCCTGTGCTGAGGGTTCCAGAACTGCACACAGTACTCCAGGTGGGGTCTGACAAGAGCAGAGTAAAGGGGCAGAATCCCCTCCCTTGCCCTGCTGCCCACACTGCTCTTGCTGCAGCCCAGCACAACACTCCAGCTGTCTGGGCTGCATGTGCACACTGCAGGCTCATGTTGAGCTTTTCATCAACCCAGACCCCCAGGTCCTTTTCCTCAGGGCTGCTCTCAGCCATTCACCACCCAGCCTGGAGTTGTGCTTGGGATTGTGCCTACCCAGGTGCAGGACCTTACACTTGGCCTTATTGAATTTCATCAGGTTGGCCTGGGCCCACCTCTCCAGCCTGTCCAGGTCCCTCTGGATGGATCCCTGTCCTCTAGCAAGTCGACTGTGCCACACAGCTTGGTGTCAGAAGAGCTTCTGCAAACCACATGCTGATTTCTCAACATGCTGATTTCTCAAAAAATATATGGCCATTTGGAAAAAAAAGGTACATTTCTGGGTGGTTTGTGTACTCACAGTGATCACCAAAACAAGTAGTGTGCAAAGAGTGAGATGAAATTCTTCTCAAGGGCAGCCAAAGATGGTCCCAGATGGAATCCAGAGGTTGGCATGCCAGGTCTAAAGCTCCCTGCTAGAAGACAGCCTGCCCTGTTTTGTCCTCTTGTGAGGTGAAACTATGCTCATGGGTTTCTGCAGGATGCTCAGGTGGCAGAGCCTGACAGGAAAGTAAAGTTGTCTCTTATCACACTTGAAGTAGAGGGAATTGAAGGGGCAGCTTCCAGGCAGCTGTCATGGGCACCTGCAGTTTGCACCCTTTCTGCACCCCATCATGGACTTCCAAGAGCTGCTCAAAGCCATGCAAGGCCTGATCCCTGTGGAGCCTGCCTCCACCCTGCCTAGAAGCCATCTCCAGCATCGTGACCTTACATACCGTGGAGCTTACAACTGCCAGCAAGGACCCAGCTTAGCTGGAATTGGTGGAGACCACCACAAGCTGCAGCTCGTGGCCAGCTTCAATGCTGCCACATCCCATTGGCACAGCTAGGCAGACAGGTCTGGTGGCATTTCTTAGTGCTCTGAGGCTCATGGGTGGCCCAGAACATGACAAAAGATTGTCCTGTTAGCACAGCAAAGAGATTTTGGGCTGTGGTTCCTGGGTAAAACTGCCAGATGTGTCACTTGTACTCAGAGCTGAATTGGCAGGTCTTTGCCACTGGGGAAAAAGCTGGAGGGGAAGGGAAGGAAATGAGACCATTTCCCAAGTCACCTGTTCTCCTTGTGCCAGCACTGCCAGTTCCATACAGAAAACACAGCCCACAGATTTAAATGGCGCTGAATGGGAGCCCTCCTCCAGTTGTCCTCTCTCTGCATTCCTTGATTCCAGCCACTTGTAGACATTTCATGCCTAATTATTTACTGTCCCTAATGATTGGTTCTCATGCATCCAGCCCTCTCCTGGTTTTAATTGGGCAGCTCCATCCTCAGCCAGCAGGGGTTGTGCAATCTTCTGTTTGCATCCATCACCAGCCCCACTCTGCCTTTGCTGCCAGTTATTTTAATCCCAAACAATGAGCCTCAAGGACTTTCTCCTGCTCTGTCTATTCAGTCAGTGCAGAGGGAGAGAGGGACCTCTTCAAGAGGCTGGTTCTTAATGAGGCCAGGATGGCCTCATTAACAGCACCACCCAGATAACACAATCCTTACAGCGCCAGTGTTCCTCCTCGCCGGGCAGGCACATCGTAAATCCAGAAGGGATTTGATGGGAAAGAGAAGCCCTGATCAGTTCCCACATGCTCTGGCAGTACAGATTTCCATCCCCAAGGCCCAAAAAAAAGCCTTCTGGGATAGAGGAACTAGAGATAATTGCCACCTTCAGCAAACATGCCCCTGCCTCCCGACCTACCAATCCTCAGCTGGACCCCTCATGCTCTCACCCATGGTGAAAGGAGCAATGATTCCTAATCTGTGGCAGCCCTCAGCATTGGTGGTGATGCTACAATCAATTTTCTCTCAGTAGGATCCCTGGAATCCCCATCAACATCAATCAGCTGCTTCAGAAAGCTCTCTTTGGCTTTCTGTTTCCATCATTCAGAGTTTCAAACCTGATTTAGGGAAAAAAAAAAAAGGAGATGTGGGGGCATTTTTTTCTCCTCAGAATTCTTTCAGCCTGTCTGTGATCATAACCTGAGCTCCTGCCTGGCTGCGTCACTCAGAACCCAGCCTGAAGCCACAGTGTCCTCTCAGCCCAAAAGTCCTCCCTGTGAAGCCTGTTTGAGCTGTGTGAGCTGTGCTCCCAGGAATGCATCCATTCACTTGAAAGCCTGAATAGAAACCCTTTGGAAAGGAGGAGAACAAAAAGGGCATAGATCAGTCCTTGGTGCTGCAGAACGGAGCTCTGCCTGGCAGCCACCCATCCCACAGGGAGAAAAGTTATTCTGCAGCGTGTTCATTTTCCATTCATCCCTTCTAGGCTGTGTGCTGGCCTTGTGAAGGAGTAAGAAGGTGAATTAAAGCACATTCTGGACAACTTTCCTCATCTCACAAATGCTTGCAGCCTTCTGGCATCCACTGAGGGCTAGGAGATGAAGAATGAACCAAGACAGAGAATTGTCTTCTCGTAGCCCCAGGTGTCCTGGAAATATCACAGGGAGGATTTGTAGCTTGTGAGTAACCCAGCAGAGGTTGCAGGCTGGAGAAGTTCAAGAGAGAGGGATGGGGGAAAAGGCCAAGAGGCAATCCAAGAGCACAGCAAGTTTTCATTAAGGCTGACTTCAGATTTGGCTTTTGTGCACTTCTCAGATCCAGGCTGCTTCACATAAAAGGCCACTTTTTACCCCAGTGAACATCATGGTTTAGATTTACATCAAGGCTTTTGGGTTGAGCCTGGTTTGCCTGCTGTGGGTATTTATGGGTAACTAAGTTTTCCTTGGGAGCTCTGGAGATGATGGAGCCCTTTTCCACAAAAGCCTGCCATATACTTGCTAGGATCTCACCTTGCACTTGGCAGCTGGAGGAGTTTGACTGCATCTACCTAACACTGAGGGAAAAGAGAAAAAACAAACCATGTGGTTTGGATTCAGAGGAACAGTTGGGAACTTTGAAAAGGGAGGACACAAAGAGTCCCACAGACAAAAAAAACCCAGAGTCCCACAGACAAAAAACCCACCAACATTCAAACAACCTCATGTCAAACGTCTTGCTGCTGCTGTCATGTTCCCCAGCACAAGAGGTTTGTTGAGTCCCTTGATCTATTTGAAGGAAAGCAGTGGCTCAGGCACACCAGCCACAGACCAATTCATGCACAGCTCTCTAATGGGAGACAGGCCCCAGCAAAGCCCAGAGCAGACAACAGCTAAATCTGGTAGAAGTAGGAAACTTCAAAACCCAAACTTCAACCCCCAGTTTTGTGAGGGACCTTGAACTTTTTTGATGGTGGTCGTGTACAAATCCGCCTATGGATTTCTGAGGTGATTGAAATCTGGACTGGATTGCACTCTGGGGCTTGGACTCGTCTCTCCAGTTAATTTTTTAGCTCCTTTTTCATCTGAGAAGGTGTAGTCTCCCTCACAACTTCAGGGTACTTATTTTCCCATTTATCCCAGAATTACAGAATTCCTCCTCCCTCCAGGATACCAGGACCTTGTAGGGAACCTCTTGGCAACTTGCAATAACAATCCCCACGGCAGATCCTGTGCAAAAGCTAAGTGTGGTTTGTAGCTCTGTCTGAAAACTCAGGCAGATCTTCTGGAGCTGGGTCCTGAATATCTCTGAGTTTCACCTCCATCTCCTCTGGGACCTTCATCATTCCAAAGCCCTTTAAAAAATGTCGTCACTTCAGGAGAGGCACATCAAGGCCTGAGCCAGGGCTGGCCTGCTGGGTGACAGAGCGATGAGTCTAAAGCTTTGAACTTTGAGCAGTCTGGAGAGCCAGAAGCAGCCAGAGTGGGAGCTTACATCACACCACCTCAGAGGCAAGCAAGCACGGATTCTCCTCAAGCCTGTGCATTGTAGCCACTGTTGGACAGTTACGGGAAGCCAGGATGCTGAACATGTGAGTCATTGTGGCTAGATGGTCTCCTGGGAGGAAGGAGCAAGAGTTTCCCTACAAAAAGTAGCTTTTTTCCACTGTAAAGCTTCTAAGCACAGTGATGAGTCTGAAAGGTCACTGGGGCTTGGCACTGGTTTGGCAACTGAGAGCCAGATGGCTTTGATGGGAACGAGGATAATGCTGTCTTCTTCTGAGTGCCTTTCTCCTAACACACTTCACCTACATCTTGCTGGTGTGCTCTGGACCAGCTTTCTTCAACTCCTGGCTGCTCTGCAGTAGGCAGGGGTCAAACTAAAGAGTTTGCAGGGCTGGAAATCCTGGTCCTACCTAAGGGAAGGGCATTTTGTCTTTGGCTTCAACAACGGAAGGACATTCAACTAAGATCCCTGTTTTGAGAGGGGATGTTCAGTGAGCAGTGAAATCAATCCAGATGAATTCTGAGGGTCCTAAGTGGAATCAAAGCTTTCATACCTGCAGTGAAGGTCCTGAGCATGTAGAGCATCAGAGCTTCACTTCCATTCAGATCTCAGCTTTGCCATTCAAATGTAGGGCTCTTGATACAAGCCAGTTCCTTCTACACATGGCTTTTATTCACTGATGTCCCCTCTCTTGGATTTGGGAGAGAAGCATCAACATTAAAGGGCACTGAGATAGGAAACCCTTCACTTGTGGAGAAGATTTGCAGTGCTTTGTGATGGAGCTGGCACTGCTTTGGCAGCAACAGTACCCAAGAGGAAAGCACTCAAATGCTGGAGGCTGCAGCATCCTCAGGAGTGCTCTGGAAGGTGGGAGATAAAACCCCAGGAAAGCAGCTGTACAGAGCTTTAGCCCATCCTAGACTGACCTCTTCAGAAAGGTTGGTGGTACCACAGCCAGAGGAAAAGCCAGTTAAAAGCAAAGAGGTGAATCATAGGATAGAATCACAGAATCTTTTAGATTGGATGAGACTTCTAAGCTCATCAAGTCCAGCTGTTAACCTAGCACTGTCAGGTCACCACTAAACCACATCCCTCAGCACCACATCTCCACAGCTTTGAAAACACACCACAGATTTCACCACTGTCCTGGGCAGCATGGTCCATATTTGTCAGAAGAAGGAGTGAGAAGAAAAATCAGGATTACAAAGATGATAAAAAACCCTCTGTGCAATTGCCCTTTAGTGCTTCTGTAACACTAATTAAACCTCATGGCAACAACTTGAGTGTAGAAATGGCTTTCTGAGGTCCATTTGGTCAGTGTTTTGTCACAGAAGTGGCTCAAAGCAGATGCTTATGGAAGGGTTAAAAAATACAACAAACACATTGTGTTGTTTTTTTTTTTTCCCACCAGAATATTCTCCCAGCCTAAAAAATAAATAAATAAGTACATAAATTTTTTTTTAAAGTAGCTGAGGGATTTCCTGAGATGAAAGAGGTGTTGGCTTTGCATTAAACAGGACTCAGGAGACTCCCCTTCTACAAACCTCTCCATTGTCCCTCAGTTAATAATGAAAGGAAGGAAAGAAGGAAACACTGCAAATGATATTAGTGATTAGGTGTCAGCCTAAAATGCAGCAAAAGAAACCTGAATTAATTCACCTGCCCCTTACAGCCAGGTCAGGCAAAGGCTCATTTCTTCCTGTGACAACATCTTGGTTCATTAACAAATTTTCCAGTCAGATCTTTCCCCTGACTTAATGGGACTGCTCCACCATCCCTGGAAGGATTATTTCAGCACTATGGGCTGAATGAGTTGGTTCATTAAGCAGCAAAGGTTGAGAAAATCCACTGGGGATTCCTCCACTGAAGGTTATTATGACTTCTGCAAAATGTTTCCCTTGATGTTTCAACCAGCTGTATTCACCTTTTTCTTTCTAAAGCAAATGAATCAGGGACCCATCAGCACCCACACACATTTGTGGGAGGTGTTAACAGGACTTCTAGGGTGAACCTTAGGGCTGGAGAACGGTATCACAGTATCACCAAAGGTTGGAAGAGACCTCAAAGAACATCAAGTCCAACCCATCACCACAGACCTCAAGACTAGACCATGGCACCAAGTGCCANCCTCCTCCTGGCTACAACCACCCTTCAGGTAGTTGTAGACATCAAGAAGGTCTCCCCTGAGCCTCCTCTTCTCCAGGCTAACCAATCCCAGCTCCCTCAGCCTCTCTCCATAGGGCTGTGCTCGAGGCCTCTCCCCAGCCTCGATGCCCTTCTCTGGACACACTCAAGCACCTCAATGTCCTTCTTAAATTGAGGGGCCCAGAACTGGACACAGTACTCAAGGTGTGGCCTAAGCAGTGCGGAGTACAGGGGGAAAATTACCTCCCTGCTCCTGCTGGCCACACTATTCCTGATGCAGGCCAGGATGCCATTGGCCTTCTTGGCCACCTGGGCACACTGCTGGCTCATGTTTAGAGGTGTTGCAAGGCATTCAGCTAGGAGGGATGGTCGGGCACATAAGTCCTTCCTCACTGCTCATCTGGAGTGGCTGCAGCTGGATGTTTCACCCCTCCACAAAGCCACTTTCCTAAGGAATTTGCCATTTGCTCTGCACTGTTCCCAGTGACACACATCTCGAGCCTTTCACACATCCCTGGCTGGCATCCAAGGAATGCTGCTGGAGCTTTCTGCTCCGCTGGAGACGCCCGTGAGCGTGTTCAGCAGGACATGTCTGGGCAGAAATCTTGGCCTGGAGGACTTGCCTTAGCCTAATTTTGGAATCAGGAATTTCTGCCTGGCTTAAGCAACGTTCATTTTCTTTGCCACTCTTGGTAATCGTTACAGAAAACTCATCACTCTCAGATTTATTTTCTTACTACGTCTCCCTTTCACTGCTTGACACTGCTCTGTGTCTTCTTTCTTGCATGTCTTAGCCACAGGCTGACATACCAGATATCTAAACTCAAGACCAGTTGCAACATCTTCATTGTACATCACAAATCCAAGAGTGGTGGGAAACAAGACACTATCACAGGCAGCTCCTCCAACTCACTCCGCTGATTTATGTTGAGATCCTACCAAAGTTGAGCGTGCAAAGATCAAGAAAATCCTCACACAGCCCAGCAGCTCCTGCCTGGTGGTCCATATGCCACCAGTAGCATGGAAAGCAACTCAAAGAGAAATACATGGAATAACAGAACTGTTGCAGTTGGAAAAGACCTCTAAGATCAGCAAGTCCAATCATCAACCCACCACCACCACAGCCACTAAACCATGTCTTGGAGAAGAGAAGGCTTCCAGGAGACCTGATAGTAGCCTTCCAGTATCTGAAGGGGGCCTGCAGGAAGGCTGGGGAGGGACTATTGACAAGGTCTTGCAATGATAGGACAAGGGGCTGGGTTTGAACTGGCAGAGGGGAGATTTAGACTGGATGTTAGGAGGAAGTTCTTTGCAGTGAGGGTGGTGAGACACTGGCACAGGTTGCCCAGGGAGGTTGTGGCTGCTCCCTTGCTGGAGGTGTTGAAGGCCAGGATGGAGGAGGCCTTGAGTGAGCTGTACTAGTGGGAGGTGTCCCTGCCTATGGCAGGGGTTTGGAACTAGATGAACCTTGAGGTCCCTTCCAACCTTACCATTCTTTGATTCTATGATACTCCTGCCTTTCCTTCCCACCTTTCTCCTTGCACACAGTTTGACTCTACCTTTCCCACAGAGACACAAGGTTTTCAGAGGAGTCCTCCAAAGCAGAAGCTTTGAACTAGATGATCCTTGAGGTCCCTTCCAACCTTACTATTCTGTGATTCTATGTCCCAAAGTGCCATGTCTACACATTTTTTGGAACACCTCCAGGGATGGTGACTCTGACACCCCCCTGGGCAGCCTTGTCCAACGTGTGACCACTTTTATAGTAAAGAAATTTTCCCTAATATGCAGCCTTAACCTTCTCTGGTGCAACTTGGGGCCATTTCCTCTCACCCTATGACTTGACACCAGGGAGAAGACACCAACACCCACAGCTCTGCAAACACAGTATAGGAAAAATAATTCAATATCCAACATTCAAAATATAGCTTCAGTTTTGGTGATCCTAGAAAGCAACTACTTGCCTGGGCACTGCCTTCTGGTAGCTGTTACTAGACAAATAAAGTCTTGGATTCTTTTGTTGTTAATGTTAAATAATGAGTTGAGGAATACAAGTTCTAGTGCCCCACCTCAAGATGTTCTGGATCCCCTATTACAAGAAGGATGTGGACATGCTGGAGTGAGTCCAGAGAAGGACCATGAAGATGCTCAGAGGGCTGGAGCACCTCTCCTGTGAGGACAGACTGAAAGAGTTGGGGTTGTTCAGTCTGGAGAAGAGAGGCTCTGAGGTGACCTTATTGTGGCCTTCCAGCATCTGAAGGGAGCCTACAGAAAAGCTGGGGAGGGCCTTATTAGACTCTCAGGTAGTGACAGGACTAGAGGGAATGGAGCAAAGCTGGAGGTAGGGAGATTCAGACTGGATGTGAGGAGGAAGTTCTTCACCATGAGAGTGGTGAGAGCCTGGCATGGGTTGCCCAGGGAGGTGGTTGAGGCCCCATCCCTGGAGGTGTTTAAGGGCCAGGCTGGATGAAGCTCTGGCCAGCCTGATCTAGGGTAGGGTGTCCCCGCTCATGGCAGGGGGATTGGAACTAGATGATCCTTCTTGCTGTCTACAACTACCTGAAGGGTGGTTGTAGCCAGGAGGAGGTTGCTTTCTTCTCTCAGGCAACCAGCACCAGAACAAGAGGACACAGTCTCAAGCTGTGCCAGGGGAAGTTTAGGCTGGAGATGAGGAGAAAGCTCTTCACTGAGAGAGTCATTGGCTACTGGAATGGGCTGCCCAGGGAGGTGGTGGAGTCATTGTCCCTGGAGGTGTTCAAGGCGGGTTTGGAGGTGGCACTTGGTGCCATGGTCTAGTCTTGAGGTCTGTGGTATCAGGATGGACTTGATGATCTTTGAGGTCTCTTCCAACCTTGGTGATACTGTGATCCTTGTGGTCCCTTCCAACCCTAACTGATTCTATGTTTCTATGGGGTGAGCATGGTGTATCTGAGGGATGTCTGTCTGAATACAGGCAATGCAGGAGACACAGCTGGGTCCAGAAGTGGTGTTCCTGATCTCTCAGCTCTTATTAGAATTGCAGAATAGAACCAGAGAATCATTTTGCTTTAGAGAAGACCTTTAAGATCATTGATCCAACCATTACCTGAGCTTGAAGTCACTTGCCACCCCCCAAGGGCAGACAACAGTTACCAGATTCAGCTCTGCTTTAACAATATGGGAAAAGGTCATTTGTCTGGGAGAGAAGTGTTTGACATGGTTGGACTTGATCTTAAAGGTCTTTTCTAAGCTAAGCAATTCTATCTTTTCCTATTCTGTACAGATCCACGTTTGTGAGGCACCTCCAGGTATCACCATGACACCACCAGGTATAATTTAAAATTTTTTTTTGTCTGGTAAACAACACAAAGAACAGAAGTGACTGGAAGAAAACATCCCCCCCTGACTCAGATTTCCACCAGAGTTTCCTTTAAAGCACCCCAAAGCTGCAGCACTGTGGTCTTTGATGATGTTGTAGACCAATTGGAAGAGCATGCAACTGAAAAGACTGATGGGAAGAGTATTTTGGGGGAAAAAAGGGGAAAGCAGCACTGAGCTGACACACTGGCAAGGCAGATGAAGAGGAGAGAGAGCAGCTTTTCATCCCACAAAACTGCCAAATTCCTCATGTCCACGACAAACACAAATGCATGGCACCATCCCCATGCCTTGGTGCTGTGGCCTGCAAGCCTGGGACTTGCACACAGACCCACAGGTCTAGCTAACTGACATTTAAATCATTAGCAGCACACCAAGCTAGTGTCAGGGGTTCCTGTACCTTTAGGCTGCTGGCTTGTTTTTGGAGCCCAGATCTCAGAGAGGAAGCCCTGCTCTTTGTTTATGAGGCTTTTCAGCAGCTACTCAGGATCATTACTGGTCCCTAATGAGGACAAAGGTGTTTGTGGTATTTGAGCACTTGCCTAATTAGTTTATAGCACGAATGCTCCTTGCTGAGCAGGAGATTTATGAGCTTGAGTTTGCCCCCCAGAGCAGTGCTGGGAAGGGAACTGATGGTTGCAAACTCTCCTGGTTTCTCAAAGCACAGTTCTCACTTACATGCTGGAGAAACATCAAAAAACCACCAACTGGGAAGCTTCTTGGGAGTAGCACCAGCCCAGAGGGCACAGCCTGCTGTCCTCAAGATTCACCCACATGGGTCTTCCCCCCCATGCACTCTAGGGATAAAAGCAGGAGCTTCAGGCAAGGTATTTTTGCCTGTGACACATCCAGTACACAGAAAATCAGAGTCAGATGCTAACGTGAAACATCTTCCAGCTAAGCCTGTGGCTTGAGCATCCCTCTGTAGCCAAGGCCTGCCCTACCTAAGGGTTGGTCTGTGAGCAGGAGCCCCTGGTTGTCACTGGACACCTTTTGCTGGCATTGAGCAGCAGGCAAGGATGAAATCCTGCCTCTGAGTTTCAAAGAGCACGTTCTTGCTGCTAAGTATGGGTGCTAGGGCGCTGACACTATTGTACCTCTGAGGAGGGAGATGGAGACAGAGACCTCAGGTCTCCATTCTCATCCCCAAAGCCACATTTGGGTGATCTGCAAACCGGTTTGGCTTCAATTCTGCATCACTACTCTGCCCAATATCCCTGGTTAATGCCAGAAAAATGTTCCCTGAGGTGGAGATGAATTCAGTTCATGGAATCACAGAGCAGTTTGGGTGGGAAGGAACCATTAAAGGTCACCTCATCCAGCTTTCCTGCAGTCATCAGGCACATTTGCAGCTAGAGCCTTAAAGAACCTGACCTGCAATGACTCCAGGGATGGGGCATCTCCCACCTCTCTGAGAAACCTGGACCAGTGTAAAACATTTCTTCCTCTATCTAGGCTGAATCTCCTTCTTCTAGTTCAAACCCATCACCTCTTGTCCTGTCACAAGGCTGCTAAAAAGTCTGTCTCCAACTTTCTCCTCTGCCCCTTTGAGTACTGAAAGGCCTCCCCAAAGCCTCCTCTTCTCAAGGCTGAACAAGCCCAATTCAACCTGGGCTCCCATTGCTCCTTAGCACCACCAACCACCATCCCTGCTCTCCGAGGATGATCCCACATCTCCAATTTTGGTTGTTTCAGGGAGCATGTTTGGTTTCATTACTAATGGGAGAAAAACCACGACAGGGCTTCAGAAACTCCTCATGTTGAGCAAAAATAGCACCAGAAACTCAGAGCTTTGACTGAATTGCATCTCAGACTTTCGGGATTGGAAATCCCCCTTGTGACTGCAGCACCAAGAGAAGAGCTACTATTTGTTGACAACTTCTTGAAACCATACACTCAAAACTGGTCAGGGACTGGAAATAATTTCCCTCAACATTTTCAGTTAATTAAAAAAAATGTAATAAATGCATCTTGGATTGCTAAAAATGGTTCGCTTTGCTTTCAACTGTTCAACTCTCAACTGCTAGATCCTTCCATATACATTTCCAGCAGGATTTAGGAGAATTTCCAGAGTTTTCCACCACCCTGAGAATGCCTCCCTTTAAAATCCCAGAGCTTTAACATCTAGAAAATAGGATAGAAATGAAAAATAGAAACAAACCCAGCGCCTAAACACAATCCACTTCATGTGCATCCGTGTCTCCTGCGCGGGATGAAAAGAACATTTAACACAAACCACGTTGCAGGAGCAGCTCAACTCAGCCATGGCCAGGCTGGCACTGTGCCCATGAGCTGCACCACGTCTGATGCTGTGCTCATAGAATCATAGAATTGTTTGAGTTGGAAGGGACCTTAAAGGTCATCGAGTTCCAACCCTCCTCCATGAGCAAGGACACCTCTCACTAGACCAGGTTGCTCAAAGCCTCATCCAGCCTGGTCTTAAACACCTCCAGGGATTAAGTCCCCCAGAAGCTCAGTTCCCTGAGGGCAGGCACTGGTTCCAAGACACCAACTCTCTTCCAAGTCCCTCTTTTCTGTTTGTCTCAGCAGGAATAGTTGTTTGTTTGGTTTTTTGAAGTCGCAGCAAACAGCTTAACTCAAAGCAGGAGCAAAGGCGCAACAGGGCTTGCCAGACTCCGCAGAGCATCTCTCCTGCCTTTTGCCCGTGCCTCTACTGGCTCCTTTGCCTTTTTATTTATTTTTTTCCTCTTCTTGCAAGTGTTTGGGTCAAGGTCATAAATAATTTCTAACAGTCCCAGTTGTGAACTCTGATGCCAGCCCACGTAGGGGACTGCTGAAGTTGGCATCACTGCTGAGTTTGACAAGCCCCTCCAGGTAGTCTGGTGCCTCCTTTCTCTTGGTTTCTCCTTCCTTTGCTCACCAAGGGCAGCAGTCATTGCTGGAGCACCTCTCCTATGAGGACAGGCTGGGAGAATTAGGTCTGTTTATCCTGGTGTGATGTTTTGGGGGTTCCCCCCCCCACACACACTTTGTAAAATGACCCAGACTAGAACTCAGCCAGCTGGAAGTTAAGGACTGAAGCTCTATTTACAGCTCAGCACAATGTACAAGCAGAGATAGACACTATAGACAGGAATAGTTACAGGAATAGACAAGGTAAAGGGAATACAGAAACACAACTCCCCTCCCAGAAATCAGAGACCCCAGGAGGGGCTCCCAATCACCCTTCCACCTTCTCCCCACCCCTGCACCTTACCCCAAGGTTTGGCTTACACACAAGGTGAATTTGGAGGATCAGCCAGGGGGGTTAGAAGAAAAGAGGTAAGTGAGGTTACTTGGCAGAGAGGAGAAGGCAAGAAGTTGCTAGACAGCCTGAGTGATGACTGACTTATCTATGTTTTGAGTACGTATTTTTAAACATCTCAGTAAGCCTATGAGTGAAGCAGACATCACCACTGTTTTCCTTTCACAGCCTATAATATAATTTTCTCTATTAAAATATTCCAATTAGCCTCAAACCAGCACACCTGGAGAAGAAAAGGGTTCAGAGAGACTTTATAGTAGCCTTACAGTGCCTGAAAGTGGCTACAGGAGAGCTGGAGAGGGATATTTTTATAAAGGAGCATGGTGATAGTGTGAGGAGCAATGGTTTTAAACTAGAGCAAGGTAGATTGAGATTGGGCATTAGGAAGAAGTTCTTTGCTATGAGGGAGGTGAGACACTGCAATGGGTTGCCCAGAAAAGTTCTGGACATAGAATCATAGAACGGTAAGGTCGGAAGGGACCTCAAGGATCATCTAGTTCCAACCCCCTGCCATAGGCAGGGACACCTCCCATTAGTACAGATCACTCAAAGCCTCCTCCAACCTGGCCTTGAACACCTCCAGGGAGGGAGCAGCCACAACCTCCCTGGGCAACCTGTGCCAGTGTCTCACCACCCTCACTGCGAAGAACTTCCTCCTAACATCCAGTCTAAATCTCCCCTCTGCCAGTTTAAACCCACTGCCCCTTGTCCTTTCAAAGCAAGACCTTGTAAATAGACATCTCATGGAAATGTATAAGACCAGGCTGGATGAGGCTTGGAGCAACCTGGTCTAGTGGGAGGTGTCCCTGCCTGTGGAGCGGGGTTGGAGCTAGATGATCACTAAGGTCCCTTCCAACTCAAGACATTCTATGATGCTATGATTTCAGAGGGACACGGTGTTGGCAAATCCCCTGCTCCTCTCCAAAGTCCTCATGGCACAGAAATAATCAACGTTAATCTTTCAACTCCATTTTTGGTGGGAAAAAAAATCACACTTTCAAGCAGGTCACAAGATGCCATTCTATCTGTATGAAATAAGTCACCCCTTAGATTTTTCTAGTCTTAAAACATGCAGAGTAGAGAGCAAAGGTGTTGCCAAGGAAGGAAGAACAGAGAGAAGGAAAAAAAAACATTTTATGAGTCTTTTTCACACAGCTTGCCCAGAGAGGTGAGAGTTGTCCTGTCCCTGGAAACATTCCAGGTTAGATTGCTTGGGGCTCTCAGCAACCTGCTCTAGTTGAAGATGTGCAGTGTGCACATGCAGCTCAGACAGCAACCGAGTCCTGGGCTGCATCAAGAGCAGTGTGGCCAGCAGGGCAAGGGAGGGCATTCTGCCACTTCACTCTGCTCTTGTCAGACCTGGAGTACTGTGTGCAGTTCTGGAGCCCTCAGCACAGGAAGGACATGGAAGTGTTGGAGCAGGTCCAGAGGAGGCCACCAAGATGCTCAGAGGGCTGCAGCAGCTCTGCTATGAGGACAGACTGAGAGAGCTGAGGCTCTGCAGCCTGGAGAAGAGAAGGCTTCCAGGAGACCTTAGAGCAGCTTTCCAGTATCTGAAGGGGGCCTGCAGGAAGGCTGGGGAGGGACTATTGACAAGGTCTTGTAATGACAGGACAAGGGGCAATGGGTTTGAACTGGCAGAGGGGAGATTTAGACTGGATGTTAGGAGGAAGTTGTTTGCAGTGAGGGTGGTGAGGCACTGGCACAGGTTGCCCAGGGAGGCTGTGGCTGCTGCCTCCCTGGAAGTGTTGAAGGCCAGGCTGGAGGAGGCCTTGAGTGAGCTGTAGTAGTGGGAGGTGTCCCTGCCTATGGCAGGGGGTTGGAACTAGATGATCCTTGAGGTCCCTTCCAACCTTACCATTCTATGATTCTATGTTTCTGCTTAGTGCAGGGGGGTTTGACTAAACTACCTTTACAGGTCCCTTCCAACTCAAACCAGTCTATGATTCTATGACTCCTGATACATCAAGCCCTAGGAGAAAGTCTAGTCAAGTCACTTAGATGACAAGGAGCTCAACATCTCTCTCCTACCAGGCTTTCAATTTCAAAAAGCATTACACAGATGTAATTGGATTTGATTGCTGCTACAGATGCCATCTGGGGCTGCAGCCATCGAGTAGTACTCAATATCAAAAAGATTGTGTTTGGCACAGCCCCTAATGAGGGCAGCTGCAGCTCACCCCAGCCAAGAAACTGTCAGAAAATGACAATCAAAAATAATTATGGGGGGAGAAAAAAATAAAAGTATAATTGCCACAAAAACAAATGGGTGATTCGTTTACCTTGTATGCCCAGAGAGTACAAGATGGGTGTTTAAAAGACTCTGCTTTAAATCTACCAAACATGCACCTTTGGCACCTACCAAACATGCACCTTTGCAGTGCTGTTACCCAACCTGCAGGGACAACTTCACAGGGTCTTCCACTAGCACTCCAGAAAGCCTCCTCCAAAGGAGATCTGCCCTCTGTTATAAGCACACTGAGGAAGCATAGAATCATAGAATGGTAAGGTTGGA
>VWZE01004261.1:3263-55671 GCA_013396675.1 Eubucco bourcierii
TGGAACTGGTTGATCCTTGAGGTCCCTTCCAACCTTACCATTCTATTGATTCAGTTGCTAACCCACTTTTATATGTATATCACAGAGAATCACAAATCAATGATTTCTCTGACACCAAGGAGGAGATGCCTATGATTTTGTTAGGTGGAGAGTCAAGGTCTAAACTGTTGTCAGCTCTCAAGAGTTTAAAATAAAGAAAAATTTAAAAAAATTAAAAAAAAAAAAGTCACAAGAAAAACAAACCCCTTCAGAGCAGCAAAAGCATTCACTTCATCATCATTCTGCAAACTGGTACCCTTTATGGGGTTTGTTCTTTTTCTTTTCCACCCCCCCTGTTCTTAATAATTCAGTACCTTCTTTCTTTAATCAGATTATTAAAGGCAATGGACTGATGATTCATTTTGCTTGCTTTGCTTTGCAATGATGTCCATTAATGAAGACTTGCTTTTCAGCACCATTGACTCACTTATCTAAATTATTTATTTGGTTGAGCAGTTCAGTGTATCAAAGTTCTTTTGCTTAGTGTAGCCAGTGCTTATAGCACAGATTATAGTTTCATATTGATTTTCTCCTGGAAGATGTGCATGAAATGGATTGTGCTTTAAAGTGCCAAAAGTGGTAAATGCATTGATGAAGAAGGTGTAGCTAAACAGATAACAATAATTCCTCTTTCTGTAGCAATCTTTACATTTGTTCTCCTCTCCATTTGGAATGAGTAAAAGACTTTTGAAAACCTTAATGGTGCTGAAATTCCCATAAAGAAGCCCATTTTGGCCTTAAGGTATGAAGTCAGATAGATACTCTTTGCCTTTTGCATTCAGTACAGACTATTGCTCCCCTGGACACTCCAAATCAGAAAATAGATTTGAATCCCTTCATCACCCAAGACCTATCCACTAAATCATCACCTCCAGAAGGCTTTGTGTAAATCTTCAGGGAAAGAACATATGTAAAGAGCATTTATTTCACAGAAAATGCTTGAGTTGTTTCTCTTGTGGCAGTGATTGCCCACTGCCTTGTTTGTCCTGACTCTAAGGAACCCTAGGGATATGTTGGTGTGGCTCAACTTCCTTTTATCCCCCTTTTTCTCTCCTACAACCATCTACATTCTTTAGGTGCTTTCACAACTGATCCTACTATCTTTTAAAAGAACTTAACTGCTTTCAGTCTTTCATGTAACCCAGTCAACAGAAGTGTTTCCTCCTACTTGAATACTTGAAAAAAACCTAATAGATTTCCAGATATCCAAATTCCCTTCATTGTGCCTGATGTGGCACTTTGAAAGGTTATTTTCTTTGTTATGCCCAGATTCACGGATTTCTGGATATCACTGTTTCATACTGTGCACCATGAGGGTGGTGGAATACTGGAATGGTCATTGCCCAAAGAGGTAGTTGAGGTCCCATCCCTGAAGATATTCAAGGTCAGGCTCAACAAGGCTGTGAGCAACCTGATCTACTGGAGGATGTCTCTGCTGACTGCAGCGCCATGACTCATGGATTAGTGAAAGCTCCCTGGGTAAAATTCTAGGTGCTGCTTAGAGAGGATTTCTTCCCAGCTACCTCTTGCACAGTGACCTCCCCTCAAACCCTACCTCAAGGTGAAAGACTAGAAGTGACACTGCTCACCTGGACTCCTATATGTTTCAGCCAATAAAAGTCAATCAATGTGAAAAATAATCCACTGAGGTACCCTAAGTGCAGCCCCATGCCCCTGCTCCAAGGGATTTGGCTGCCTGTTCTCAAATGCAGACATGGTGCAGCTGCACAATCTGGGTTCAGATTGTTGACAAAAGTCTTGTGTGAGAAATTACTTAAGAAGGGGAATGGTTGCAGTCTCCTTGCTCAGAAACTGCTTTCAAGCCCCTGCCCTTGCTTTTGATGCCTGTCAAGGGTCCCTGCTCATGTACCCTACCGACCCAGTCCTGACCCACTAACTTGACTTTTCATCTTGGACCTGCACCTGTCTCACCACTGCAGATTTGTCTGGCAACCCCTGACCTGTTGGCTGACCCTCATTACCATCACCAAACTCATGTTGCTCCTCTTTGAAATCTGTGGGACTGGAGCTTTGTCAGTGCAATCACAGCCCTGCACCTGCCTTGGGTCACCCTTGGCTCTTGGCTCACTTTCCTTTAGAGAGTTTCTTGCTCTTGCTGCTCCCTGACATCTTTGCATGTAAGAAATCCAGCTGTAACAGACCCTCCATGGCCTCAGAAAAGAGAGGGAAAAACAGAAGACAAACACAGCAAGGGATAAAAACCCTTTGCAGGTCACCTTAGGCATTGCTTTTTGGCAGAAACCAATTTGAGTATTTATAGCCAAGCTAAAACCCATTGAAAGCAGAGGTCAGAATGGAAACGTTGACCCTTAGCTACTGCAGGGCATGTGAGCTCCACCTCTGTCTAAGTACTTGTAAGCTGCTTGCAATAAAAAAACCTCTTAGTTTTAGCCCTCCAAGTGTCAGTCCTCTGTACTGGTTAATATTACCAAGGGAATCCTTGCCTGACAGAAAGTAATTTAGGATCCATTAAATATGATTACTTGGCCTTGAAAATGATGGATATTGAACAGAATTATAGGATCACTTTACAAAAGAAAGGTCTCTTTTACATCCTTTCTTGTGGGGCATTAAATAAAGCCTGAGAAAACTCCCAAGGGATTCCTGGCATTTATAGGTTACATTTATGAAAAGAAGGATTGATATTCATAATAAAAACTCTAAAAGAAAATCTAACAGGGTGTTGTGGCAAGCATGTGGACAGCTGTGACATGCCTAAAATGTGAGTGACATGTTCACCAAGTCTTTCCCTTGCTTCAGCTATACCACAGATATGAAAAGTGCCTTTAATTTCAGACTAATCTTTCATGTTCTTTATTGGAATATTAACCCCAAGTGGTCTCCCTAGGTTTTCCATACTTCTCCCTATAATCTCCATTTTTAACTGTGTGCCAGAGGTTTTCAGATTTCTCAGGTCACTCTTTTCATCATGCCCTTTACCAGCCATATGCTGAAAGTGAGTTTGTGTAAAGGTTTGATGTGTTTACACTTTAAACTAACTGAAGTTTAATCTTAAGTCTATATTTTAGCTACAGGCCAAGTATGACTTCTTCATTACTGAACGATCTGCCCTGAGGTTCCAACATACAATGAAAACAGAAAGTTTGATCTTACTCAAATTTCTCCCACATGAATTTCTGATCAAAAATGATAAACTGAATGCAAGTAACATGTCTTTTTACTCATTTTACCATAGAAATACTCCCCCCCACCAAAAAAACCAAACAAAAAAAAACACTAAAAAAAAAAAAAAAAAAAAAAAAAAAAGAGAGAGAGAGAGAATAAGATTATAGAAAGAATCATAGGATGGCCTAGGTTGGAAGGGACCTGAGAGATCATGCACTCCAACCTACCCTGCCATGGGCAGCGATGCTTTTCAGCTATACTGGATTGCTCAAGGCCGCATCCAGCCTGGTCCTGAACACCCCCAGGGAGAAGGCATCAACAACCTGCCTGACCAAACTATTCCAGAGCCTCACCACCATCATACTGGAGAACTTCTTCCTAAGACCCAGTCTAAACTTACTCTCCCTCAGCTTCAAACCATTCCCCCTTGTCCTGTCGCTAGACACCCTGATGAAAAGTCCCTCTCCAGCCTTCCTGTAGCATCCCTTCAGGTACTGGAGATTTATGGGTTGTTCCTTCTGAAAGTAAATCCTTCTCTAAACCACCAAGAGAAAAAAGAAAAATAGAATAAAATAAAGCAGATAAGGGTTCACCATACAGATATACCTTTCAGATGCTTTATCTGAATCTTCTTCATTAACAAGGGGCAATGAGTGCAAGTTGGAGCACAGGTTTCACATGAACATAAGGAAAAACCTTTCCCCTGTGAAGGTGACAGAGCCCTGGGACAGGCTGCCCAGGGAGGTTGTGGAGTCTGCTTCACTGGAGACATTTAAAACCCAATGACATTAAATCACCTCTCTGGCTTCTTAGGTCTGACTACATGCAGTGCACATCTCAAGCAGGTTTGACTGCTTCCAGAGGCAGCATTTCTGCTCCTTCACATTATGTATGATCCTTTTTTACCTGTGTAAACATGGCACAATATTTTATAGGACTACAGTGCTTTAATTTATACTGACAACAGCTGCTACATAAATCTAGAGCTGGGCAGATTTCAGGAAACCTGATTCTACAGCAAAGTAGGTTAACTCTGAGCTGTTTTTTGTTGTTTTTTTTTTAACTAGTAGAAGAGTGACACTCAGCAGCCTCATGCCTCAGGCACACATCACATACATACACATGGATTTAAATTCCAGTTTTGCCAAATTGAGGGCACAGATCTGCACTGGGATTTTCCACATCCCCTATGAATGCCTTAGCTATTTGTTTGTTTGGGAAGAGAAGCAATTTCACTTTCCTGTTTCAATCATGCTTGACATGAAACAACCTCACCAAAAACAAAAGGTTGTGTTAGAACTGATAGTTAGCTCAAAAAAAAAAAAAAATCTAGTGAATAAGGGTTTTCTGATCAAAAGTTTGTTTCACTGAGCAGATCTTGACCAGTTCTACTTATGTGAGCTTTGCATTAATTTTAGTTATGAGAAAATGAATAATTAAGGCTCTATATTGCTAATTAAATTGATACAAAAGCACTTCCTGATAGTATCATAATTTCACAATCCTTAGCTCAGAAAGTAATCACAGAATGTTAGGGGTTATAATGGACCTCCATAGATCATCCAGTCCAACCCCCCTACCAAAGCAGGATCACCTAGGGCAGATCACACAGGAAGGCACCCAGGTGGATTTTGAGAGTCTCCAGAGAAGGAGATTCCACAACCTCTCTGGGCAGCCTGTTCCAGTGCTCCGTCACCCTCACTGTGAAGAAGTGCTGAAGTGGAACCTCCTGCAGTACTTAATCCCTCCCGTTTTTAAAAGAATCTGTTTACATATAGAATCATAGAATCATAGAATGGTAAGGTTGGAAGGGACCTCAAGGATCATGTAGTTCCAACCCCCTGCCATAGGCAGGGACACCTCCCACTAGTACAGCTCACTCAAGGTCTCGTCCAACCTGACCTTGAACACCTCCAGGGAGGGAGCAGCCACAACCTCCCTGGGCAACCTGTTCCAGTGTCTCACCACCCTCACTGGAAGGAACTTCCTCCTGACATCCAGTCTAAATCTCTAGGAATATTTAGCAAGATTGGGAGAGTCTTCATGTTTAGTTTTTCTTTTCAGTACATAACTGGACTCTTCTTGGAGATAACAATATCTGAAAAGTTCTATCAGCCGCTTGGTTGCTAGAAGGAGATGCAGTGGAAAAAAAAGATACCATAGAACGGCTTAGGTTGAAAGGGACCTTGGAGCAAGTCCAGAGAAGGGCCACGAAAATACTTCAAGGGCTGGAACACCTGTTCTATGAGGATAGGCTGAAGGAGCTGGTGTTGTTCAGCCTAGAGGAGAGAAGACTCCAGCAGGACCCTAAAGCTGCCTTCCAGTACCTGAAGGGGCCAACAAGAAGGTTGCAGAGAGACTGTTTACAAAGCCCTGCAGTGACAGGACAATGGGCAATGGTTTGGAGTGAGAAGAGAGCAGACTTGAATGTTAGGACCAAGTTCTTTACCATAAAGAGCACTGGAACAGGTTGCCCAGGGAGACAGTTGAGGTCTCATCACTGGATATATTCAAGGTGAGGCTCGACAAGACTCTGGGCAATCTGATCTAGTTGAGGATGTCCCTGCTGACTGCAGAGGGGGTTGGACTGGATTAACTTTGGAGGTCCCTTCCAACCCAGACCATTCTATGATTCTGTGATCTAGGCTCTATTCCTTTGCTAAAAGGACTTCAAGAACACTTAAACTACAAATAGAAAGCTGACAATTTCAGTAACATATGGTAAAAGGTTGACAATCTGTGGAAGGGCAGGAATGGGACCCTGAAAAATCAGTGGGTTTTAGTTTTCAAATGCAAAGGGTAGTAGACACCTGTGGGCTGGCATTTAAGTGGAAAAGTGTTACACTCTCATGACAATTTTGGAGTAGTCAAGGATGCACAACTATTTTTGTAACTCATGTTACAAAAATGAAGGTCATTTAAAGCTGAAGTCAGCAGGGTGAAGCACCGTGAGATGGAAAATATCTTTTACCTTAATATCCAAACCTACAGACCTTATGTGAGTAAAAATCTATCCTCAGAAGTCAAAAGTTTATTCTTCTCCAAGTTAATAATTTTGTGCTCCCTGAAATGTGACTTCAGCTTTTTAGAATACTATGTGAGACTTAGCACCTGATTTTCAAAGTAGCTTTGTGAAGATTCTTGCACCTGCTTCCTTGGTTACACAGGCCTCAGAAACAAACTGCTTCTGAAGACAAGAGCCTAGGGATCTGAGGGTGCTGATTAACACCCGCCTAAACATGAGCCAGCAGTGTGCCCAGATGGCCAAGAAGGCCAATGGCATCCTGGCCTGCATCAGGAATAGTGTGGCCAGCAGGAGCAGGGAGGTCATTCTCTCCCTGGACTCTGCACTGCTTAGGCCACACCTGGAGTACTGTGTCCAGTTCTGGGCCCCTCAATTTAAGAAGGACATTGAGGTGCTTGAGCATGTCCAGAGAAGGGCAACGAGGCTGGTGAGAGGCCTTGAGCACAAGCCCTGTGAAGAGAGGCTGAGGGAACTGGGATTGTTTAACCTGGAGAAGAGGAGGCTCAGGGGAGACCTTCTTGCTGTCTACAACTACCTGAAGGGTGGTTGTAGCCAGGGGGAGGTTACCTTCTTCTCTCAGGCAACCAGCACCAGAACAAGAGGACACAGTCTCAAGCTGTGCCAGGGGAAGTTTAGGCTTGAGGTGAGGAGAAAGTTCTTGACTGAGAGAGTCATTGGCTACTGGAATGGGCTGCCCAGGGAGGTGGTGGAGTCAGCGTCCCTGGAGGTGTTCAAGGCGGGTTTGGACGTGGCACTTGGTGCCATGATCTAGTCTTGAGGTCTGTGGTAACGGGTTGGACTTGATGATCTTTGAGGTCTCTTCCAACCCTGGTGATACTGTAATAATGTGATAAAAGCAGTTTTTAAAATGTAGTATTACAAGCCCCTAACATAAGGCTTAAACCTGACAGCAAACAACCCAAGGCTGGAATGCACCTCTGGAAATTCTATCGTTCAAGTCTCTGCCCTATAACAGTCAGCTAGAGCAGGCAGTTGGATCAAGCAAAGGTCCAGCCAGGTACTGAGTATCTGCAAGGACAGAGACTCCACAATCTGTCTGCTCATCCCCTTCTAGTGTTTTGCCATTGTCAAAGCAAAGAAGGTTTGTTTTGTGTTATTTTTCCCCTCCCATGTTTATGGAGCATCTCTCCCATGAGGGCAAGCTGAGAGAGTTGGGGTTCTTCAGTTTGGAGAAGAGAAGGCTCCGAGGAGACCTTATTGTGACTTTCCAGTATGTGAAGTGGGCTACAAGAAAGCTGGGGAGAGACTTTTTAAGGTGTTGGGTAGTGATACGACTTGGGGGAATGGAGTAAAGCTAGAAGTGGGTAGATTCAGACTGGATGCCAGAAAGTTCTCCACCATGAGGGTGGTGGGACACTGGAACAGGTTGCCCAGGGAGACTGTGGAAGCCTCATCCCCAGACATTCTTAAGGCCAGGCTGGATGTGGCTCTGAGCAACCTGATCTAGTGTGAGGTGTCTCTGCCTATGGGAGGGCATTTGGAACTGAATGATCTTCAAGGTCACTTCCAACCCTGACAATTCTGTAAAATTTACTACATTTCAGTCTGTGCCTCTTGCTTCTTGTCCTTTCAGTGGACCAGCTAGAGGAATCTGGCTCCAGTTTCTTTACTCCCTTCCATTACGTATTCATACACATTGATAAGATAATCCCTAAGCCATTTCTTCCTGAGGCTAAGTAGTCCCAGCTTCCTCAGCTTCTCACATACAACAGATGTTGCTTAGCCATTTTAGTTGCTTTTTGCTGGACTCCTTTTAGCATATCCATCTCTTATTTATACTGGGGAGCCCAGCAGTGGACACAGCACTGAGAACATGTTACTTATCTCCAGTTCTGCTTTTGCTTGTGTTCATTTTACTGGTTCCATGAAAGGAATTAATTTCCATTTTACTTAATTTAATTTTCAGTTCCACTCCTACTTACCTTGGCAAGATACTGCACAGTTTAACGTTTCAGTGCTGTAAGCAATGCTTCAGCACTCAAAAGCCACCTGGGCCAGCAAATGCCATTGAATGTACAAAGTCAGGCACAAAAGCTTACACGTTATACACAGCATGTGTAATTTCATCTTGCATTTGATTTTCTTCCCTTCTAGATCATCAGAGTTCCTTTTCAATTGAAACAAATGAATCTACAGGAAGGGGGTAAAGAGAAGGGGGACTTTCTATGGAGTATGTCAATCTGTAGATTAATTAATACATTGATTCCATTTGAGAGCCTTCATGTACCTGTCTTCCCATTGAGATACACACTGTGCAATCAGTGCTAATTTAGAAATCTATTGGTCTTCTGTAGTAATTAAATTTGTCCATTTAAACAGATATAATTGATAGAGCCTGCAACTAATTTCAAAGTAGTGATACTTGAGGGATTCTAGAGAATAAGAGCTGCGAGCCAGCAATTTCTGGGAGTTTTTTTTTTTTTTGATCAACAAATGAGCATCTAAATAAACATAAATTTAAAAACACTATGCCAGACATGAAATTTATCTTACAAAAGAGTGTTACAGAAAGCAAAACACGTTGCTAAGCCAAGTAAAGTCAATTCCACTTAAAAGAAGTGACTTTACTTAGGTACTGGTTACTACATCTTAAAGGTATTGAAATACAATTCTTATATTTCATAGAACTTAAAAGTGTTGCTTGTAAAACCTCATCCTATTCTTTTGTCTTTTTTTCTTCTTATTTTTTTTCTTATTTTCTTTTTCTTTTCTTTTCTTTTTTTTTTATATGAGGCTATACTATTTTATAAGACTGGCTGAATAAAGTTTGCCTTTCTCTAAAATGTCCTTAAAAGTTGGTTTGTTTGGTTGGGGTTTTTTTGTTTTGTGCACTCAGAATGAATTTTTTGCTATGCATTTTGCTATACTTTTTGCTATGCATTCTGCTTAATCAAATAAAATAGAAAACTTACACATGGAACACAAGTGTTTCTGATACTCATTAAATATCTCCCCTCAAGACATTTCATTCAGAGGACTTTAAGATGGACTGTTTAGGGAAGAAAAAAACAAAAAAAGGCAGAAAATAGGGCAAGAGAAAAAGAGAGAAACCTAAGACTCGCATGAAATGCGTATTCACAGTTTTAACAGTCTTTGCAACTGAGTTCAGCCCTGAGGTGGCATTAATTGACACATTAGCAAGTTATATACTGTGTTATGTGCCTATTTAGCCTGGAATTCAATAAAAATAACACCAGGGAAATCGCTGTAACACACTGCACATGCAGCATGTGTTTGAAGTAGGGAATACCTTACAGAAGCAGACACGACACTAATGATAACATGTTGCAGCTAACCCACAGACTGCCCCTGCAACTCCTGTAATTGAATTGCCAACTGTCAGTACACAGAGGCAGCTTTACTGTGCTCTAAAGGCAAAATCTTAACGATCCCCAAAAATTAAAGAGAACTGAAATTTATTTGAATCACAGAATGCTAGGGGTTGAAAGGGACCTGCAGAGATCATCGTGCCCAACCCCCCCCTACCAAAGCAGGATCACTTAGGGCAGGTCACGCAGGAATGAGTCCAGGTGGGTTTGGAAAGTCTTCAGAGAAGGAGACTTCACAACCTCTCTGTTCCAGAGCTCTGTCAGCCTCACCATAAAGAAGTGCCACTTCATGTTGAGGTAGAACTTCCTGAGTTCTAGCTTGTAGCTGTTGTTCCTTGTTCCAGCACTGGACACCACCAAAAAGAGCCTGGCACCTGCACCTTGACACCCACCCCTCAGAGATTTACAGATGTCAGATCCCCTCTCATCCTTTTTTTCACCAGACTAAACAGCTCCAGATCTCTCAGTCTTTCTTCATAGGAGAGATGTTCAAGTCCCACAGTCATCCTTGTAGCATTCCCTTGGAGTCTCTCCAGCAGGTCTCTGTCTCTCTTGAATTGAGGAGACCAAAATTGGATATAATACTCCAGGTGTGGTCTCAGCAGGGCAGAGTAGAGGGGTAGGAGAACCTCCCTAGACCTGCTGGCCACACTTTTCTTGATATACCCCAAGACACTGTTGGCCACAAGGGCACGTTGCTGTCCCATGCAGAACTTGCTGTCCACCAGCACTCCAAATCCTTTCTCCATGGAACTGCTTTCCAGCAGGATAACCCCTAACCTGTACTGGTGACTGTTACTTTCTGATTGTGGGAAAGAACAAGGCCCACATCTAAGATCAAGTCTGACTCCCCTGCTAAGGGAGGTTTCTCTATGTCAGGTTGAACAGGAAGGTTTTTAAAGTCTCCAGGGAGATTCCACAGCCTCTCTGGGGAACCTATTCAAGTGCTCTATCATCCTCAAAAAGCAAAAAAATTGAGACTTTCCTTATGTTTAGGTGGAACATCTTGTGCTTTGTTTGTGCACATTGCCCCTTGTCCTATCACTGGGCAACACTGGAAAGAGTGGAAAAAGCAGGAGAATGAGTGTGCTTGGTACTTCCTGACTCTATTGAGTGAAACTGAAGTCAAACAAATTGACTCTTGCACCTCCCAGAGATGGGCATGTTTAGGCACCCCCTAATCCTATCTACAGATCCTGAGTAACATGGAAAGGTGCCAAGAAAAGAGTACAGCCCCATCAGAGAAAAGCCAAGCTTGCCTGACAAGAGCAACGAGCACAGTGTATAAGCACGAGCTGTAGTACTGACCAAAGTCTTGGGATCCTATAAACACTGATCCTAAAGTAAGGCCCACTGGAGCTCTGCTGGATCACAGTGGGTTGTGTCCCAGCATCTCCTCCTGGGCAGGGATGCCTCTCAGGCTTGACTCTGACCATCTGCTGGTAAAGCTGAGGAAGGGAAGATCATCTGCTTGTGATAAGCTGACAAAGGGAATCACCCTCCATCTGGAAAGGCTGACAACAGGGCAGACCCTCCATTGGCAATAAGCTGATGAAGGGAGCATGAGACTTTGCAATCTCATAAAATCTTGGAGATCCCAGGGCGCCCAAATTTATTATAATATGCAGAAAAACAACATCTCAGTCACAGACTCAGTCACAGGCCAAATACAGCTCTCTGTCTCTGTTATTTGCTTTTGCTTACTGAGCTTTGCTAAATCCTGTGAATTATTGTATTAAATATAACCAATTATCAATTATTGACTAACTTTAGCATTGCTGTTTGCTAAGTGACCAAAAGAGTGTTGATATACTTTATTTAAGTGCTGCTACCTCAAGTGCATGTAAGAAACACAATATTACAGTAAAATACCACACTGAACTCCCGACACCCAAATCCTCTTAGGTGTAAACTGCTGACCAAGTCTGAGACTAGGGGTTGATCTAACCTTATTCTCTGATGAAGTCTGGAGAACAAAGGGGTCTGTTCCAAACCTCAGCATCATATCAAAGGATTTCCTCTACCTTTTATTCTCCCAATCTCTCCAATATGCTTATTCATGAACTGTCATTCATGAGCTTGGATCTAGCCACACCTAGGCTCCTCTCTGAGGAGTTTAGAGAGCTGGGAGGTCTATTCTGAAAACCTAATAACTCAATCACTGCCCTTCTATACCCAATTCCCATGAAAATCACCCTAGCCTGACTCCCAAGTCACTTTCTGATATATATATGTATATGTTCACATAAGTATTTTAATTCAATCAGTTGAAGCCATTCTCTTTGCAGTAATTAATGTAGTGACCTTCCCAGTAAAGTGAACCTTGATTAACCTTTGTTGATTTTTGCTCTATCAAATTCATTTAAGCTTTGTCCAATTATTCATCTACCTCAATAAACCCTAATGTTGCCTGTTTACTGAGTGAGGTGCAACTCACTCATTCCACAGGAAGCAGAATCTTGAACTAGGATTCTGCATCAAGTGATTTAAGGAATCTAAAGGAGAACCACTCGACCCCCATGACAAGCTATCACTAGAGACAGAGCTGTTTAAGCTCTCAAGTGCCAAGTCAGATCACAATCATGTAAATTGTTTCAGTGTGCTCCTGTTTTACTTGTCTGTGCTCTTGGGCTGTGGCCAGGGACCTTTCAAAGTGGGGAGGAGATTGCCTGTGTGGCTTCCTTCAATCTCCATTCAGTCATGCCTGGCTCATTTAATACTGAGAAAGTGCTCTTTTAAGAATGCTGATTTATACAAGACGCATAGGAGGTGCAAACAAAAGAATTTCTTGATTAAAAGTTAGGTAAGTACTTCAAAATTCCTCTGCATGTTCCATTTTCCCATAGGTCTATCTGGTATTTTTGTGCACAAAACAAACTGTGCTTAACAGAAATCAGCTGAATGTACGGAATTACAAACTGTAAATGTGAAATTACATGGTTTTGAGAGAGCTGCTCAGTATATTAAATCATTTCCCCACCCCCCCCATTGCTGTTAGTGTGATTCTCCCCCTCTATTCTGCTCTTGTGTGACCCAATCTGGAGTACTGTGTCCAGGAACTTCTTTGCTGTGAGGGTGCTGGAGCTCTGGAGCTGGATGCCCAGCTAGGTTGTGGAGTCTCCTGCTTTGGGGACATTCAAACCCACCTGGACATGATCCTGGAATTGCAATGATGATCACAAGATGTAGGGGAAAAGTGTAAGTGAATGACTGAAAACAGTTTAGAGTTAAAATAAATCCACTTTCCACTCACAAGAGGTCTTGCATTGTTGCTAGAACATTGTAGCATTACCTCCTACAAACCCTTCATGTTTGATTTTTGGCATCACAAAAGCAAATAACCGATTGCCTGCCTTTGTGCTTTCTAGAAAAACATACTGAATTAATTCACCTGGTTTGTTATAATTGGACTAAGGCTGCATTTAGCATTTTTGGACTACACTCTCTGCTAACTCCCCAAACTATACAAGCACACCTTCTGCTGGTATCTGGAACATGCTGCCCAGGGTGGGCGTTGGGGTCTCCCTCTCTGGAGACAGTCAAGACCTACCTTGATGTGTTCCTGTGTGATCTGGCATAGGTGATCTGTCAGATCCTGCTCTGGCATGGGGGTTGGACTGGATGAGCTTTTGAGGTCCCTTCCAGCCCCTAACATTCTGTAATTCTGTGATCTATTGCTGCAGCTTCATTAAAATCAAAAGCACTACAACAATCTATAGCTGTGGATCTGCTACGTTAGTTTCTCACTCAGCTGTCCACATTCTTGCTCGACCAAGCCAGAGTTTTCATGAGGAACAGACTGCTACTACTTGTTATACTTTAAAATAAAAGAGATACTTTAAAAAGAAGATATATAATGAAGTGATCTGCAATCATTAAATGGTGAAAAATATTTCTGAATAGTCTTATAACATGCACATGGCAAGTATTAGGCACTCTTTATAGCTGGGATATTCATATTTTAGAAGGCTAAGTGGCTTGTTGTGGTCATATCGTATTTCCAAGCTTTCAGCTGTCCCAATCTCCATTTTAACTCCAAGATTTGGCTGTCATTCTATGAAGTTAATAAATGATGGTATGGTATGTTAATGAAGTAATGATCAACACTGTTCAAGATGTGCTCTTGAGCATTTAAGCTTAACTGCAACTGTTGTTCTGTAGCATCAAAGCATGGCTTATGTGTCACAAACTATGTCAGATATTCATTACTACTGCTGGTGATGAGAGTGATTTGATTTCTAATACTGCTACATGAAGACGTAGTAGTTGTTCTGCAGTTACTTCCAAATACCAAAAGAAAAACACCTCTCTCAAGGGCACTTCTGCAGAAATACGAGGGCCTGCAAAATTTTCTTATGCACAGGCCTGTAAATGCCACTATCATTCATTAATGTACCTCTGCTGTCCTTTCCGGTAGTTGTAGAGGGCAGTAAGGTCTCCTTTCATCCCCTTCCTCACACTAAACAGTCCCAGCTCCTTCGGCTGCTCTCCATCAGACTCATTCTCTAGGCCCTTCCCCAGCTTAGTTGCTCTTTGCACCCGCTCCAGCCCCTCACTGTCTCCCTTGCGTTGTGGTATCCAAAGCCGAACCCAGCACTGAACACGGAGGGTGAACTTCTGCCAAGCTGTTACTTTTATGTGCACGTTTTTTCGACTTCCGGGATCAAGGTCTCCTTCCCCTCTTCCTTCCAGGCACCACTTCCCAGCTTTTTAAGCAGCTGGGCTTGGCCTATGGCACATTCATCGCACACCCGGGTAACTCCATCGCCGAGCTTTAGCTGCAAACCCTGCAACCGCCGAGAATCCCTTGTTTGCTTTTAGGATGCCGAAGCAGAAACTGCATCTTTTCTGTCGGGAATAACGAGCCGCCCGCGCCTCTTCAATGAAGAGCAGCAGCGCCTGCGGACGTTTCCTGCCCGGACAAGAATGAAAGGCCGGGAGCGCCGTTCCTGCGCCCCGGAGCGGCGGAAGAGGGGCAGGATTGCGAGGGGGAACGGAAAGCTCCGGCCCGGGTTTCCCGGCGTCCCGGTGCCATCCGGGTGGGAAGAATTTAAGCGGCAGCATTCCCGGGAGGAGAGAGGGAGCGTAGACGTGTGGTAGTTGTCTTTTCAGGTCGTTTCCTTTTTCGTCCTCGGGCCCTGCTCGTCGACCTTCTCTCGCGGGCTCCTCGGCGGCCTCGGGCCGCTGGGCCAGTATCGGCCGCGGCGCTACTCGCCGCCGGTCCCGCGCGTCTGGGCAGAGCCTCCGAGCACCGCCGGACGCGGGTGCGACTGCCGGGGGGTGCCGTTGCTTGTCCAGCCGGCGGCCGGGGCTTGCACGGCGCGCTGGAGGAGCCGCGGCCAGGCCGGCGCAGCCTCCGCCGGCAGGGAGCCCGCTTCCCGCTGAGGGGAAGCGCCCGCTCTGCGTGTCGTTCGCGGCCTGCTTGCTGTAAGAGCTGCCTCGCTGATTGCTTTTAAGTTCTGAACTGCATTTAAGTCTCCTGCTGGGGGTGTGTGGGAAGGGTGGTGTCTACATCAGGGGCTCGGGCCCTGGCCTCTTCAGCAGAACTTGGGATCATTCTTAGACCAGCCCTCGTTTCACTATCGTATGATGTTTTGCTTGGGAAATGTTTCGGAAAATAAATGAAAAATGGGGGACAATGAGAGAGGTTAGCATTGGGTAGCCGATGGTAATTTCTGTATCAGCTCGCAGGTGAAGGTTACATTTCTGCTGTAGTTTTTTGCCTCTTGCAGCAATTTAAGCCTTTCTCTAGGGAAAGCTGGTGAGGAAATGTAGCCTGCAATGTGTTTGTCTCATTGCTCAGATTCCTCTATCCATTGCATGTTATACATTTCATAAATCAGCAGCTAGATAATTTTTTTTCCCTGCCTCGTCTGTAACTAATGTTACAAGACGCACCTTAAGTTTCCTTGCACGTTTATTATTATAATTAATTTTCTTATCATTTTGTCTGGAAAATTATAAGCATATCTCAAAGGTACATGAAGAATAATGTGGAAGAATTCATCAGTGGCAAGTTGGGAAATACACTTTTTTTTTTTTTATTGAAGTGGCAGCTTTTGAATTATGTCAGTGGGTCATAGGTAAATAAGCCAGAATATCGATCATATGTGAGGTCGACTATATGGGTGCAGAAATTGGAGAGAGAATTGTACAAGCTTTTTTTGGAGACTTCCAGTGTTGGAGGTAGAGCTGTCTCCCCACACAAGTTATTTGTAAGTTCATTAAGGAAAACTTTGCAGCTGTAAGGACAGGAGTACGTGAGTTGTCTGTGTTATGATTTGAAGCCATTTCTAGCCAACTATAAATGGCTTGAGGAACAACTTGTTCTGTTTCCTTTAAAGCTGGCTCATTTGGTTTGGTACCCCTTTTTTAAAATTTAATCAGGTCTCCTAATTTAAACGTTCGTAGTTACTTCAGTCTTTTCCTTACTATGCGTTTTAAGCTCTGCTCATTCTTGATTCTCCTCTTTTCTCTGAATTCATTCCAGTTAGCTTATAGGCTTGACCCAATTCAAAACTGGCTCGAGTACTCCAGATGAGTTTTAAACGTTAGTGAGTAGTATGGAAGATTTATGTGCTATTAAAGCTTTACATCTGTTTGTGCATCCTAGTATGGATGGCATGTGGTTGGTATATTCAACTTCTGCTCCAGTTTATATTCCACGTCTTTTTTTTACAGAACAGTAGGTTGTTCTCCTTCCAGTTGATCATTCTTGTTTACATTGAAGACCTTGCATTTCTTACTAAAATGCCCTTACTGTTTAATGTTTCTTTTCTTTAAAAAAAACAAAAAACACTAACCACCCCATCTGTTCCGATTGTTAATTCTAATCTTTAATAGTCTTTTCCTGTCAAGTTTTCATTTTGTCACAACTTGTTGCCACCAGTAATATTAATAACCATAATCTTTACTTAATCTTTTATACTAGGCTTAGGAGGGCTCTTTGTGGACCTTCAGTGGCCTGCAGTACTTAATGATTCTATGTTTCTGTGGGACCTTGCAGCCAAGATGAAAATGGGCATCAATTTAATATTAAATTTGACCTACACCACAAACAAAATCCCTTCCTCATAGGGAAGTACCTTTTCTGACTCTAATTAGGACAAGCCTGTGTACTTCCAAGGCTGGCAGGAGGCAATATTCCAAAGCTCACCTTTTGCTCTTTGATCCTTAGCAGCATGACGTTTATTCCTTAGATGTGTAAGGCATAGAGCTCTCTGCAATAGATGTGGAGAAGTCTGTCTTCAGTAAATAGGATTTGAAAATATATTTGGGCCATGCAACAATGCCCATCTTAGGCCCTTTCTCTTTCCTCTGCATATCTTTAAGTGAGTCTTAATGTGAGTCTTTAGTCTTCCACATGGCAAAAAGACCCCACTCTGATTTTGATATCTTGTACTACAGAGCATTTTTCTCATTCACCAAATAGAATCTTTAAAAAAAAAATCCAAGCTAAATACAGAATTCCTTGTGGAATATGCCGCAGCTGTCTCTTCCTTGGGCCTCTTTTTTTTTTTTTCCTTTACCTGTCACTAGACTGAGCATTTTCCCAATGTGTAAATTAGATCTGCATGACAGTATGCTGACTAAAATTCATCAGCTTTTACAGCTCTTTCTCAGGAGGTTTTTCTTCCCTGTTAATGGAGGCTGCCTTGAGCTGCACGGGAACTTTCAGTGGAGCAAAGAAGATTTTCTCATTTTCTCAGCCAACCTGTCTGGATCTTCATAGTAACACAAACTAGAAAGCATTTGGTGTCACACACTTAGTCTCTTTGATCTCCTAGCTCTCACCTGGTGGAAGAACTTTCAGAACTGGGAGGAAAAGGGGGTCTCCGAAGAGTGGTATTTTCTTGCATCTTCAAAAGAAAACCGAAGCCAAGTAGCTGTTAAAATTCTATGGGAAAAGACAATAGGAAGGAAAAAGCTGACTTTCTCAACTGCTTCAGAGCCTTGAGAAATCCCATTTGAACTATTTCAGTGAGATTAGGTAACTCCATGCTGCTGTAGTGACATCTGCAGCTAAGGTGTACATCCAGATGTTATTTAATAAAGCCCACAATTATATATAGAAACCTACTCATTAGAGGTAGAATGACCCTATCAGGTGATCAGGTTTCTTACCATTGAGCTTAAGAAAAAATTTTGTTCAGTGAATATTTTCAGACTTTTGTGCAGGTGTCTTGAATTTTGTAACTTGCTTTATGTTGTGGTAGGTTTTTGTTCTTTGCAATCACTTTGAATGGACTTTTTAGATACTTCTGAATATTTTTAAACTAGGGAAATTCACTTTTTGTGAAGGAACAGGGCTTTTGGAAACACTGAATAAATGTTTCTGGTTTTGGTTGTTTCTTGGTTTTTTGGTTGTTTTTTTTTTTCTGGTTGGCAGAATATACAACTTGTGAGTTGTGGTATCAAAATATCACAAATCATAGTAGCAGTGTCTTATAGAATGGTAAGGTTGGAAGGGATCTCAAGGATCATCTAGTTCCAACCCCCTGCCATAGGCAGGGACACCTCCCACTAGTACAGGTTACTCAAGGTCTTGTCCAACCTGACCTTGAACACCTCCAGGGAGGGACCAGCCACAACCTCCCTGGGCAACCTGTTCCAGTGTCTCACCAGCCTCACTGTAAAGAACTTCCTCCTAACATCCAGTCTAAATCTCCCCTCTGCCAGTTTAAACCCATTGCCCCTTGTCCTTTTATTACAAGGCCTTGTAAATAGTCCCTCCCCAGCCTTCCTGTAGGCCCCTTTCAGATACTGGAAGCTACTATAAGATCATCTCAAAGCCTTCTCCAGGCTGAAGAGCCCCAACTCTTGTAGCCTGTCCTTATAGGAGAGCTGCTCCATCCCTCTGATCATCTTTGTGGCCCTCCTCTGGACCCACTCCAACAGTCTTGTGTATCTCAAGAGTTATTGCAGGTCCTAACAATTATGCTGTTGCTTTAAAGTTTGCTCCCTCCTTTTCTTTTATATAAGGGAATAGAGGTAATACCAGAGGTATTCTTATTTTGTTGATTATACTGCTTTTGTACACTGGAATACTTAATTTGGCTTAGAAGCTGCACTTTACCAATTGAAATTAATTCAGAGACAATTAAAAAGACCAACTAGTTCTCTGTTGATTTGGTTTTTGTGGGTTTTGTTTTGTTTGGATTTCATTTTGGTTTTTTTCAGTGGGCCTAAAAGCTGTAAGTAGAAAAAACTTTTTTTTTTTCCCCCCCCCCCTAACTTCCTAGAAAAAGAGAAAGGACATTTTGCATGCTTAAATTTGTGCCAGAGAACAGTTAGTTATTTTCAAGGTTCACAGTGGGGAAGGACAATGAAAATAACTGTGGTAAAGAAAGGATCAACTGAGAGCAGCAAAAAGCTTCATGAGAGGGTATTGTATTGGAGCAGGAGCCCTGTTGAACCTCCTGTAGCAGATGTTAAGACCGCTTTGGAGGCCATCTAGACATGAGTTGGCCTCACAGTGGAGAGCTTGGGCAAAATGGTTGTTTTGGGTGCTTTTTAGCTGTTCAAGTGAGTCTTAGTAACTTTTTATGTACTCCGGTACTTGTGAAGTTACTGCCACTTGTTTTTAAGTCATTATGGCTTAGCTTACCAAGGTGTGTTTTGTCTGTTAAAAATTAAAGCAAAATGAAAACTATTTCAGGATTTTAGTTTAGACTCCATTATGATGAATTATGTTAATGACTTTATTTCTGATGAGTTTATAAATGTAAGGTATCATAAATGGTACTCTTTCTGGCTCTGTGCTGAGATAGTGACCATAGCCTATGCTCATTCTCATTGCGGGGGTTCTCCTTGTTATGCTCATAGTTTATGGTTAGAGTATTGTTCTTGCTCACTGGTTCTGGCATTTGTCATTTGTAGAGAGTAAAAGTAATTGTGTTACTGGATACAGTTGATAGGTAGCAGAAATGTGAGTAGTAACTTTAACCGTACATTGAAACAAACTTTTTTACTTCTAGCTGATGCTGTACTCATTTAATTTTTATTTCTGAAGCCCAGGAATCCCTAGCTCTTCTTAAAGGCTATGTGTAGGAGTTAGAATTGCTGCTGTAGGAAACAAATTACATTAAGTTCTTGTGGATTTCATTTGGATTTTATTTTTTGTTGTGTTTTTAAGAATATGCCTTTTTTTTGTAAGTGGCATAATGTAGCTGAACTGTTACTTGGAAATACAGCTGCATTTACAGCACAGATGACTTAAACTTGTTTCTTCTGGAAATCAGTTCAGTTTTTCCATATCTTGTAACATAATGATTAATTATTCTATTATAAAGAAAGTGTTTTATACTAAATCAGGAGTATTTGCATCTAGATGCTTTTGGTCTGCTTTGTAGAAAACAAGAGACAAACATAGGCAGTAATGAATTAATATAGACTGAAATAATGCTTTCTTCTTTTTCTTATTTTAGGGATCTGTGGGATTTAAGAATATTCCTCCTAAGAAAATTTCCTGCTTCTGCAGCCTTCCACCTTAGCATGCAATTGATGATTTTGCTTGAGATACCTGTCTGAAGAAACTAAGACTAGGCAAGCTGTAATGGCTGCTTTAAAAATGTTCAAAGTTCAGCAGCGTGTAACAGCTGATAGGATACCCAAGAAAAAGCCATATATTTGTGACATCTGCTATAAACAGTTTGAAACTCCATCCAAATTAGCTAGACACTTTCTGATACATACTGGTCAAAAGCCATTTGAATGTCACATATGCCATAAAACATTTAGGCAGTTAGTCCACCTGGAGAGGCATCAGTTAACCCATAATCTGCCTTTTAAGTGTATTGTTTGTTACAGAAACTTCAAAAACTTAATCACTTTGTTAAAGCATCAGCAGCTTCACAATGAGAACTGTCAGAATGATGCCAAGCAAGCAGAAAGCTCTGTGAAGTCTGAGCAAGAGAGAGTCACTCCTGGCGTATTTCAGTGTTCTCTGTGCTGGAAGTCTTTCACAACTGAAGAGAAGTGGATGCTGCATCAGTGTCTGAAAGGAGATCATCTGCATGGTGCTAGAAGGATAAAGAAAACTCATGCTTGTGAATCATGTAAGAAGACATTTCCATCAAGATCTAAGCTAGCAAGACACTTCCTTATTCACACTGGCCAGAAACCTTATAAGTGTTCTCTGTGTGGTAAATGCTTCAGACAGTCAACGCACCTGAAAATTCATCAGCTCACACACACAGAAGAAAGGCCTTTTCAGTGCTGCTTTTGTCAAAAAGGGTTTAAAATACAGAGCAAACTCATAAAGCACAAACAGCTCCACACCAGAAATAAGACTTTCCCCGCTATTGTACACAGAGCAAAGAGTCTTAAATATCCCAGACCATACAGCCTGGTGGAAGGAAAGAGGAGTAGTTTTGAGACTGCCGACGCTTGCGAGCTGCAGGAAAATGACCCACATGATGTTCACACAATTTATGTTGTACCCTTTCAGTGCCCAACGTGTGAGCAGTGTTTTGAAACTGAGCAGGTTCTAAATCTGCACAAATGTTATCTGAAGGATGGCAAAAGTTCAAGCGGTGGTACAACAGCATATGGCCAAACAGGCAGCGTGAAAAATAAGGTTCTGATGAAGCTGAAGCATGCTGGAGGAAAGGCAACAGATTTTTCTTTGTCTGGCAGAAGAAATATAAAATCAGGTCACTTTAAAAGTCCTGACCTGGTTGCAGCTAAAGATCAACGTTCTGAGCAGCATGCTTCCACTAAACCTTTCAAGGATTGCTGTAGCAAGCTTGACATGTGCAAGACACTTAATAATCGGATGAAGCAGACGTTTGCTCTGCCACTGCCTTGGCAAGAGCACCCACAGCCTCCCAACTTTGGGCTTCATTTAAAAGGTGTGCTCACTGAGGAAGGCACGTTAAACATACACGAGTCGCTGGATAATAAAGATGATGTTTTTTATGGTTCATCAGGTGATAGTTTCTTTGATAATCCAGAGGTACTTCACTGTGTGTTTTCAGCTTCTGCTAAAAATAGACACAGCAGGCACAAAGTGTGTAAATGTGACAGATGTGAAAAGATCTTTCCCTCTTCATCCAAACTTCAAAGGCATTATCTTACACACACGGGACAGAGGCCCTTTGGCTGTAATATTTGTGGGAAGATGTTTAGACAGTCGGCTCACTTGAAAAGACATCAGCTCACCCATACTGAAAAGAGACCCTATAAAAGCCCAGTTTGCCGGGTAGAATTTGAAAACCTGAACAAACTTTTCAATCAGCAGGGGGATGACATTGAATTTAAGCCTCCTCAGTCTCTTCAAGCATCTTCACAACCATCCAGCTTTCAAGAATTTGAGCTGATTCAGTCAAACCAAGCAACTGAAATCAAAGTTGAAATTAAGTCAGAGGACTTTGTTCTTGACACCAGCAGTAGAGACACACAGCCTTACTTGTGTGGTAAACTGGTGGAAAAGGAGCAAAGCCATTCCAGCTATTTGCCTGACTTTCCTAAAGATACTAAAAAAAGTCATGTTGGTAAGAAATTCCACCCATGCAGCATCTGCTACAAAGCTTTCAAAACACCTTCTAAGCTTCAAAGACACTTCCTAATGCATGCTGGACAGAAGCCATTTGCATGCTTAGTGTGTGGTAAAAATTTCAGGCAGGCCCCACATTTGAAAAGACATCACCTTATTCACTCCAGAGAGAGTTTAAAGCTGAGCTCCACTGAGCAACAACCGGAGAATATATTGCCTTTATCAAAAGTGGATAATGTTCTGTGAAATGAGATATTAACCTTTTTTTGTTGCAGAATTATTAAAAGGCTTATTTTAGAATGAACAATAATCTCTTCCTGTCATGGAGTTGACCTCATGAAGAGTTTATTTGCTGTCATCAGAACTAATTGAATGTGAGAAGATGTTTAAAACAAACAACAACAAAAAAAGGCAACAAAAACAATCCACTTTGCATTTCTCTTCCTTAATTTATAAACACATATTCTGTATTAGTAATGTTGTAACAATCTGCAGTACTCTGTCACTCAGATATTTAAAGTTCTACCTTTTCCCATATAGGATTTTATGATTTTATGCTGCCTAGAGATAATAATCAGAAAAGAATGATTAGAAAAGGTAATTTCCGGGATACAGAAAAAAAAATGGCCCTTTACTTTTTTCTGGCTCCTTAGATGTTGCAAACAAAGAATATGTACTGTATTTTTATTTATAAATAAGCTTTTTTTTTCTTTCTTTCTTTTTTTAGTTGGGAAAAGGAAGTAGAAAAAGGGGGGGGGAATTTAATGAGGCATAAAAACAATGTTGTTGTGGCATTATAGTGTAGTCAATAGAAAAAATTCAACTGCTTTGTAATGTGCTTGCAGATCTGTGGGTGAGGAACTAGATATTTTTTCCTTGGAGTGATGAAATATTAAGCAGACAATGCTAAAGTAACAGGCTTTATAATCATAGAATCAGTCAGGGTTGGAAGGGACCACTAGGATCATCTAGTTCCAATCCCCTTAGCCGTGGGCAGGGACACCTGCTAGATCAGGCTGTCAATGAATCAATACTCAATAAATCCATCTCACCACTTCATGATCTCAACTTCGTTGTATGTTCCTTGCCTTTCCTAAGCTGTTTTGTTTTAGGTAGTTGTGGAGGGTTTTTTTGTTGTTTTTTGGGATTTTTATTGCCAATTCATACACTACTAAACAATTTTTCTGCAAGAGGACAAGAAATTAACATTACAAATGGGTTTATTATCTGTCCTGGTCTCCTTTCTTTTTAGTGTAGATATTGCACCAGTAGAGGAAAGGCTCTCTGAGATGTGATAACTCAGAGCAGCCATTTTGTTGGGAAGTCATGTTCTTGTCAAACATAAGAGTTTAATAATTACTCTTAGCTCAAATTAACTAATTCAAATTTTATGTTAATAGAATCTGTAGTTAAACTTTCTGGTAAGTACAGAGCTTTGTCCATTGTATGTGGGGCTGGCAAAAAGTGTGAGTGCAGTAGATTTTTACTCATGAACAATGATGAAGTTTGTTTTGCTTTATTTCCTCTGGGAAAAAACCCAACAATTTTAGGATGTTTTTCTTTGTTATGCAGCTTTTGAGTAGTTGAAAGCTGAAGTTTTTAATTCTGAATCAACATGGCTGTAAGATACATGGCATTCTTTTCACTATTTAAATAGATCCATATTTATTGAAGTTAAAATGGTTTGGGTTTGCTGTGGCATGAGCTTTGTAGTATTGGGTATAAATGAAGGGAGAAGGAAGGTTTTATTTTCATACCTGTTATTCTTTCCCAGTTTCAAAGAAACTAAAACCTGGAGAAATGCTCAGAAACACTCTGTAGGTGCTCTGGGTTTTGTCTGACAGAAATTCAGTACATTAATAATTACTACAGTTATATATTGAGACTTTTTTTTTTTTCCTCCCTATGTGAATTGTTTCATATTGAAAGACAGAATACTGTATAAAATGTTTTGAAAGTGTATTGTAGAGCTCTTCTAAAATACTTCTAATAAACTATTTTATTTATATTGTACTCTCAAGTGTATACTTTATGTGCAAGCCAGAATTTTGGAGCTACATGCAATATGAAGAGAAGTTAACAAGCTCACCAGGAGCTGGCAGTGCGCTTGTGCAGCCCTGTAGGATAATTGTGTCCTGGGCTGCATCCACAGGAGTGTGGCCAGCAGGGTAAGAGGGGATTCTGCTCTTGTGGGACTCTAACTTGAATACTGTATCTACTTCTGGTGTCCCCATCACAAGAAGGACACAGCTGTTAGAGTGACTCCAGAGAAGGGCCGCAAAGATGATCCAAGGGATGCTATGAGGATAGGCTGAGGGAGCTGGGATTGTTCAGCCTGGAGAATACTCTGGGGAGGATCTCAGAGTTGCCTTCCCACACCTGAGGGGATCCTAGAGGAAGACTGAAGAGGGACTTTTCATAAGGCTATCTAGAGGTAGTGGACTGGAATAGGCTGCCCAAGGAGGTTGTGGCTGCCTCCTCCCTGGGGGTGTTCAGGGCCAGGCTGGATGAGGCCTTAAGAAGCCAAGTCTAGTTGGCTGCCCATGGCAGGGAGGTTGAAGTAGATGATCTTTTAAGCCCCTTCCAACCAAGGGCATTCTATGATTTTATGACTTTTGGATGTTAGAGCAATAGGTTTTGCTTCCAATTGCTTATTTTGGAATAAAATAGACATATGTTTAAGTATAATAAGATCTTTCTTAAGGAGTCACAGTCTTTTTTTAAAGTGCTGTGTTTTGAGAGTTTTTGTTTAAAGGACACTAGACCTGGTATGTTTTGAGAAGACCAGTTTGATTCAAATGAGGGGATGGTAATAGAGACTCTTTTCAGGGATGGACATACATAGGAAGTGCTACTGTGATGAATTTGGAAACTAATGTTATCTTTGTGCTAACAAAGTGAGGCACTGGAACAGGTTGCCCAAGGAGGTTGTGGAGCACAGAATCACCCAACATGATCAAAGATCCTCCACAACCTCCCTGGAGGTGTTCAAGGCCAGCCTGGCTGAGGCCTTAAGTAACCTGTACTAGTGGGAGGTGTCCCTGCCTATGACAGGGGGTTGGAACTAGATGATCCTTGAGGTCCCTTCCAACCTCACCATTCTGTGATTCTATGATTTCAGGAGTGTGACAAGGGCCACTCTGTTTATATGGCTGAGTGTGAAAAGTTTCGTGTCAGTATAAATTCACAGTTCTAGGGGGATTATAGCATAAACTAACTAGGAAGACACAAAGCTATTCCTAGGAGTCCTNTTTGAGCTGGAATGGTTTTCCCAGTGTAACGATAACACTCTGTGTGGTTCATTAATATGTTAGTCATTTTCCATAATGCTTCAAGGCAAGCTGAAGCCATCAATCTTTGAAGTATCTCTGGTAGCAGAGACATTGCCAGTGGTTTTGTAAGAAGGAGTTGATAGCAAACAATAATAATCACAAAGTACTGAAGTAGTGATTTATTTTTAAGACTATATGAAGAAACAAAACATACTGTGAAGAGGAAAGCAGTGAGTTCTCCTGTGTTAATATTCAGCTCCCCTCAAGAAAAACTGCATAGATTCAGCTTTGAGGTAGTTCTAGGTGGAATAAAAGAAGGGGTCAAATGTTTTAAAACAAGCATAAAAAGGTAAAAGGGATTTATTTCTTTTAAAGACAAAGCCTTCCAGTATCTGAAGGGGGCCTACAGGAAGGCTGGGGAGGGACTATTTACAAGGTCTTTCAATGACAGGACAAGGGGCAATGGGTTTAAACTGGCAGAGGGGAGATTTAGACTGGATGTTAGGAGGAAGTTCTTTCCAGTGAGGGTGGTGAGGCACTGGCACAGGTTGCCCTGCACAACAAAGGAAGGTTGTGGCTGCTCCCTCCCTGGAGGTGTTCAAGGCCAGGCTGGATGAGGCCTTGAGTGACTTGTAGTAGTGGGAGGTGTCCCTGCCTATGGCAGGGGATTGGAACTAGATGATCCTTGAGGTCCCTTCCAACCTTACCATTGTATGATTCTAAAGCATGCAATATTTAATCTGCTGTAACTGCTCACATCATCCATTTGCTGTCTAGAAATGTAGCTATTGGTAACTTTGAAACATTTATTAATTTGATTGCTGTGTTACCTGTGCAATGTTTGTAGAAATTCAACACTTGGAAATGCTGTGGGCTTTTTGGCTGTCTTTGTGGTGTGGTTTTTTGTTTTTTGGGGTTTTTTTGTTTGTTTTTTTTTAAATTTGGTTTTCTGTAAATATTCCTACACATATCTAGGAGGGAAAAAAACCAAAAGGAAGGAAAACAATCATAAACCACACCATTTAACCACTTTGGTAGCTGCTTCTCGCTAAGTGTGTGGTTTCTGGCTTGGCTGTGATCTGCTCTCACTATTGCACACAGAGCCAACAGGAAAAGTTAGTAAAGCAAATAGATAGGCGCAAAAGAAACTCAGATGAGGTTAGTGAGACTTCAGGCTTCACATTGAGATGCTGGATCAAATGTTTAGTTTTCCTGGCTGCCTTCCAGTGTAAATGTAAAACTGAAAGTCACTGTCCCACAACAGTAGTTCACTTGAGCAATACTTGGGTAAGAAGAGCTGGGTAACTCCTAATGAAGTCCATGAAGTGAATCCTTCTGATAGCCCCTTGTAATAATGTTGAAAATGCCTACATCTCCAAAATAACTAAAGGGGTCATGGCTCCTATTAGTAGCATGAGGTATTGTGAATTTTTAAAGCACAAGTTTTAACTTAATAGAGTAGTGTTATGGTCTGATGACTATGGATGAGATGTCTGAGAAGCAGTTATCATAAGGGAAATAGAAATTACAGAAGTGACTTTTCTATGCTTTCATATACTTTACTGTCTCCAAGTTGAGCAAATTAATTTGCACTTTTGGTATCACGGCAGTTTTTAAACAGCATCTCTTTTAGCATCTGTTAAAATCATCTTCAAAGTCCAAGTGAAGGAGGAATCAGCCTTCTGCCAACAAAATCACTCACAAGTCAAACTGATCATTTCCTTGTTCGGAAACTGCCATTATAACATGGAAGTGTCATTTTGTCAGCCCTGAGCTGTCACAAGTCTTTGAATGCTGTTATACTCCTGTGCTCTACCGTTATCCCTGTCTGCTTTCAGGATATGCCAACCATAGAATTGTTCATCAGCCTCCTCTGTTTCACACTAAACATCCCCAGTTCCCTCACTTGCTCCTCATCAGATTTCTTCTGCAGGCCCTTCAAGTCCAGTGTAACGTGTGCCTTGATTCTGCTACACACCTGAAATAGTTTGAGTATGTGGCTGAAATTTTTCCTCTTCAGTGGAATCCTGCCAGTGTCCCTGGTCTCAGCATATATGGATTTTGGGAACCCTGTATGTGACTGTGCTCAATTTCTATTGACATCAGGGAAAATCTGTCTTCCTGGTATGCATCCCTGCATTATTTTAGTGGTGTATTTTTTTTAAAGAGTGTAAATCTGAATGCTTAGTATGTGTCTGCAAAAGTAAGTTGGTGAGCTACAGAAACTCAAGATGCTTCAAGAAATGAAGTTTCTACTTCATTTTGATGCTGAGAAGATCCTGAAAATACAGCCAAGCAGAAAGGTTCCTGTTACCTGAAGGGAGCCTACAAGAAGGCTGCAGAGGGACTGTTTACAAAGGCCTGCAGTGACTGAGGAATGATTTGAAATGAGAGAAGAGCAGGTTTAGATTGGATGTTAGGAACAAGTTCTTGTGATGGGTTAGAGTGGATCCTTCCCCTGGTAATAGTAAATTCACTACAACTCAGAACTGGGAAAGTCAGGGGGAAAATACTGGGGTTTTTTTAGCAGTATAAGAAGGATAAACTACTACAGAAATATAATAACCTTTAAAGAAGATGGGGATGGGGTCAAGCAGCAGCCAAAACAGTAGTGGGGGAAGATAGCAGCAGACACAGCAGAAGCAGCAAAAGGGGCAGATACAAACTGTTCTTCCAGACATAAGCTTTTGATGCTCCAATGAAATTATATTAACTTATCTATTTTTGGCATTTTATGGCCTATTCCTGGAATTCCTCTCCACTCAAACTCCAATACTCTTCCACTTTGAAGTTTCACTCTTCCCAATTTTTTTTAATGTCTAAGCTAGAAATCTAATTCAAACGGCTACAGTTCTTTATCATGACAGTGGTAGACCACTGCATCAGGTTGCCCAGGGAGGCAGTTGAGGCCACATCCCTGGAGATATTCAAGATCAGGCTGAACAGGGCTCTGAGCACCCTGCTCTAGTAGAGGATGTCCTTACTGACTGCAGGGGGGTTGGACTAGATGACCTTTGGAGGTCCTTTCCAACCCAAACAATTCTGTATTTCCATTAGACATCCTTCAGTGTTGTCTGCAGTCTGCTTTTGTTTCATTTTTATCAAGAGAAAGGCTATGTGATTCCAAATCTCCTTTTGCAGTGATACTGCAAATAGGCTTAACTGTCCATAAGATTTCTCATGCTGGCACTAGCAGAAAGGGAATTATTTACCTTAGAACCTCGTTTTAGTGATGGAGGGCCTCGTGTTTCTCTGTCAAACATACTTAACTCCATTTTTTTTTCACCACAGAAATTTTATCCCATATCAGCCTCTCACAGGATATCTAGCAAAGATTTCTAAAGCTTTAGTGACCATTGTTGTCTCATCTTCATAGCACCATTCTGCTCCTGTTGGGAGCAACCTAGCTCTAAGTCTCCAAAGAGAATTAGAATAGCCTAGTCTGTTCTAACTTGAGCTGTTACCCAAATGTGAGCCCAGCAACAGAAATCTAAGAATGACATAAGCTCTCGTATTTCCCCACCTCCTTCACTAGAGGCACTGCCTGCTATTCTGGGATGTAAAAGCAGCTGGGTTGCTGAATTAACCATATTTTTCTGCAGTCACGAGCTCAGAAATTTCCATTGAAGTTACTGCAAGTTTTGCACAAAAAGCCAGGGCAGTACATTGGCCAGAACGTGTGCTAAATAAATATTTACACACAAATCAGAATGCTACTGACGGCTTCTTTACACTTTAAAATTCTAAATATTTTAAGAAGCATCTGTTACTAAACTGAGGCATCATTCTTGAAAGTCCCCATATTTACTGGGTGGAAGTACACATATTTACCAAGTGAGTACCCATATTTAATGAGATGAACACAGTGACAAACTCTAGGACTAGTAGAATGTACATGAATAAGATAGTAAAAGCAATGAATTAAAGCTATGAACAAGCTGAACAGTTTATGCCACTACTAACCTTTATGAAGGCTGAGCTACAACCACAGGAATTATCCTTGTCATTGTGCCTAAGCATTCCATACACTGAAATATTCCTCTGATCATTTTTGAGAAGATATTCTGAATTTTATTTACCTGAAAGTAGGTTAAATCTGTGTTTTTTCTCCTATCATTTGAACAGGTAAGACAAAAGAGGTTTCTGGCCACCTTTGAATAATGTACAGGGTTCCATCTCTGTGCAATTCCTCCCCCCTATCCCTTTCAAAAACTTAGTTCACATAACTCTCTAACAGTTGAAAATGCTGTATATTCATAGAATCACAGAATGGCTTAGGTTGGAAGGGACCTCAGAGATCATCCATTCCAACCTCCCTGCCATGGCCAGAGACATCTTTAAACTAGACTCAGCTGCTCAAGGCCTCACCCAGCCTGATCTTGAATATCCACAAGTAGGAGGCATCCACAACCTCTCTGGGCAGCCCATTTCAATGTCTCATCACTCTCATACAGAAGAACTTCTTCCTAAGATCCAGTCTAAACCTACTATCCCTCAGCTTCAAACCATTCCCTCTTGTCCCATCACTGGCCACCCTTCTGAAAAGTCTCACTGCATCCTTCCTGGTATTCATGATATTTCTAATCACTTTCCCTCTTTGGTTAGAAGCAAAGCTGTATGTGCAAGCTTGTACATGTACTCGATAAGACTTGAAATGCTCATGTTTGGAGCTTTGTTTCAGAGTTTTTCAAAGGGGTGTCTCTCAAAAGCCCTTGTGTTTGTGTGTGTAGGCCTACAAGACAGAGAGAAAAGCTGATCTGAAAGAAATGCAGCCTCCTCAGCTTTACAGCCTTGCTTCACAGGAAGCTGACCCAACATATGGCTGAACATCACAAGGGCTAGGATTCACCTATCCTAAGGTAAGGTATTTAGTATGCAGTTAGCTACTTCCCTAAACCTTATGCATTTACACAGAATCACAGAATGTCAGGGGCTGAAAGCAAACTCGAAAGCTCACCCAGTCCAACTGCCCCTGCCAGAGCAGGATCACTTACACCAGATCACACAGGAATGCATCCAGGCAGATCATGAATATCTTCAGAGGGAGAATCCACAACCCCCCTGGGCAGTCTGTTCCAGTGTTCTGGCACTCTCACAGAGAAAACATTCTTCCTCATATTTCCCTGGAACTTCCTATGCCTTAACTTCCACCCATTACCCTTTGTCCTGTCATTGAGCATCATCCAACAGAGCCTGGCTCCATCCTTTTGGCACTCTCTATGTGTTTATAAACATGCATGAGGTCACCCCTCATACTCCTCCAAGCTAAAGAGCCCCAGCTCCCTCACTCTCCTCGTAAGGAAGACATTCCACTGCCTTCATTGTCTTTGTGGCTCTATGCTGGACTCTTTCAAGCAGTTCGCTGAGGTCCTCCTTTAACTGGGGGGCCCAGAATTGGACACAATATTCCAAATGCAGACTCACCAGGGCAGAGTAGAGAGGAATGATAATTCAGTATAATGCAATTGTATTACTTGAAAAAAAAGACTGTGAATTGTATTTGGCCAACGATTTGTGTGCCACGAAGTCCAAGAAACACAGGGTGCTCAACATACATAGACATGAGTGAAAACTACTGCTGTTACTGGAAATACAGCCAGATTCAATCATTTTGGAAGGAAGTAGAAGTCCCTGCATATCTATAAAGAAGTAATACAGGCCAAAGCCTCAGCAGCCTTGGTCATGTAGTGCAACTTTAGGCATAGCTTGAAATTATAGTGATGGACCAGCAAGAGAACAGCCCCCGAGTGGGAGAGCATTGAGCAGTACAATGCCCCCAGTGAGCTGCTTTTCTGGTTTGGGGGTTGGTCTCTTCTCCCAGGCACCCAATGACAGAACAAGTGGACACAGTCTCAAGCTGCACCAAGGCAGGTTTAGGCTGGATGTTAGGAAGTTCTTCACAGAAAGTGTGATTGGCATGGGAATGGGCTGCCTGGGCAGATGCTGGAGTCACCATCCCTGGAGGTGTTTAAAAGGAGACTGGTCACTCGGTGCCATGGCTTAGTTAATTAGAAGGTGTTAGGTGATAGGTTGGACTCAGTGATCTCAAAGGACTTTTCCAACCTGGTTAATTCTGTGATTCATCAGAGCAATGTTAGCATGCCCTCAGCTTGAGGGAACAGAGTTCTCACCCAGGAGGAAGGTTTTGACAGCTTCAGTTCCATCTTCTGTCAGGAGAACCTCTGCTCCCTAATGATAGTAGGGTTGTGATAGTTCTTATCCTGTGGTTCCAGATCAAAGCTTGAGCCGTACTGCAGTGACCAGGCTGAGGTCACAGATGAGGGAGTCATCTGTGCTGGTATTAGCTGTGTAGGAACGAGGCTTTCACACCAGAGTTTTACCTAGGTGCAACATGGTATCTGCATCTCTCAAGTGCAGTGTTTATTTATGTTTAAGAAGCTAAAAGATGAAAACTTAAAAAGGGTGAACCTCTGTATTTATGTGAAGGAGAAACAGTAAAAAGTGAAACAACTTTTATATTAGATGTAGTTGCCTGATCTAATTGCACTGGTCATTTCTCACTGAAAACTCTAAAATTAAAGCAAATATTAAAATCAATAATTAGAAGTCCTTATAAATGAATTGTTTGGAATTTTCATTGCTAGAAATTAATAATTTCTCTGACTATAGGAAGAACATTTTTTTTCTCTGACTCTAGGAAGGAAATTTTTTCACTGTGTGGGTGGTGGAACACTGAAACAGGCTGCCCAGGGGGGTTGTGGAGTCTCCTCTGGAGATATTAAAAACCTGCCTGAATGTGTTCCTGTGTGATCTACTCCAGGTGATCTTGCTCTGGCAGGGAGGTCCCTTCCAACCCCTACCATTCTGTGATTCTGTGATAAAATAAGCTAAAAGGTAGACAGGAGGTAACATAGAATCAATCCCTACTGACTGTCACCAGATATTTCCTGATCCACTGACACCGTATTTGGAAGAGTATCATCAAGACAAAAGGCATGGCCATCTTATTGAAGATCTTGGTTTGTATAGTTTCTAAAGAAGAGGAGAAAAGCATATTTTTCCTGGCTACAATGAATGTGGAAGGGCAAGCATCCAAAACAAGTAGAGCTAATTAAGCGAGAAAGCAGCATTGAATATAAATTGACCATGACCATACACAGCCTAAAAATGAATAATAGTCTTGGAGGCTGCATCTATTCAAATGTGTAACTTTTTAAATAATACATGGCTTCATGAATGAATTAACAGATTTTTGAAGAGAAGGAATATTTGATTTCCTTGACATGTTGAGTCAATGAATACAGAAGGATGAAGAACTTCACAGACAGCTGTGGGGACAACAGGGCACAGGGTTTTATTTTTCCCTTGACTACAAAGCAGTTTGGGGGTGGAAAGTGACAGCTGTGCCTCCACTCTGGGGGAAACTGAGTCTAGCATGCAGGACACCAGTCTGCATAGACAGCTGTGAGCTGAGGTGAGAGACATAGGGTACCACACTGGGTGTCATTATTGCTGGTCTCACCAGAGTTGTAAAGGTCCAGCTGCTCCTGAGTCTTGGAAGTAAAGTTTTCTTCCAAAGCTCTGATTTATACTTTGGCTACTTCATTCTAGTCCTTTGTGGTGGAAGGCCTAAATTATACCTTAATACCCGTCTTGCCCCCCCACCTCCCTTCTCCCCTTCTTCCCGGGTGGAAGAAGCGGGAAAGCAGACAAAAGCCTTGGCGCCTTCCAGTCTGCCATAGAGACTCCGTATTTGGAGTCATCATACACCCTGCTTTGTTTCTGGTAAACAAAGACCAGGTGCTGGGCTTCTGCATCTCCCTTTGTTGGTGAGGTGACTTGGGATTGGTTCCAGGAATGTTTTTCGTCTGTTGCTATTGGTCAAAACACTCGGTCAAAACTCTTAAAAACCCAAACCAATGTGTTCGCTGCTTCTACGGTTATTATTTTGTCTGTTACCTGTTGGCATTGCTCGGCATCACATAGCGGGAAACTTGCCTTTTCCCCACAAATGGCGGACCTGACCCCGTCTGTCTGTCACGCCGAACCAGGGGACTGCAGGGCTTGCCCCTGGCTGGGGTGCAGCTGCCTGTCTGAGCTCAGCCCAGCCCCAGTCCGTTTGATGCTGGCCGAGCCAAGAAACAGCCCTGTGGCAAATTTGCAACGCCGGGACGTGCCAGCCTGCCGCTCTAGATCGAGAGCCGAGCCCTTGGCCAAGCCTCGCAGCTGATCGGACTGCTCCAGCCCGGAAATCGGGATCCTGCATTGCCCGGGGGCTGACCGCTCCGATAGCCTCCGGAGAGCCACGGAGAATTGCCTCGCATTCGTGATCTCCTCAGTCAACGTGTTCCATTGGAGCTACACAAGCGGCGAAACCACGTTGCATCACNGCTGCCTGTCTGAGCTCAGCCCAGCCCCAGTCCGTTTGATGCTGGCCGAGCCAAGAAACAGCCCTGTGGCAAATTTGCAACGCCGGGACGTGCCAGCCTGCCGCTCTAGATCGAGAGCCGAGCCCTTGGCCAAGCCTCGCAGCTGATCGGACTGCTCCAGCCCGGAAATCGGTATCCTGCATTGCCCGGGGGCTGACCGCTCCGATAGCCTCCGGAGAGCCACGGAGAATTGCCTCGCATTCGTGATCTCCTCAGTCAACGTGTTCCATTGGAGCTACACAAGCGGCGAAACCACGTTGCATCACCACCACGTGGAAGGCCACCACACAGCAGGGACTGTATATTTACTTCCGAGTTATTAATTCTGAGGCTCCAATAAGTGAGTAAATTCTCTTTCTGAAGTTCGGGAAAGTTTATATTTAGTCTTAAGGCGGCAGTTTATGCTGCAGGACTTTCTAGCTGTTCACATTTTTCTAAACGTCTCAAAATCATTTGAATTACTTTTATTAAATATATATACATTCTGCAAAGGTAGTTTTACCGACCGCATATTAGAATCTGTGTGTAAATTGTAAATAACTTGGGGGATTTTCTTTATTTAATAAAATATCTAATATTTTTATATCATCCTTGTTACAATTCATTTATAACCGAGATTCAACCCCTCCTTAACATCCTTCTATCCCAGTGATCTGTAACTAAACAATACCCTGTACAGAGAAATATTTAATCTATTATGTACAGGAAGAAGATCTTCATGACTTCATTTGACACTGCTGCTGAGGGATGCAATCATATTGTCTAACGTTAGGCATCTAATATTAGTTTCTGATAGAGAAAGATCCATCAGAAAATGAGTCAGAGCATTTCAATTAATTGTGATTTGTTCTCTGGAAGGACCTCTGTCACCACATAGCGAGGTTTAATGCAACTAACATCTTTACTTGGACCCCCAAATGCCAAAAGTTAGGTAAACATGGATTCCTCCTTGAGCTTTCATAGCTTTGCTATTGTGCCTGGTGATCTATCAGAGATCATAAGGTGATCAAATACACAACAACCTAATTGTGAAAGGTAAGTTGGAGAGGACATTGTCGTTAGAAACAAGTTCTTTATCACAAAGGTGGTGGAACAGTGGAACAGGTTGTCCAGGGAGGTGGTTGGGGCTTGACAGGGCTCTGAGCAACCTGATGTAGTTGAGGATGTCCATGCTGTCTGTAGAGGGGGTTGGACTGGACAATCTTTGGAGGTGTCTTCTAACCCAACCCATTCTATTATTCTAAGCTAAGGTGCAGCCACATGTGAATGTGGCTCAGGCAGCAGCTCACATCTTAGATCAGTTTTACTTCTATTTTCTACACCTGGCTGTGAGTGCTAGCAGTTGTACCAAGTGATGGAGAAGGGGTAGTTAGAGTTGTGTAGATCTGGATAAGCCCAAGTCAGTCAGCAAGACCCTCTAGCCTGAATAATTGAAATTGAAGCATAGAATGGTTTAGGTTAGAAGGGACCTTAAAGATCATCTAGTTCCAATCTCCCTGCCATGGGCAGGGACACCTTCCAGTAAAGCAGGTTGATCAAGGCCTGGCCTTGAACACCTCAAGGGAGGGGACATCCACAACCTCTCTGGGCAACCTGTTCCAGTGTCTCACCACCCTCACTGCCAAGAATTTCTTCCTAATCTCCAGTCTAAATCTGCCCTCCTCAAGCTTCAATTCGTTCCCTCTCATCCTATCACTACAAGCCTCTTGTCAAAAGTCCTTTCCCAGCTTTCTGGTAGGCCCCTTTCAAGTACTAGAAGGCTGCTATTAGGTCTGCCTGGAGCATTGTTTTCTCCAGCTTGAACAGCCCCAGCTCTCTGAGTCTGGCAAGCACACTGATATAGTGATTTTCATACACATTCCAGTGTCAGAGGGGTACCTTTGTTTCAGTGTGCTTTAAGTGCTTTGCATCTGCATTTTTTTCTCAAATACAGATCTCTCTGAAGGTCTGACTCACTATAGAAGACAATGTCCAATTCCTGAGATTTACAGAATTTCTGAGTGCTGGTTGGTTTTTTTTTTGTTTGTTTGTTTTTTAAAAATTTTTAAGTTTACTTGTGCTCATACAGGAAAAACCTCGGGATCTTTTAAAGCAAAGGCATGCAGCAGGCATATTTACCTGACTGCAGCCATTGTCTGATCCTATGCAGGGTACTGCTGTGACTTTTCCCATTCCCATCCTACATTCTAATTCATCTTCAAAAAGAATATTTAGTTTAACCTCTGCTTGAAGAAATGAAATGAAGATCACCTTGATATCAAAACAGAGGAGGTCATATTCAAACAGACTTCAGTGGAATCTGCCTGGAAGTTTAAAATACTCAAATGGCAGATGTGGGCTAATGAGCACAGAAACAAAGCCCTGCAACTTCTCTAGGGACTCTGTTAATGTCCTCCTTAATTAATCTGTTTGCCAAACAGAGTAAGTTAATTGCAAACCACTTTAAATTATTACCAAACTGCTGACTTTGGTGAAGCTGTAATTTTTCCCTTGCACCTTTGGCTCCCCTCTCCTCCAGAAATTGCCCAACGGACCGGGACAGAGCACACAGCTCACTCACAGCCTGGCGGCGTTTGGTTGGTGTTATTAAGGATCAGTCTTCGCCATCCGAGATGGGCTGAAACCTTTGCTCCTGTTTACTCATTCAATGTATAAAGAAAAGGAGCCATCCTCAGTGGATTTACAGAGCGTTTGAAGGACAGCCTCGTGTAGTTAAGGATGTCTCTGCTGACTGCAGGGAGGGTTGGCCTAGGTGACCTTTGGAGGTCCTTTCCATCCCGGACCCTTCTTACGATTCTATGATGGGTTTTGAAGCAGCCTGCTGTGTATACTGTTTCACTGTCCCCAGCCTTTCGGCTTTCACAGGTTCCTGAACAGCTCGGGGGTGCGCTGCCGGGGACAGCCAGCCATAGCAGCCACGCCGCTACCGAGGCTGGCCCCGGGACACACCCTGCCGGCGGCGGTCAGGCCGCAGCCCGAGCACCGCTCCCCGCCCGGGAAGGAAGGCAGAGGCAACCTGCTCTGCGCTCACGGGGACAGTGCCGGGAAGGGCGCGCCAGGTGGCGCCACTGTCCCTCCGCTCCCCGCGCCCGCTCTAGCGTTTGGCGCCCCGGAAGCGTTCTGCTCTGCTGCTCCTTACCCGGAGGCTGTTCCGGCTCGGTCTCCGCTGCACCCAGTGCTTCCCGGTCTTGGTCCGGGCTGAGAGCAGCGGGTGGGTAGCGGCGCGTGCTAGGCAGGTTTGGACCGGCGTCACCATGGCGGCGCCGGCGTCCTCGGCCCCGCCGAAGAAGATCGTGGCTCCCACCGTGTCACAGATCAACGCGGAGTACGTGACCCAGGTAGGGCCGGTGCAGGAGCGAGCGGTCTGTGGGGGCTCCGGGTCGTCTCTCCGATCTCCGCGGGCAGGTGCTGGAAAGGCCTCTCCAGCAGTGCCGCCGCTCCCGTGTTTACGTAGCCCTCGCAGTCGGTGGGCATTAGGAAAGGGGTCTTGTTTCCCTGTATGCTTTAGTTAGCATGTGAAAGGCTGTGTGTCCTCAGCGCTTCCAGACCAGAGAGATCCTCAGAGGCAGTGCTTACAAAACCAGCCAGCTTTGGTACTGCAGGCGAGAAGCCGTTGCCAGTTTCTTGTAGCTGAGCATTTGAAGTGGTTTTATAGAAGTGGTCATTTGTTTTTGTGCTGGAAATGCTGCTTCTCAACCTCCTCTACAGCACAGAGATGATTTAATAAAGTTGATTAGGAAGCCACCACCGTGGCTCTGTAGTTTTGTTGAAGTGATAGCTAAAGCAAATAGCCTTAAAATATCTTCATAGCCTCTAGTTGTTCGTGAAATTTCTCCATATGCAGTTGTTTGCAATCTGGAGTTCCCTAGAAGATCGTGGTATATTTTTGAGGGATTTGCCAAAAGTAACATAGCAAAAAAAAAAAAAAAAGTTTATTATCTAGCAGCCTGTACAGCAAAAAACCAGAGAATCACACCTCTGATGGAAATAATTTAGGCATAAAATCTTAAATGATTCACCAGCATTGCTGTTGGAAAACATAGCTTTGTTACCTGAAGTTACTGTGAGCTGCAATGAAGCTGGATATTAAAGAAATAATGTTTGGAGATGGGATATGTTGTACAGTTATTTTATCACTGCAAATGAAAATATTTACATGTTTTTTAAAAAATTTATTTGTTTTTCCTTCATACAGTTAGCAAATAAATACTGGGCTCCACATGTGAAGAAAAAGTTGTCTTTTGATTCAAAGGTAAGTGCTTCTCCTGGAATTGTTTTGGAGTGTAAATGAATGAATATCAACCCTTGCCTGATGAGCTAACCTCCAGTGCTGTGTAGGAGACTGCTTGGAAGGTTGTTGTTTAACACACTGCAATTTTTTGTGCATCCTTATTTTATAAATGTAAACACTGTTACGGAAGTTTGCTGTAGGAGTGGAGTTATTCTATGTGTTACCTGTTCAGCTCATTTTGGCCGAGAACTTACGAGAGTATAGGATTGTTGAGCATCTCCTTTGAGATAAAAAGATGTTGAGGAGGAAGTACTCTCAGAAAGAAACAGGATAAAAGGTGGAGGAATTCCTGTGGTGTATACTTTCTTCAGAGAGTTTTGGTCAGACAGCTGATCAGATCAGTGCTGTTCTGGTTTTCAGTGGTTAAAATTTGTCATGATGCATTTGTTTTTCTGTTGGGTTTTTTACTCTGGGATTCTTAAAGGTTAAGTTTATTATCTTATAATAAGATCTTCCAGTATCTGAAGGGGGCCTACGGGAAGGCTGGGGAGGGATTATTTACAAGGTCCTGCAACGACAGGACAAGGGGAATGGGTTTAAACTGGCAGAGGGGAGATTTAGACTGGATGTTAGGAGGAAGTTCTTTCCAGTGAGGGTGGTGAGGCACTGGCACAGGTTGCCCAGGGAGGTTGTGGCTGCTCCCTCCCTGGAGGTGTTCAAGGCCAGATTGGAGGAGGCCTTGAGTAACCTGTACTAGTGGGAGGTGTCCCTGCCTATGGCAGGGGGTTGGGACTAGATGATCCTTGAGGTCCCTTCCAACCTTACCATTCTATGATTCTATGATTATCCTTTTGAGTGTGTGACTGTCATTCCAGCTTCAGTTTACTCTCTTTGTAGTATTTGTGATAGTATTTGTCTGTTACTGTTAGAACTAGAAGCTGAATTTCATCCTTCTTGTGACATTCAGAGTGTGCCGACTGCAAGAGATAGTGCAGATTACTCAGAATCATAGAATGGTTCGAGTTGGAAGGGACCTCCAAAGGTCATCTTATTCAACCCATCTGCAGCCAGTAGGGCCATCCTCCACTAGATCTGGTTGCTCAGAGCCTTGTTGAGCCAAACCTTGAATATCTTCAGGGATGGGGACTCAACTGCCTCCCTGAACAACCTGTTCCAGTGCCTCACCACCCTCGTGGTAAAGAATTCGTTCCTAACATTCAACTTAAATCTTACCTCATTTCACACCACTACCTCTTGTCCTGTCACTGCAGGCCTTTGCAAACAGTCCCTCTGCAGCCTTCTTCTAGGCCCCTTCAGGTACCGAAAGGCTGCTATTAGATCTCCCCTGAGCTTTCTCTTCTCCAGGCTGAACATCCCCAGCTCCTGTTGGAAAAATGAGATAACAAGTGTTGGGATTTGATTAAGTGCCAGAAGAAACAGCAACAACAAACAGCTGAGTTGATGCGGACTTGACTCTTGAAGCCTGTTCTTGATATTCAGCGATAGACTAACAATGAAATGTTTGTCTTTATAGAAAAATTTTGGTAAGGTTAGTCCTTCCAAAGAACTGAATGAAGACCTTCTCAGTTCCCTACCACTCTATGCTGTCCCCTAAGTTGATCCATTTTCTTAATGACAGTGTATGTCTGTGAAGCTTTTGCACTCCTCAGAGCTAAGACATAATTTAAACAACTATCGAATAGCTGTAAGCAGAGAGTAACTAATTCAGAATAACTTTGATTACAGAAAATGTCTTAATACATTTTAAATCACTTTACGGAGTATATAAAATTCTTAACCATTATTTAAAAATATTCTTTCCTCTAGGTTGTTGAAGATGTGTATATAAAAGAAATTGTGAGGTCCAAGTAAGTATAGGAGTCACTTTCAGTTACAAACATTCCAGTATTACCTGTCTTGAAGTGGTTTATGATGTTTCATAGAATATTTTAAAATGCATGAACATGTTGAAAGTAGATGAAAATCATAGAATTGTGAGGGTTGGAAGGGATCTCAAGGATCGTCAAGCTCCAACCCCCCTCCCATGGGCAGGGACACCTCATACTAAATCAGATTGCTCAGAACCACATCTAGTCTGGCCTCAAAAACTTCCAGGTATGGGGCTTCCACCACCTTCCTGGGCAGCCTGTTCCAGTGACTTGAATATATTTGAAAGTTTCAAAGTCTGAATGTGTGAAAAAGAAAGTTCATAAGGTCATGATGTGATGTTTGAATAGAATATTGTTTGATTCCATGATCTGGTAGTTTGTTGGCTTGGATCAGCAATAGTGTCACCAGCAGGAGTAGGGAAGTAATTGTTTCCCTGTACTTGGTATTGGTGAGGCCACACCTCAAGTGCTGGGTTCAGTTTGGGTACCTCAATACCAGAAAGACGATGGGCTGGAGTGGGTGCAGTTAAGAGCAACTAAGCTTGTGGAGGGCCTAGAGAATGAGTCTGATGAAGAATGGCTGAGAGGAGCTGGCAATTTATTTTGAGGCAGAAGAGGCTGAGGGGGGTAAGACCTTGGAAACAATGAGGCAGAAGGAATTCATAGATCTTTCTAAAGGTTTTGTCATTTAACAAAAATAAGGGAAAACACAACCATTTTTCATGCAGCTCTGTATGGGAGGCTTTCTTTACTGTGCTAATTGATTACTTTTCCCTTTTTAGGTTTGCTATTAGAAAGATAATGCTTCTGGAATTCAGGTAAGCTAGTTGGAGTGGAATTTTAAGGTCTTTTCTTTTGGAGGAGGCCATGAAAATGAGAAGCAAATGCAGAGCAGCAAGTCAGATAAAATGTGGTATACTCATTTGTTTTTTGCTTGCTAAAGCCTAAGAAAATTAAGTGAATAGAGATTAAGGCAGAAATTATTTAATAATCTCAAGTAATAGAGTATCTTGATTTATGATTATGAATTTTTGTTGTAAGTGAAGCACTGAAGAAGAGAGTATGAGTGAAACAGATGAAAACCATGGGTCTGTTATTTGAAATATGTCATTTAAACTTAAATTGGAACTCGGTAAAATCGGGAAGGTTTTAGATTAAGTCTCTTACAGTGAGGGTAAACGTGAATTGTCCTGCAGCACCATCACTGACATTTGCTTCACTTGAAAAGAAATGGAAATGGATTCTTACAGCTACTTCAGACTTCCCTGGAAGAACCTCTAGAGTGTGTCTGAAATGATGTAAAATAAATACTGGCAGTATTTACTTACTTAAACCCACAACATTTAGTGTTCTCTTTGGCTCTGTTTTCTCTCTCTAATCTTAAAAGCAGATAGAATGAGATGATCCTTGGCCAGGACAGGTTCTTTGTTTCAAAATCAGGTATAATTAGTACCACTAACTAGGAAAGTAGGGCAAACTTACCTCTTTTTCCTGCTTCTTTATCAGAAAAGGCAAAAGAGAAAACACAAGCTATGATTTGGTGTTTGACACTAACAAATGGCAAGCTGGTAGCATGACTTGCAGAATTTATATGGCAACACTACCATGGAGTTAGAGGGTTTTTATCCTTTCTGAGAGCATTTTTAATGTTACTAGCCTGTAGTGTGATTATAATATTTCCTACATCCCTATCTAATGCCATTTATTCTGTAAGTAATTTGCTCTCTTTTCTTCTCACCACTTCCATCTATCCCATCAAACTCTTCTGTCTTCACACACAGGAGATTTTCCTCTCCTTTCTTTCTTGTTCACACATATTGATCCTCACTTGGGGGCATAATAGTGCTTTTACTGAAATGGGTTGAAGTTAATTGGAATTTCTGGGTGAAATGCTGTTTGGAGTTCTGGGGAGTTTTGAAGGTTTGGGGAGTTACCCCTGTCCCACTGACAGTTCCAGGCTCTTGGGAAGCAGAATGTATTTCATCTTATATATAACTGTGAAGTTGGCTCAGCTCCACCTGAAGTTATGCGTTCTGAGTGAGTTCCCAGAGACTGTAAATCCCTGTCTGACTTCAGAATTACAGAATATATCTGCTTGGAAGAGACCTCCACGATCATCCAAGTCCAACCTTCAGCCATGCCTGAGCGTTTTTCTCCTGGTTACATGCAAATGATCGCCACCTTTTTTTACCACTGTCTCTGGCACTTGTCTTACCTGAACCTATTGAAGGAGCTTACTGTAAGACATCAGAAAAGTAAACTGTGGAGAAAAGTTAATGGTAAAACTGAGTTGGCTCATGAGAAGAGCCAAATGAATGTTAGAGCAAGCACTGAGGGGAAGGATTGGGTGAGCAGTGTATTTAGAGAGAAACAAGACTTGGCACTTTCTAGTAGCAGTTGTGAAAATATCACAAGGTGCAGATGCATTGCTGAGCATGAGGGATTTAGGAATGACCTCAGAAATAGCTACCCTGCATAACTTGAAGAGGAAGTTAAAGGAGGAAGGCACTTATTTATCCAAATAGCATTTCATCTCTTGAGGTCTGGTGTTAAATTCTTATGTGAACATTGTGCCATATTAATGAAGAAGAAATGCTTGTTGCTAGCAAACTGCTATTTCCCAGTGTCTAGTAATTTCTCTTCACCTTCTTGCAAACAATCACTCAGATAATATTCAATACTTTACATTACTGTGTGAGTAAAATAATGTTTTTGTTGCCTTTATAGGGTTAGGAGCATAAAATATCTCTAGATGATTCCTGATTCATGATCCATGAAGAGATATTTAGTAATGCAAATACTGTTAGGTAGTTGTCATTTGCATCTTCCAGTAGGAAATGCTGCATGTGATGTTCTTTAAACAAGTGAAGTCTTTGTTCTCCTTTTGGAATAATAAAATGAATTCATGTTATGGATTTGTACTGAGCTGTACATGTTCCACGTGAAACCCCCTTGGTGAATGGGTCTTCCTAATAAGGAAATCATCTGTCCCTTATAGCAGTTATGGAATCTAATAAGTTTTGCTGCAGTGACCTAGGAACTTCAGGAACTACTCACAGACTATAAAGATGAATTTAAGTGAGAGAAGGGAAGGAACCCCTGTGGATAACTACTCTTTTGAATGAGCGACAGATTATGTGGGTGGCAGCAGCTAATGAAATATTCTTTGTTTTCACAGCCAGTACCTTGAAAATTACCTATGGATGAATTATTCTCCAGAGGTGTCCAGTAAGGCATATTTAATGTCAATCTGCTGCATGGTGAATGAGAAGTTCAGAGAGAATGTCCCTGCATGGGAGGTAAGCAATTTTGATTACAGCTGGAATTGAGTTTTGATCTGCAAGTTGCAGCTTTCTTGGTGCGCTCACTTGCATTGTCAGAGGTTAGCAAAGCTTGTAGTGTTGAAAGGGAATGGTACCTCAGCTGGTGTTCTGTGCAGAGAAAACCACTTGCAGAGAAGTTCTTCCTTTGGTATTGAAAGCAAAAAGATTTTTTCCATCTGTGGATATAGGGTGACAGCACAGGAAGTCTAACATAATATCCATTGGCATCTTACTTAAAACCTGTAAATATGATTTTGTAGCTGTGTTGCATGATGAGATAATCTCTTATTCTGCTTTTGTGTATCCCGGTTTAGTGGATTAATAGGTTTAGAAATTATTTGGTGCTTCTACAACACTCCGGTTCTCAAAGACCGTCTCAACCCCATGCACCTCAGGAATTCTGTGTGAGTCTTATTTCCAAAGCACATGTACCAATGGCAGTGCCATTACTTTGGTGCTGGTAAAGCAGAAAGGGCAAATAATTTGTTCCTGTGGTTTTTGTGTCTTATCTTTAGTCCTGACATACATACTGGGACAAAATAAGTGCTGTGTGTTACTTTCCAAACATCATCATTAAATTTATTTGCTACGTGGCTGCTGTTGTAAAGAAACCATTTTATCACAATGACGATTTGGTTTATCCTTTCCCTCCTGAGGTGGCAAAAAGGGAATTACTCAACAAAAATTAATCTCTGGTGTCTTTTACCTGCAAGTCACTAACCAACTGCTGTAGTTGTGGCCCAAATCTACCAATTCTCTTCTATCCTGTGTCATTTTACAGTAAGTCTGTGCAGCCACTGGTTGCACATCTCCATAATGTAATCCACTCCTGCTTCTGTTCAGTTTGTTCAATATATCACCTATGTAAGACTACACAGAGGTCAGTAGTGACAGCAAGAGCCTTCCCATGGTGTGAGGATCCTTGCTTAGCAGGATCTCGTCAGAAGTCAGTAGTGACAGCAAGAGCCTTCCCATGGTGTGAGGATCCTTGCTTAGCAGGATCTTGTTAGAAGTCAGTAGTGACAGCAAGAGCCTTCCCATAGTGTGAAGATCTAATTTGCCTGTTTTGATTGTGCTGTCTGGCCAGAATAAGTGAAAAAGAGGAGACCTGATCCTTCCTTTTTTAGATGTAAATGTATTTAGGGAACTTAAGCTAAATGATGTGAATGAAAATTGAAATTATTTGTACCATCTTGACTCGGAATCGACTGTTTCTTCCTCTTCTATTCCTAGACATTCAAAAAAAAGCCAGAACATTTTCCCTTTTTTTTCAAATGCATTCTGGAAGCATCACTGGTGGAAAATGACAATGAATACTCTCTGCATGAACAGACAGTCCTACTGCTTTTCCTTGATCACTGCTTCAATAGTCTGGTATGTTACAAGTAACTATGAAACTTCCACTGTCTTTATGCCTTTCTGTGTTAATAGGAGTTTGAACAATTTGTTTCTAAGATAGATGAAGCAAAATTGTCATTTGAAGAAGAAGATGGTACTGGGGGGCTTTTACTTCTCTTTCTTTGACTCTTGCTTTATCTGTTTCATCAGATTTCCTTTACTTTGACAAAAGGTTATAGAAAATACTTGAAATTGGATGACTGGCACTTACTGCAATTTATGCAGACTTATATTTGAATTAATAATTTAAAAATATTTGTGTTTTAAAAGGTGTTTAGAAGCAGGTTACTTATTACTGTGCTTTGTTTTAGTTTGGCTGGGAGATTGCACAAAATTTGTTTCCACTACCTATTGAGGAAGACAGTGTTTTTTCTCACTTTCGAAACCAGGTTTAAGTGAGAGAGCAAAGAAAGAATCACAGAATATTAGGGGTTGGAAGGGACTCCAAGAGGTCATACAGTTCAGCCCCACTGCCAGAGCAGGATCACCTAGAGTAGGTCACACAGGAACGCATCTGGGCGGGTTTTGAATGTCTCCAGAGGAGACTCCACAACCTCTCTTTGTAGGAAAACTTTGTGAATCCAAATCATAGTCAGAACTCCTGAGAGAACATTTGTACTTGCCAGAATTGTAGACAAAATCAGTTATTTCAGATGATCATAGAATTATAGATGAGTTTGGGTTGGAAGGGACCTTAAAGATCATCTAGTTCCAACCTCCTTGTATGTGTGTGTCACCTTCCACTGGACAAGGTTACTGAAGGCCACATCCAACCTGGCCTTCAACAACTCTGGGGAGGGAGCATCCACAGCCTCTCTGGGCAACCTGTTCCGGTGTCTCACCACCCTCACTGGGAAGAATTTCTTGCTAATCTCCAGTGTTCTTTCCTCTTCCAGTTCAAAGCCATTGTCGTCCCTCATTCTGTCATTACAAGCTCTTGTAAAAAGTCCCCTCCCAGCTCTCTTGTAGCCTTCAGGTACTAGAAGGTCTGCTTTAAGATCTCCCCAAAACTTTCTCCAAGCTGAACAGCCCCAACTGTCTTGGCCTATGCCCATAGGGGAGGTGCTTCAGCCCTCTGATCATTGAAGGGGGCCTACAGGAAGGCTGGGGAGGGACTATTGACAAGGTCTTGCAATGCCAGGACAAGGGGCAATGGGTTTAAACTGGCAGAGGAGAGATTTAGACTGGATGTTAGGAGGAAGCTCTTTCCAGTGAGGGTGGTGAGACACTGGAACAGGTTGCCCAGGGAGGTTGTGGCTGCTCCCTCCCTGGAGGTGTTCAAGGCCAGGTTGGACAAGGCCTTGAGTGACCTGTACTAGTGGGAGGTGGGAGGTGTCCCTGCCTATGGCAGGGGGTTTGTTGCCGTAGGGTTGGACCTTGAGGTCCCTTCCAACCTTATCATTCTATGATTCTATGATTTTCATGGCCGCTTCTGGACCCATCCACCAGTTTGTTGTCCTCATACTGGGGACCCCAGAACTGGATGCAATGGAAAGATTTGAGATGAAGTGGAAGGAACTTGATAAATCAAAGGCTTTGTGAGTGAAACAAGTAGAGAAAGCACAGTAGGAAAACTCAGTTCAAGAATCGTAGAACAGTAAGGTTGAAGTGACTTCAAAGATTATCTAGTTCCAACCCCCTGCCATAGGGACACCTCCCACTAGTACAGGTCACTCAAGGCCTCATCCGGCCTGGCCTTGAACACCTCCAGGGAGGGAGCAACCACCCTGGGCAACCTGTTCCAGTGCCTCACCACCTTCACTGGAACAACTTCCTCCTAACATCCAGTCTAAATCTCCCCTCTGCCAGTTTAAGCCCATTGCCCCTTGTCCTGTCATTGCAAGACCTTGTCAATAGTCCCTCCCCAGCCTTCCTGTAGGCCCCCTTCAGATATTGGAAGCCTACTCTAAGGTGTCCTGGAAGCCTTCTCCAGGCTGCAGAGCCCTAACTCTCTCAGTCTGTCCTCAGAGAATGAGAAATGACTGAAGAAGGAATATCAATTCTCATCAGCTTCGGTGTTAAAAGTGGTTCATGGAGGAGGCCTCTGCTGAACCACTGGCAGAATTCACGAAAAGAATGTAAGATGTGGAAGTTGTCAACCATTGTGCAGTTCCCTGTTAGGAAATTGAGCAATCTAACCCAAGAACATAGGTGTGTGTCAGATGGTGACCGTAGACCCATGTACTTTGTAAGACAGACATGCCACATAACACGAGACTGTTAAACAAACCAACAACATTTTTCTGTCTTGACTATTCTAACAGGAAGTGGATTTGATCAGAGGTCAGGTGCAGCAGCTCATCTCTTTACCGATGTGGATGGCTCTACAACCTGTAAGCATGACATTCTAAACTGGAAAATCGATCTGCTAGGTTTACCCAAACACTGTCCAGTGAATCCTTATGGCAGACTGTTATGGGAGTGTAGTATTTAAAACTACTGTGGAATTATATTTTTTGTCTGCTTGGTAAAATTACCTTTGTTGTTGGTTACTGATTTCCTGTGAATTTTGATTATTAGCTATATGAAAAATTCCATAAGCAAGTTTAGTTTGTAGCTTCTTGAGGCTGTAATTTATAGAGGAATCCATGAAATCACAGGGCCTAGCAGTGGAGCTCTTGTCTACCCCTGGGTGGACTTTGTGCAGTGTTTACCTTCTTGTTTTATGCTGATAATTAACGAGGTCAGTCTGAGATGTTTCACTTTGTCAGATATTTTTTGTGTTTTTAATGAGAAGAACTAGACTGCATTTTTCTCCCTTGTGAAAGCAAGGATTCCTGCTGACTGAATAGCACTTTAACATTTCAGAAACGACTGGAGCAAGAGCTGAAGAAGACACCAAAACTAAGAAAATTCTGGAATCTAATCAAGAAAAACGATGAGAAAATGGATGAAGAGGCAAGAATGAAGTATGTTACAGAAACCCTTTTTAACTCTTAAATCCAAAGCCCTTTGAGCTGTGTTTCAGCTAAACTAAGTTGTATCAATTAAAACAATTTAAAATTACAATCATGGAAGCATGGAAGTGTCAGGGTTACAAGGGACCTCAAGGATTATCCAGTTCCAGTGCCCCTGCCATGGACAGGGACTCCTTACACTGAATTAGGTTGCTCAGAGCCACATCCAGCCTAGTCTTAAGAACTTACAGGGATGAGGCTTCCACCACCTCCCTCTGGTGGGCAACCTGTTCCAGTGTCTCACCACCCTCATGGTGAACAACTTCTGAAGATGGCAAATAAGGATTGGTCATAGGAGGGCTCCTGGAATCTGTTGGGGTTTTCAGTAGTTTTAACAAAAAGAACTGCTACGAAACATAATTCATTTGATCAGTGAATTTGTGATAGCAAATCTTTAGAGCTATAGAATGAAAGCCATAAAATAATATTCTTGTCCACTCCTGACCTTTAGCAAATGTTTAGCTTTTAAAGGAAACAACTGATGCAATTATTTGAATCAATTTGTGTGTCTCATCAGAGTTACATGTCCCAGTGCTTTTGTGTTGCAGTGTGGTCAGTAGAAGCATAGGTTGTTAATTAGTTGTGTGCGTAAGAATGCAGACTACTACTCTGCCTACCTGAGTGCAGAGGAAAAGTTATCATTTAGACAGTATAGGTTTGCTTTAAAGTAACCTGCTAACATTCCATAACTTTTAAATCAGCTAGCTTTGTCTTAGGGAAAGATAGGATGTCCTCCTTGTTTGCATAGAAGGAATATTCATGGTTTTGGCCTGTCTGATTTTAGAGCATACCGGGAGAGAAGATTTCTTTCACAGCTCATCCAGAAGTTCATTTCTGTGCTAAAATCAATCCCTCTCTCAGGTAACTGTGCTTCTTTTTTAACTATGTTACTTTGACACCTGCTTGTCTGTCTTCTATTCTTTCCTGTTACTGAATCAGCTGCTCCTTAGGATACCAACCTGAGGCTGGAGATGTTATCTGGATGGGAGTTTAGTGTCTGTATGGATTTTGTGTCAAACTATATATGCTTTGAAAATCATGGCTTAGGTTGGAAGGGAGCTCAAAGATCATCTGCTCCAACCTCCCCACCATGGGCAGGAATACCTCTCAACTAGACTTGACTGCTCAAGGTCTTATCCAACCTGACCTTGAACACCTCTAAGGAGGAGGCATCCACAACCTCCCTATTCCAGAATCTCACCACCTTTGTTCTGAAGAACTTCTTTATAAGATTCAGTCTAAACCCTCAACTTCAAATGATTCCTTGTTGTCCTGGTGCTAGACACCCTGATGAAAAGTCCCTCTCCAGCCTTTCTGTAGGATCTCTTCAGGTGTTGAAGGCAGCTATTAGGTCTCCCCGAAGTCCTCTGTAGGGTGAACACTCCCAGCTCCCTCAACCTATTCTCATAGCTGAGGTGTTCCAGCCCTTGGATTATCTTTGTGCCCCTTTTCAGTAAAAGAGTAGAAAGATACTTTAAACCTCTTCTCCTTTTATTCATTATGGACTTGATAAGAAAAAAAAGCATTTCTGGGTGATGGTCTTTATGGTGTGCTTCCAAACTTCCTGCAGCATTAAAGCATTTCTTCCATAGTTAGATGCCTTGTTAAACAGGTGGCATAAATGCATATCACAAGGCTCTATTCTGTCAGTCCTGTTGATTTATGGTGAGAAGAAAAACCTAAGTGAAGTGAAACTCTGTACAATTTGACTGTTCTTGCTTCCCGAGTCACTGTGACAAGTGAAGTTATATGCTTTCCTGATTTAAAAAGGGAAAGTGTTTCCAGAGGAGGATGTTATCTTTTTTATTAAAAAAAAAAAAAAAAAAAAAAAAAAAAAGTTTATTATCCTGGAAGCACAGAGTAGTTTGGGCAAAATTGCTTCCTGCAGTTCTGCTTTTGCTCTTAAACTCTTAGCACAATGCAACTTCTCTCAGCTGTAAGGGGAAGTTCTCTGTGCTGTGTCACCCACAGAAAGGGTATCTGGCCCCTCTGTTTGTCCAGTTAGGCAAGATTTGCATTAACAGTCCTTTGGTGGCTTCAAGAAATAAAAATCTGATAAAACAGACTCTTTGGTTTTGATGGGATTTTGGAGGCTGCTTAGTAGTCATCAGTGAATACCTTTGAGTATTATAGAACCATAGAATGATCTGGGTTGGAAGGGACCTCCAAAGGCCATCCAGTCCAACCCCTTCTGCAACCATCAGGGATATCCTCAACTACATCAGGTTGCCCAGAGCCCTGTCGAACCTCACTTTGAGTATCTGCATGGATGGGCCCTCATACATCTCCCTGGGCAACCTGCTTCAGTGTTCCACCACACTCATGGGATAGAGCATAGAATCAAGTATTGTCAAGGCCTTTTGCACTCACTTTGATTGCAACTTTTAAACAGGTACTTTTGAGGACCCAGAATTAAAAGTTTTTAAGCAGGCCATTGGTATTTTGTGTAAGTGTGCAATTTTGCATGTTGTCTTGATTCTCTTTTTCAGAGTGGATAAAACCATTCTTGAAACTCTGGTTCCATTACTTTCTTCTATCTAAAAATTTTCTGGTTTGCAATAAAGAAAGGCTTGTTTCAGAAGAGGAGGGGTGTGCTAGGTGGCTTTCTATCTTGATAAAACTTATACTGGTATCTTCCATTTTTAGAGGATAGTCCAAATGTGTTATGGTGGCAAAAAATGAAATATGTATTTGCTTTCTAGGTCCTGTTTCTATGGACAAAGTTCATTATTGTGAGAGATTCATTGAACTCATGTTAGATCTTGAGGTAAGTTATGAAATTGTTTCTATCCATTTGTAGGAGGACCTTTGTAGATCATAAAAGTGTAAAATCATTACGATGGCTTCATTCAAGTTTGTAAGTTATGTCACAACTGTGCATATGGTTGCTTACTGGTGGCTTTCCATCTGAAATCAGGAAGTTGTCACAATAAATTACAATTCAATATCTTCATCAGTGACACAAACAGCCAGATTGAGTGTTGCACCCTCAGCAAATACGCAGATGATACCAAGCTGAATGGTGCAGTCTGAAGGATGTGATGGCATCCAGAGGGGCATGGATAGGCTCTAGAGGTGGACTGAGGAGAGTCTCAGAAGGATCAATAAGGCAAAGTGTGAGGTACTGCACCCAGGTTGGGGCAATCCTAGATACAAAACTAGGCTGGGGGGATGATGACATTGAAAGCAGCCCTGCAGAAAAGGATTTGGGGGTCCTGATGGATAAGAGATAATTCTGCCACTTTGCTCTGGTGAGACCTCAACTGGACTACTGTGTCCAGCTCTGGAGCCCTCAACACAGGAATGACATGGACCTGATGGTGTGGGTCTGGAGGAGGGTTACGAAGATGGTCGGGGGTGGAACACCTCTGCTCTGAGGACAGGCTGAGGGAGCTGGGGTTGTTCAACCTGGAGAAGAGAAGGCTTCAGGGCAGACCTAATAGCAGCCTTCCAGTACCTGAAGGGCATTACAAGAGGGTTGCAGAGGGACTGTTTGCAAAGGCCTGCAGGGACAGGACAAGGGCAATGGTTTGAAATGAGAGAAGAGCAGATTTAAATAGGGTGTTTGGAACAAGTTCTTCAGCATGAAGGTGGTAGAAGACAAGAAACAGGTTGCTCAGGGAGGTAGTTGGGGCCCCATCCATGGAAATATTCAAGGTCAAACTCAACAAGGCTCTGAGCAACCTGATGCAGTGGAGGATGTTCCCTGCTGACTGCAGGGCCGTTGGCGTAGATAACCTTTGAAGGTCCCTTCCAACCCGAACCATTCTATGATTGTATAATTAGAAGAAACACAGTTTACAGTCTTGAGAAAGACAAACAGAATTCATGTATGGAAAAGAGGCATTTAAGAGTGTCACAGCAGTTTGACATCTCTTTTTGTAGCACAGAGTCATCATGGAGCCACTTGGTAGGAGAAAAGTTGCTGTATTTTATTTAGTTTTCCAGCTGGCAGGATGCAATCTCACTAATGGCAACTCTGTGCTGTTCCCCCAGACATCTAAAGGCTGTGTTCATAGGGCCCTACCTGCATAAACAGGCAACAAATGCTCCTTTAGTATGAGAACCTCTCTTAGGGTATTAGATCTGTAAATACTTGCACAGGAATCTATCTTGATAGGCCTTCTGGAAATGGAAAATGAAGACCAAGCCTGATTTCTCACACTTTGAACAACTACTTGTCTTAATGTGAGGTTGTTTCCCACAGGCTTTGCTTCCCACACGGCGCTGGTTTAATACAGTGTTGGATGACTCTCATCTCGTTGTTCACTGTTACCTGTCCAGCCTTGCTAAAAGAGAGAAGGAGGGACATCTCTTCTGCCAGGTGACACACAAAGTTGTTGGAAATAGCTTTTATGACACCCAGCTGTGTGGCACGGTCAACTTGCTAGAGGGCAGGGATGCCATCCAGAGGGACCTGGACATGCTGGAGAGGTGGGCCCAGGCCAACCTCATGAAATTCAACAAGGCCAAGTGTAAGGTCCTGCACCTGGGTAGGCACAATCCCAAGCACAAATACAGGCTGGGTGGTGAATGGCTGGAGAGCAGCCCTGAGGAAAAGGACCTTGGAGTCTGGGTTGATGAAAAGCTCAACATGAGCCTGCAGTGTGCACATGCAGCCTAGGACTTGGTTGGCTGTCTGGGCTGCATCAAGAGCAACGTGGCCAGCAGGGCAAGGGAGGGGATTCTGCCCCTTTACTCTGCTCTCGTCAGACCCCACCTGGAGTACTGTGTGCAGTTCTGGAACCCTCAGCACAGGAAGGACATGGAAGTGTTGGAGCGGGTCCAGAGGAGGGCCACAAAGATGATCAGAGGGCTGGAGCAGCTCTCCTATGAGGACAGGCTGAGGGAGTTGGGGCTCTTCAGCCTGGAGAAGAGAAGGCTTCGAGGG
>VWZE01004261.1:64073-81643 GCA_013396675.1 Eubucco bourcierii
TTTTTTTTAGGTTATCAGAATATGGAGGTGTGGTCTTTGGTGGATGGGCTAGAATGGCACAACCCATTGTGTCTTTCACAGTGGTGGAAGTGGCAAAGCCCAATATTGGTGAAAACTGGCCCATGAGAGTAAGAGCAGATGTCACAATTAACTTGAACGTCCGAGACAACATCAAAGATGAGTGGGAAGGTATTTAGGTTCTCTGAAATAAGATGCTCAGAATAGGTGCTCATCAAAATACATTTGGATGTAATCTTATTTGTAAGGCAGGAGTCTTTTGTCTAAGACACAGATTCATCAATCTTAGTACGCTATTTAAAAGTCAATGACACAAATTCCAAGTCTTAAGAAGTTTGCTTTCACAGAATTGTCAGGGTTGGAAGGGACCTCCAAGATCATCCAGTTCCAAACCCCCTGCCATAGGCAGGGACACCTCACACTAGATTAGGTTGCCCACAGCCACATTGAACCTAGCCTTAAAAACTTCTGGGGATAGGGCTTCTACCACCTCCCTGGGCAACCTGTTCCAGTGTCTTACCACCCTCATGGAGAAGAACTTCTTCCTAACATCCAATGTGAATCTACTCACTTCTAGTTTTGCTCTGGTGCATAATGAGAAATTATTTGTCTCACATGAAAAGTGCAACCTGTGTTTGCTAAACTTTGAAGGTAATCTGTGAGAATCTGCAGCTGTAGTGGAGAAAAGGATTTGTGTTCAACTACATATGAGTTGGAGAAATTGCATTTTTAAAGTAGTAGCTTAGCAGGAACGAGGGGCAGTGGGTGCAAGCTGCAGCAGAGGAGGTTCCATGTAAACAGAAGGAAAAACTTTTTCCCTGTGAGGGTGACAGAGCCCTGTAGCAGGCTACCAGGAGAGGTTGTGGAGCCTCACAGAACCATAGAGGCTGGAAAAGACCTCTGAGATCAAGTCCAGCCTATGACCTAACACCACCACATCAGCTAAAACATACCACTGAGTGCCACATCCAATCTTTTCTTAAAGACTTGCAGGGATGGGGACTCCACCACCTGCCTGGGCAGTGGCAGTCCATTTCAGTATCTAATCATCTTTCTGTGAGGAAGTGCTTTCTAATATCCAACCTAAACCTTCCCTTACACAGCTTCAGACCATGCCTTTTTGTCCTGTCACAAGTTGCCAGGGAGAGGATCCTGACCCCCACCTGACTACAACTTCCATTTGGGTAGTTGGAGAGAGTGGTAAGGTCTCCTCCAGGCTGAACCCCCCCAGCTCCCTCAGGCTGTCCTCATCAGCCTTCCCCTCCAACTCCCCCTCGAATCCCCTCCCCAGTCTTGTTGCTCTCCTTTGGACCCACTCCAGCACCTCAATACCTCTGTTGCAGTGAGGGGCCCAGAGCTGCACACAGTGCTCAAGGTGAGGCCTCCCGAATGCCAAGTACAGGGCAGAACTACATCCCTAGTCCTGCAGGCCACACCATTCCTGATACAGGCCAAGATCTCCTTCGACACTCAAAACTCGCCTGGATGTGTTCCTGTGTGCCCTGCTCTAGGTGATCCTGCTCTGGCATGGGAGTTGAACTGGATGCTCTTTCGAGATCCCTTCCAACCCCTAACATTCTGTGATTCTGTAAAGTCCCATCAGATATTTGTGTTCAGGAAGAGCAGAAAAGGTGACAATATCCTGTACTAGTGGGAGGTGTCCCTGCCTATGGCAAGGGGTTGGAACTAGATGATCCTTGAGGTCTCTTCCAACCTTACCATTCTGTGAGTCTATGATCCTATGGCTCTGTATCCTTGATGTCCAAAGCCTGTTTTGAAACAGAACACACTCTACTTTAAATATGTGGGGTTGCATTTAAAAGGTGTCTGTGTAATAAACTGTGTCTCTGTATTAAGGAACAGAGAAGGGAAGTGGGTTTGAGTCTGACTGACTGTTGCTCTTTGGAATCAGGCCTGCGTAAGCACGACGTCTGCTTTCTGATCACCGTGCGGCCCACGCAACCTTACGGCACCAAGTTTGACCGACGGAGGCCTTTTGTGGAGCAGACTGGCCTGGTCTATGTCAGAGGCTGTGAAATCCAGGGCATGCTGGATGAGAAAGGCCGTGTTATTGAGGAAGGTGTGGATTTACCAACACTTGTTGGGAAGGATTTATTACAGTATTTTTTAGTACCCTCATCTTTATTTTGTTTGTTTGTTTGTTGACTTGCTGCTGCTTTAAGCAATATCCATTAATTACCTACTTGACAAAATAAATCAATTCCATAAGCAGCCTGAGAAAGGTTAACTGGGGTTCTCTGGTAGAATTTGATGGAATCTGATTAATTAAAGAAATTTGGTATGTTTTGGGTTTAGAAATAAAATAGCTTGGCTTGTAAAACTTACGTTAGAAATGGCATGGAAGCAATTATGGATCACTTACTTGAAGGACAAACTGATTTTAGCACTACTCAAATTCTAATCTTACTGTTTTGTTACGAGCAGGACCTGAACCCAAACCAAGACTTAAGGGGGATTGCAGAACATACAGAGTGTTTCTGGACCCAAACCAGTATCAGCAAGACATGACCAATACAATCCAAAATGGAGCAGAAGATGTTTATGAGACATTTAATATAATAATGAGAAGAAAACCGAAAGAAAACAATTTCAAGGTGTGTTGCTTTCTCATTGACCCTTAGGATAAGAGTTTGTCTGACTATGACAGCAGTAATGAGACTTGTTCATTTTAGATGCTTATAATTAGGCTGTTTAGGTGGTACTGGAGCACTTCAGAAAGCTAGAGCATGTTAGCTACCACTGTCCTTGCTACGAGGGTGCATAATTTTGTACACTCGAAAATCTTTCTCCTGTGCATACTCAGGCTTTTTTGCTGTTAAATTGTTTAGACCTGTGAGTCATAGAATGGTTTAGGTTTGAAAACAACCTCAGAGATCATCTATTCCATCATCCTTGCTGTGGGCACAGACACCTCTCAACTAGACTGGGCTGCTCAAGGCCTTTCATCCAACTTGACCTTAAACATCCTCAGGGAGGAGGCATCCACAGCCTCCCTGGGCAACCTATTTGAGAGTCTCACCACCCTTGTACTGAAGAACTTCTTCCTAAGGTCCAGTCTAAACCTACTTTCCCTCAACTTCAAACTGTTCCCCCTTGTCCTGTCTCTAGACACTCTTAGGAAAATTCCCTCTGCAGCCTTCCTGTGGGATCCCTTCAGGTACTGGAAGGCCTCTGTAAGGTTCCCTCATAGTCTTCTCTAGGATGAATAACCCCAGCTCCTTCAGCCTGTCCTTGTAGCAGAGGCATTTCAGCCCCTTCGTCATTTTCACAGCGCTCTTCTGGACCCTCTCCATTAGGTCCATGTCCTTCCTGTGTTGAGGGCTCCAGAGCTGACTGCAGTACTCTAGCTGAGGTTTTGGCAGATGCACTGCATGTATATTACTCAATCTAACAACAGACCTGTCAGTTACAGGCTGCTGTGTGCTGGTGCCTTAGAACAGACTTGATGAGTGCATGGTATGTCATGTTAAAAGTCAATCTCTCCAATGGTGTGTTTTCCACTTCTGTAATCTGCAGGCTGTTCTGGAGACAATTAGGAATTTGATGAACACAGACTGTGTGGTTCCTGACTGGCTGCATGACATCATTCTCGGATATGGAGACCCAAGCAGTGCACACTATTCCAAAATGCCAAATCAGATTGCAACTTTGGATTTCAATGACACTTTCCTGTCCATCGACCACTTAAGAGCTAGCTTTCCTGGGTACAACATTAAAGTGACTGTTGACAATCCAGTTCTGCAAGTACCCCCCTTCAGGTGAGCTCAGAATTTCAAGTACTCATGATCTGGTATTCTTGGTCAAGTACATTGGCAGGTAAAGTAGAGTTCAGTGTTTGAAGGGAGGAGCTTTTTCTCTTAAGAAAAGATGTTAATATGTTAAGTTTTAGGTACTTAGGTGACAGTTAACCCTACTACAGTTAGGACTGTATAGAAATGCATCACAGCATTGCTGCACTTAATGCTGACAGTAAAAAGTCTTCCTCTAGAAGTTTGGTGTCATAGGGAACCTGTTAAAATCTGGTCTTAAATTACGTGTTACAGGATAACTTTCCCAATAAAGGGGGGTAAAGGGAAGAAAAGAAAAGAAGAGGATGGGAATGAAGAGAAAGCTGAAGAAGTGAAGACACTGATTGTAGAACCTCATGTCATTCCAAACAGGGGACCATATCCATACAATCAACCAAAACGGTAATAAATAATTCAGAACTTCTTTCCAAATGCCAGCACCTGCAGAGCAGCTGATTTTTCAGAAACACTTCAAAAATGAGGTTGTTGGTTCTGAGTGAATTGTCACTTTGATTTTAATTGCCAAAAGATAAGTTGAATATTAAACTAGTTTGGGTTATATTTAAATCAAACTATTCTATTATTATACACTCTGTTAAAAAAGTCCCTTAAAAAACAACAAGCTGTGCCCTTTTATAGACTGCAATGGACTGAAATTGATCCCCAGAGGTCACTTAGTCCAACCCCCTGCAGTAAGCAGGGAGATCCCCAACTAGATAGATCAGGTTGCTCAAAGCCCCAGTCAAGCCTGACCTTGAATATCTCCAGGAAAGGGGCCTCCACAAATCCTTGGGCAACCTGTTCCAGTGTTTCACTACCCTCATAGTAAAGAGCTTCTTAAAACCACTTGTGCTGTCAGACAATCAACCAACCATCCCTTCTAATTGCTTTTAGACTTGTTTGAACACAGCCCACCAGGAATAGGGTTTCACCATGCCAGCTTTTGAATAGTAAAGTACATCTATGTGACTTCATAAAAGGAAGCTTCAAGCTGGCTTACAAACTGGCTGCAAACTGGTGGGGACTGCCCCCTGTGAAGCTTTTTGTTACTAAGCAGTGATAGCCTTAAGGCTTTAATACAGTAAGTAGGGTAAAATTGACTTCAACAAAACACAGAACTAACTAGAAATGAAACAGTGACAAAGTAATCTGAGAACAGCTACAGTATGTTCTGTTATGTCCTTTTTAACAGGCTTAAGCTGCAAGTTGATGTATCATTAAAGTGAAAATAATAAATCTCTAGGTCTGCATTCATATCTCTCTTTAAGGCATTGAAGAAAATTAATATCACCAGGGAAGGAAAACAACAGCTATTAAATGTTTACTAGTACAATTTAAGACTGGTTCTGTAGCAGGTGTTGAGAGGGATTAAAGGAGATCTGGAGCCTGAGTCATGGCACTGCAGTAGCGTAGTAAGAGCCCCACAAGAACCCATAAAACCAACCCCTCACAGGAGCAGCACCACTCATTGCACCTCCTGTTCCTTCAAGCAAGTGCTCCCATGACCTCAGAACCTTGCAGGAGTCTATCATGGCTAGGAAAAGATAGGAGAATAATACCTAAGTGATTTTACAACAGTCTTAGCAAATGATAACCAAAGACAAACACCTTGTCACGTGGCCACTGTGATTTACTGTCTTGCTTAGAAGTGGCAAGGATGTCATGTAGTTCTGGAGGAACATGTAGGCAAGTAATTGAAATGAAACTTGTTAAAATAATTGCCTTTTATCAAAATTTGGGGCAAAATCTGTCAATTCTCTGATCTTGTTTTGCTTTTTCAGCAATACCATTCAATTTACCCACACTCAGATTGAAGCTATACGTGCAGGGATGCAGCCTGGACTAACTATGGTGAGATTATTTTTAAAGTCTTTCTATTCTTATTTATTTGATTTTATTTTTTTTTTTCTCTAGGAATATTTAGTAAAATACCAGAAGTGTCCATTTCTGTAACCTTGCTATGGTCACTTCTATTGTTGTTTTAAAATATGAACGATTAAGATACAAAGGTTCATCATCCTCCTGTCCTTGCAGAGTTGCACAGAAACATACATTTGATCTCTATGTAACAGCATTTTGTTTTTCAGTGGCTGAAGGCTTTCCACAACTGACTTTTAGTGGTGGAATTGCTAGTTTCAGAATGTAAAAGCCTCTGCCACTTTAACTGACTTGCATCATTTTCTGATTGTACTCAGCTCTGGGGAGGCCACACCTGGAGTATTGTGTTCAGTTTTGGGCACCTCAATACAAGAGGGATGTGGAGGTGGCTGGAGTGAGTGCAGAGGAGGGCAAGAAAGCTGGGAAGGGGCCTGGAGAATAAATCTGATGAGGTGCAACTGAGGGAGCTGGGGATGGTTAGTTTGAAAAAGAGGAAGCTCAGGGGAGATCTCATGACTGTCTGCAGCTGCCTGAAAGAAGGTTGTGGAGAGGTTCATACTGGTCTCTATTCACAGGTAGGTAGTGATAGAACAAGAGGGAATGGCCTGAAATTGTGACTGAGTACATTTAGACTGAACATTAGGAAAACTTTTTTCCCAGCAAGTGGTCAGGCATTGGAATGGGCTGCCCAGGGAGGTGGTTGAGTACCAATCCTGGGTGTGTTTAAAAGTCGTTTGGATGTAATGCTTGGGAATATGGTTTAGGGTGAGCCTTGTAGAGTGGGGATATTGGTTGGACTTGGTGATCCTGAGAGGATTTTCCAACCTGAATGCTTCCGTGTTCATTTTTTGTATTTCGATTGTGCCACTTCACTCACATGCTGGATTACCACATTCCTTTTAGGCAGGAATCTGCCTAGCTAATCTTCTATGACAGATTGTATTTATTCTTGGAAGTTCACAGAAGCTAGACAGTAATTCCTAGATGACATACTCCTATCATGCAGCAGTCTGCATGAGCATTGGACTAAGTATTTCCTAGTCTATCTATGTCTTGAAGTTTGCAGAAACCATCAAGCAAATTGTATATGAGACAGAAGGTTTTTTGTTGTTGGTAATCATATAGAATGGTAAGGTTGGAAGGGACCTGATCAAGGATCATTTAGTTCCAACCCCCTGCCATAGGCAGGGACACCTCCCACTAGTACAGCTCACTCAAGGCCTCGTCCAACCTGGCCTTGAACACCTCCAGGGAGGGAGCAATGTATGATGTAATGTATGATGTCAGTGGCTTGTGAGACTGTTCTTTTACTTTCCCAACTGGTTCTATTGCTGTATTGTGCAATCTTCTGATAAATTGTTTGTTGCTTTTGGCTTTAGGTAGTGGGGCCACCTGGAACTGGAAAAACTGATGTAGCGGTCCAGATAATATCCAATCTTTATCATAATTTCCCAGAACAACGAACCCTTATAGTTACCCACTCTAATCAGGTAAAGTGTCAGCAGTATGAAATTTTCCTATCATTAAAATCAAGAAGAGCAGCAACTATTGGCATTAGGAGGTTTGGGATTGCAGCTGTTTTCTTTGGACACTGATTGTTCTGTCTTCCATGCTTCTAAGGCACAACCTTTTCAGGAGAATGGTTGCTTCCCCATTAATGAGAGATGGAATCTCAAGCACATAAGAAAAAAAGAATAGTAATGATAAAAATCTTAACTACTACTCTGAATCTGCAGCTGGTTTGGAAGTGTTTGTTTGGAAACCAGGGTCATCTGTTTCCTGGCCTCTAATTAGCCTGTCCTGGTTATTTACAAGCTACTTTAACTGAATGTTTCAAAATGTTCACACACATTTCATTGTTTCCCATCAAAGCAAAATCAGGCACCAAGTTGATAGAAGAATGGTGGATAGAACTTTATTCTGGTGAGGAGTTACAACTTGGAATTAATGTTTATAAATATGTAAAGAGTGAGTGCCAAGAGTCCCAGGCTCTCATTGGTGATGCCCAGAAATAGAACAAGGGGCAGCGGGTGGGAGTTGAGGCATAGGAAGTTCCATGGAAACATGAGGAAGAGTTTTCCCTGTGAGTGTGACAGAACGCTGGAACAGGCTGCCCAGAGGGGTTGTGGAGTCTCCCTCTCTGGAGATACCCACATGGACACGTTCCTGGGTGATCCTGCTCTGGCAGGGGGGTTGGACTGGATGATCTTTTTAGGTCCCTTCCAGCCCCTAACATTCTGTGATTCTGTGTAAATAATTAAGACCACTTCAGAATGGATTGTAGGAGATTAACAGTTAAATTGAAAGTAAAGTTTGAGAACTTGTCCACTGGGGAGAAAAGGAAGGAGCAAACTGTAAGCAGATAGTAGAGTTTGATCAGACAAGATTTACATGAGAACATGAACTTAGAAGTAAAATTGATGTCAGCAGGCTTCATTCCCTATGCCTTGACTCTGTTCTTCAGTATGTTTGCATGACTTTCAACTGGCTTGAAATAGAAGTGGAGCTTGCTCATGTTTTATCTTAGTTTCATAGCTTGGTGGTCTAATGTTTACAAACTTATTCCTTTGAAATGCACTCCATTGGACAATTGATACTAAAGCTGTAAACTGGACAATGGATACTAAAGCTGTGAGAGTGTAAGGCAAGAGATGTAACACAATTTGATGTTTAGTTCAGCAAAAGGTATTTATCCATATGGAATAGAGTCGCTACACCCACAACCAGTACCAGATCACACTCTTCTAATATGAAGTGGAATGGTTTAAAATCATCCCCCAAAAAAATCAGTGTTTGCAAAGTGTAGTTCTTAAGGCATTTTTCTAAACTAGCTTTGTCAACTAGGTGGTAGAACCCAATTTTTAAATTGTAAAATCAAATAGTTGCATGAAGTTGGCAAATAGGAGAGTTTTTGTAGGCCAAGTTCCCTGTTGTCCACAGCTCTAATTTCAGTATTAACTTTTTGCTTTGGCTTCCGCTTATGCCAAAAGAAGCAGAATTTTCTAACTTCCTTATCAGGAATTCTTCAGTTTTTCCCTGCAAGAGCCTATGGACTTCTAAAAACTACCTTTTGTCCTGTCCTTGTCAATCTTTAGGCCTTGAACCAGCTGTTTGAAAAAATCATGGCTCTCGACATTGATGAACGCCACCTCCTGCGTCTGGGTCACGGAGAAGAGGAATTGGAGACAGAGAAAGATTTCAGCAGGTGAGGAAGGAGGTGCTAATGATAAACTTGCTTCCATAAACACTGTAGCAAAATGTGTTTAATCCATAGTGCTTCCCTTGTAAAGGAGCAAGGAGCAGTGCTTGGGAGGTTTTTTCTTTCTTATGTTGTTGAGTCCCAGGAATGCAGAGTGCACCTACAGGGTTCAGTAATTTTCAGCAGAGGAACTCTTCTCTTGAGAATCACCACAAGGCAAAATCAGGTGGTTGCTTGTTGGCAAACTCAGCTGCTTGAATAAAAGTAGTTGATTTTATTTTGGGCCCATCTACACTTTATAGATTTAATTTGGGAGAGAGGGTTGAATGCTATAGGTCATTTTTTGTGCACCCACAGTGTCGCTTCTGTTGACATGGTGAATATTGCCTTAAGAAATGCAGACACGAAGTTAAATTTCCTGCTTTTCATTTTTTCAGAGTATTGCTTAACTAGAAGGCTTCTTACTTCATTGGTAAATAGCACACTTTGAAGAACACAAACAGAAGGAAAACTGTCCACTCTGTCAGTACAAAGACTTAAAGCCTGCTGTTATGTCTCTTTGTACCTTGTTTCAAGTCCAGCTTGACATCAACAGGATTACACAGAGCCATCAGTGTAAGCAGGGGTATAGTGGTCATGCACTGGAAATAACTGAACTGCCTGGAAGCTGGATTATTATAGTAATACTTCAAAAGGTGTAGTAAAAATAATATGTAGTTATTAGAAACTATCCACATAGGCATACTTGAGTTTCATTTAGCAAAATAAACATCTTTTGATTATTTTTTTTTTAATTTTAATTTTGTTTGTCTAAATATGAATGCTTTGACATAGTCAAATTATTGCAGAAATTTAAGACCCAAATCGTAGTGAAATGATGCCATGGTAGATATTATTTGTTAACATTCACAGTTTAGTAGACTCCTTAAACAGTAGTACATGCTCAGTATGTAAAAAGAATTGTATTTGAGGCTCTCTATATTATAGAACACGGAATGGTTTGGGTTGGAAGGGACTTCTGAAGGTTATTCAGTCTCAGCAGGGACATCCTCCCCTAGAGCAGGCTGCCCAAAGTCTTATTTGGCCTGACCCTGAATATCTCCAGGAATGGGGCCTCACCTACCTCCCTGGGCAACCTGTTCCCATCTTCTAGCACCCTCATGGTACAGAACTTGTTCTTTATATCCAATCTCAATCTCCTCTTCTATCATTTCAAACTATTGCCCTTGTCCTATTACTACAGGCCTTTGCAAACAGTCCCTCTGCAGCCTTCTTGTAGCCCCCTTCAGGCACTGGCAGACTGCTGTTAGGTCTCTCTGGAGTCTTCTCTTCTTCAGGCTGAACAACCCCGCACTCTCAGCCTGTCCTCACAGCAAAGGTGTTCCAGCCCCCTGATCATTTCTGTGACACTCCTCTGGACCCTCTCCATCAGGTCCGTGTCCTTCCTGTGTTGAGGGCTGCAGAGCTGGACTCAGTTCTCCAGGTGAAGTCTCACCAGAGCAAAGTGGCAGAATGACCTCTATCTGCTAGCAGTGCATCTTTTGATGCAGCCTGGGGTGCCATTGACAATCTGACACTATCTACTCATGTCCAACTTCTCATCCACCAACACCCCAAAGTCCTTTTTTTCAGGGCTTCCCTCAATTTCTTCATCCCACAGCCTGGACTGATATCTAGGATAGTCCTGAACTAGCTGTAGGACCTTACACTTACACTGATTTAACCTTTTGAGATTCTCCTCAACCTACCTCTCCAGCCTATCCAGGTCCCTCTGGATGGTATCTCACCCTTCTGACTTATAAATCACACCACTCAACTTGGTATCATCTGCAAATTTGCAAAATTTGTCTACTTTCATTCTTTTTTTCAAGGTAACTCCAGACCTATGGGACATCCCTGCAAGTCCTCTGGATTCCAGCAGTTTGGGAGGGAGGGATAAGGGGTCGAGCATTATATGTAAAAGTGAGCTGCAGTGCTGTGAGAAGAAAAATTGATTTTTCATATGCCTTTGGTTTGTTTTTAGGTTGCATCTGAGTCCATGACTTTTCTTTCAGGCTGTCTTTAGAGGGCAGAATGCTGCTTAAGGATTTTTTTACTGCTTGCCAGCTTAGTGTCCACTTTTTGCTCCTTCTGCAGGCACAGCAGAACTGGGCAGGGGATTTTAAGAACCTAAGTTGGAGAGGAGCTGATTAAACTGGTATTGACTTGAACATGGAGGGAATCACAGCTGAAGAAATTTTTTTTGTAGCAATAAATTAAGTCATAAATGAGAACATATGCCTTGAATTGTGAAAATTAAGACAACACTGGAAATGTGAAGAATAAAAGCCCAAAGTCACTTGCAATTATAATGGATTTGTTTTGTTGAAGAAAAGGCTATTTAGTGTTCCAAGGATCCTAACTGTCACAGTTCCTGAGGAATTTGTTTTGTCCAGTTGTGAACAACATCACAGTCAGCTGTATCTGAGTAAATTCAAATCGCCAACTACTCTCACTCCTCTAGTTAATACAACAGAAGCCAATATGATTACCATGGATTGTGTTGTGTTTTTCTTGGGCTGAAAATATGTTTTACAACATATTTGTTTTAAAACTTACTTAAAGTAAGTTTAATAAGACCTTGAAAATTGGCCTGGGTTCAGCTATGAGCTTTTAACTGCATATGCATTTTAAAAATAAGGTGTCCTGTTCCTCTCTCACTTCTTTAACTCAGTACTTTTATATCACTGTTTAGTCTGTTTACTTCTTTAGAAAATGTGATTCATTGGTTTTTGTTCTTCTGAGAGAAGGGGAGTGCATGGAATAAGAAACTGATTTTTAAAGGATCAAAAAATGGGCTGTAATTGCCTAAGAGGAGGAAGAATGAAAGGAATAGGTTACTAACTAGTCATAAAAGTTATTGGGCAGGCAGCTATGAGTGCAGGACCTCCTCCTGTGTGTAGATGCAGATCCATCTGTTACAGTGGGCTAAACACTGCAAGACATTTTGTATATTGGCAAAGGAAGTCAGTCTTAAGGTACAGAGACTGGCAGTTGAGGCTCCATTTATGACTGTGGTGGTAAGACCTCACCTGGAGTACTGCATCCAGCTTTGGAGCCCTCAGCACAGGAAAGACATGGGCCTGATGGAGTGGGTCCAGAGTAGGTCCATGAAAATGATCAGGGGACTGGAACACCTCTGCTGTGAGGACAGGCTGAGGGAACTGGGGGTGTTCAGTCTGGAGAACAGAAGGCTGCAGGGACACCTTGGTGAACTTCTTGGTGAACTGGGTGAAGCTATTGGTGAACTCAGTGGAGTGGGGTTAGTGGTTGGACTTGATCATCCCAAGGGTCCTTTCCAGCCTGAATGATTCTATGATTCTGTGACCAGAAGTAGGCTACAAGAAGGCTGCAGAGGGACTGTTTACAAATGCCTGCAGTGACAAGGATGAGGCCCAATGGTTTGGAATGACAGCAGAGCAGATTTGGATTGGATGTTAGGAAGTTCTGCACCACGAGGGTAGTAGAACGCTGGAGCAGGTTGTTGAGTGAGATACTCGGAGTCAGGCTCAACAAGGCTCTGATCAACCTCATCTAGTGGAGGATGTCCCTGCTCACTGCACAGGGGTTGGACTAGATGACCTTTGGAGATGCCCAAACCATTCCATGGCTGTCCATAGACTTGTATAACTTGCTCATGTTTGTGTACTCTGAAGGGTACCACAACTCCTAAAGAGTACACTGGAGGTAATGCTTTTCTGCTTTACAGGTACATCAAGAAGGGGTTTTACTAACATAGAGTCTTTGTTGAAGTGATAGAATTAGAGGAGTTTTTTTACAGTAATGGCTCTTGCCTGGCTTTCCAGATTGTTAGGGTGCAAGTGATAGGCATAGAGGACATGTAGCAAATTCATGTGCTTTTGGAACTGTAGTGATCATGGGGGTTTTATTGGAGTGGGATAGGGTATGTTGAGTTTCTAATGTACTCTTTTTAATGATCTATTATTGTGATACTTAGCTAAAATCTTGTTTGGTACATTTAAATGCCAATTATGCTCTATTTGATAATTGTGTAGGTATGGAAGAGTTAATTATGTGCTGGCTCGAAGACTTGAACTTCTACGAGAAGTTGGGCGGTTGCAGGAGAGTCTTGGAGTCCCAGGAGATGTTTCTTACACTTGTGAAACAGCTGGCCACTTCTTCTTATACCAAGTAAGGACTGAAATCCTTCTACAGAGACTCTGTGACCTCAATATGTTAGGAAACATTTGGTAAAAATTGGGAGTGAATTTGTCAGAATTGAGTCTATAAAAGCTACTTTTGGTGGTTTGGAATCCAGTGCCAGCTCCAGCTGTGATTGTAGCCTTACTTGTGTTGCTGTTGTCTGAAATCCTGCCTGATGCCTTGCTAATTGAAGGGCTAGCAGGGCTGCTGCTCATGGCTTCTGGCAAAGATCCTAACCTGAAGTTTCTTCTTCAGCCAGTAAAACCTGGGTACTGCTTTACACATTAGTGTTAGAGCAGCTGCTTGGTGGAAAGCTTTTTTGTGTTCAATGGCAGCGTGAAGTCAGATGCACGGTGTACAAAACAGGGATCTTCTGTAGATCCTTCATTTCTCCTCCATGTATTTCTGAGAGTTATGGTCTAGGTTAGCAACTAGTGTAGCTAAAGCAGATTGTAGAGTCCTATTTGGGATCAAATGTATACACTGTATATCACAGAATAGATCTGGTTGGAAGAGACCTCCAAGGTCATCCAGTCCAACTTCTGGCCCAGCGCTGAAGGGTTGAAACTAAACTGTGTCCTTAAGTACTAGGTCCACAGGCTGCTTAGCTGACTCCAAGAATGGCACCTCCACCACTGCTCTGGGCAGACCATTCCAGTGTTTGAGAACCCTTTCAGTCAATAATTATTTCCTGATGTCCAGCCTGAACATCCTCTGGCACAACTTGTGACCATTTCCTCTGGTCCTATCACTTGTTATCAAGGAGCAGAGGCTGCCCCTCCTCACTGAACCTCCCTTCAGGGAGTTGTAGAACGCAATGAGATCTCCCTTCAACCTCCTCTTCTGCAGACCGAGCACCTCCAGCTCCCTCAGCCCCTCCTCATAGCCCATCTGCTCCAGATCCTTCACCAACCTTGTTGCCCTTCTCTGAACATGCTCCAGCACCTCAGTGTCCTTCTTGTAATGAGAGACCCAGAACTGAAACAATACTCTAGGTATAGCCTCACCAGTGCTGAGCACAGGGGGATGATCACCTCCCTGTCCCTGCTGACCACAGTGTTTCTAATCCAAGCCAGGATGCCGCTGACTTTTTTGGCCACCTGGCTCACTGCTGACTCGAATTCAGTCACCTATCAATGAATACTCCCAGGTCCCTCTGCAAGTTGCAGCTTTCCAACCACAGATCCCCAGGTCTGTGGCTTACTATGGGGTTGTTGTGACCCAAGTGCAGGACCTGGCCCTAGGCTTTGTTGAACTTCACACATGTTTTTACAGAAGTTACTCAGGTAGTAACTGTAGTTACTCCTAGTAGCTGTAGTGTGGGCCTGAAGAATCAGTGGACATTAGATGTAGAGAGTGCTAGGAACACTGCTAGGGCTCCTCATGTGCTCCAGTTTCCTCCCAAGGCAATCCCACTTAGTATTTAAACCAATGAACTGTAAGTGGAGTTAATCAAGAGGTGTACTTCTGTATTGGGTTTATACAGCAAGGTCTTGGTAACAGCAGGCTGCAAGGGTCACCTCTGAGATGAGACCAGAGGCTACCCTGTGCTGGACACAGGCAGCTTCAGTGGACCTGCTGCAGGCTAAAGCTGAGCCCATCAGGGACACTCATGGCACCTCTGTGAAAACATCCTTGAGAAAAGGTCAGAAAGTGCTGGGCAGCAGCTAGGGGTAGAGGGAGGAGTGTGAGGAAACAATTCCACACAGCAAGGTCAGAAGAAAAAGAATGAGCAGGAGGTGCTCCAACCGCTGAAGCAGAGATTCCCCACCATAGCTCATGGAGAGAACCATATTGAACTATACTATTCCCCTAGAGCCCATAGAGGACCACTTCAGAGCCAATATCCACACTGCACCCCATGAAGGACACTGAAGTGGAGCAGGTGGATGTACCCTGGGTGAAGTTGCAGCGGAAAGGCCATGGCAGAACACAGTAGAAGTGTGAGGAGGAAGGGGTGGCAGAGATATGGTTTTGTGAACTTGAATGACAAGCACTGCTCCTACACTGCTCAGACTGGGGAGAAGGTAAAAGAGTTGAGAGTGAAGGAGTGAAATTGAGCCTAGGAAGAGAGAGTGAGTGGAGAAGAAAGGTGATTTTGATTTTGTCTGTTCTCACTATCTTACACTATTTTTAGTCTGCAAAAAAATGAAATTTATTTTCCTCAAGTCAAATCTGGTACTTGCTAAGTGATCTGTTCACCTCAGCCTATAAGCTTTTTCCATCTTATTTTCTTCCTTTGTCCTGTTGAGTTGGTGGGAATGAGAGATGCTGGGGAGGAGTCTGGCAGCCAGCCAAGGTCAACCAACTACAGTTTCAAAACTCTTCCTGATCGAAGCTCAAACTTTGCTTGTGTGACCATTATTTTGCCATGTCTGCAGGAGTACTCCTTGCCAATGTCTTTGTGATACAGAAAGATGTCAGTGTGACACATTTTTTTTGGGTTGCCATAGGTAATGTCTCGTTGGGAGGAGTACATCAGCAAGGTGAAAGTTAAAGGTGGGAAACCGCCGGACGTCGCGGATGTTTCCGGTTTCTTTCCTTTTCACCAGTATTTTGCAAATGCTCCTCAACCAATTTTCAAAGGCAGATCCTATGAAGAAGATATGGAGATTGCTGAAGGGTGTTTTAGACACATTAAGAAAATATTCACTCAACTTGAGGTAAGACATGCAGCTCTTTCAGGTAAGTGGATCTGGCTAATCCTATTAAAAACTTTATACGGTTCCAAAATTCTCCTTTACTACAAGGAATATATTCCTCTAGGCAGTGAGCTGGCTAGGCAAAGGAGGGAGAATTGCTACCTCTGAGTAATACAGGTATTCTTCACAGGAGGGGCAAGAGTCTGATCTGGTTTATTTTGATCTGAGGGAGCAGCCATTCTGCATGTTCCATTAATCACAGAGTCACTGAATGTTAGGGGTTGGAAGGGAGCAAGAAAGCTCATGCAGTCCAACCCCCTCCCTTGCCAGAGCAGGAGTAAGTCACACAGGAACACATCCAGGTAGGTTTTGAATGTCTCTAGAGAAAGAGACTCCACAGCCTCTCTGGGCAGCCTGTTTGAGGGCTCTGGCACCCTCACAGTGGCACCTCCTGTCTTCCAGCTTGCACCCATTGCCCCTTGTCCTGTCATTGGACATCACTGCGCAAGAGCCTGGCTCCATCCTTCTGCTGCTGGCCTGCACATCTTTATCAGCATGAATGAAGTCTTCCCTCAGGCTCCTCTACTCCAAGTTAGAGCCCCAACTCCATCAACCTGTCCTCAGCAGGGAGATGTTGCACTCCTTTCAGCATCTTTGTGCTTCTCTGCTGGACTCTTTCAAGCAGTTCCCTGAGGTCCTTCTTGAACAGATAGGTTCCTAGGGTCGGTGCACATATCACTGCTCTTCTGATCCCCACAGAAACGTTATGTTTACATTAAATTGCATTTAACCACGTAACCTGTAAGTAATTTAGGCAGGCTATCTTCTGGTCTTCCTAGAATTGCTTGGGAGGCTTTTAAAAGTGAAAGTGAAGGTGATCTGTGTATCATTTTGGTCATGGTAGTTGGATTGCTCTTTCTGATGTTTAGATTTGATGTTATGACGAAGTGAAGTAGAAAACAAGATGGGATATAAATATTGGGGGGATTCTGAGAATTAATAATTATAATAATAATAATAATAATAATGTGATTTTTTTTTTTTTTTTTAATCTGCATGCAACTTGAAGAATGCTTTGTATTCTAAAAAGATAGGGTTTGAAGGTTTTGGGTTTTTTTCCATCTTTAGCATTAAAAACAGTTATTCAAATGGGATTGTTAACCATAGAGACATTCATAACTTCCTTGCCTAGTATAGTAAGAAGCTGGCCTGGGAATTTGAGTGAATACATTTTCTAAACAATGAGTCTTTATATTCTGACTTGCAAGACTACAGACCAGTCAGTCTCACCTCTGTGCCTGGCAAGATCATAGAGCAGATCCTGCTGAAAGCTCTGCCAAGGCAAATGGAAAACAAACTGGAGGTGATTGGTGGGAACCAGCAATGGTTGCACCAAGGGCAGATCTTGCCTGACAAATTTAGTGGCTTTTTATGAAGAAGTCACAGCGACAGTGGACAAGGGAAGGGCAACTGATGGCATCTACCTGGACCTGAGTAAGGCATTTGACTCTGTCCCACATGCCATCCTGGTCACCAAACTGGAAAAACATGGTCTTGATGGGTGGAGCACTGCTGGATAAAGAATTGGCTGGATGGTGGCACCCAGAGAGTGGTGATCAAGGGCACAATGTCCACCTGCAGACCAGTAACAAGTGGTGTCCCTCAGGGGTCAGTGCTGGGACCAGTGCTGTTTAACATCTTTGTCAGTGACATGGACAGAGGAACGGAGTGCACCCTCAGCAAGTTTGCAGATGACACCAAGCTGTGTGGCACAGTTGACTTGCTAGAGGGCAGGGATGCCATCCAGAGGGACCTGGACAG
>VWZE01004261.1:81805-108410 GCA_013396675.1 Eubucco bourcierii
ATGAGGACAGACTGAGAGAGTTGGGGCTCTGCAGCCTGGAGAAGAGAAGGCTTCAGGGAAACCTTACAGTAGCCTTCCAGTATCTGAAGGGGGCCTACAGGAAGGCTGGAGAGGGACTGTTTTACAAGGTCTTGCAATGACAGGACAAGGGGCAATGGATTTAAACTGTCAGAGGGGACATTTAGACTGGATGTCAGGAGGAAGTTCTTTACAGTGAGGGTGGTGAGGCACTGGAACAGGTTGCCCAGGGAGGTTGTGGCTGTTCCCTCCCTGGAAGTGTTGAAGGCCAGGTTGGCTGAGGCCTTGAGTAACCTGTGCTAGTGGGAGGTGTCCCTGCCTTTGTCAGAGGGTTGGAACTAGATGATCCTTGAGGTCCCTTCCAACCTTACCATTCTATGATTCTAAGTTTTTCTTTTCTTCTCCATAGGAATTCAGAGCATTTGAACTTCTCCGCAGTGGCCTGGATAGATCCAAATACCTGTTGGTGAAAGAAGCAAAAATCATCGCCATGACTTGTACCCATGCTGCTCTGAAACGACATGACCTGGTTGAATTGGGATTCAAAGTAAGGGTTATACTAATTGGGTGGGGGGAGGGTTGGGTTTTCCCTGTCCCCCCTTGCATAATTCTTTCTATCTGTCCTAAATCTAGGCAACTAGATTATTTTACGTTGCCTTTTTTTTTAACTAGTATCTTTCACTTTATAGTTCTACCAAAGAAAAATGTAATTTCTGTAGGATGAGATCACTGCTGAGTTGTTACACATTAAAAAAAAATGCTTAATAGTTCATATCTATTTTAAAAAATACAGTTTTGCTCTATTAGGTGATGAATTCCAATGATACGATTGAGTAATAAAATAAGGGCAGAACTGGGGAATAAGACATGACCTTTATTACCAACAAAAAAAACCCCAAAATTCACAGAATCATAGAATGGCTCAGGTTGGAAGAGACCTTAAAGATCTACTCCAAACTCCCTGTCATGGGCAGAGCTGTCTCTTAACTAGACTCAGCTGCTCACAGCCTCATCCAGCCTGGCCTTGAACATCCCCAGGGAGGAGGCATCCACAACCTCCCTGTGCAGAGTCTCACCACTCATACTGAAGAACTTCTTCCTAAGATCATCTCTTCATTTTAATTTTTTTTTTTTCCTCAGTATGACAACATCTTAATGGAAGAGTCTGCTCAGATTCTGGAAATAGAAACCTTTATACCTCTTCTGTTGCAGGTGAGACATGAATTATAACACGTACTACAAAAAACGATAAGTGAAAGACTGTGTTCTTGAACAGTACAGAAGGGGAAAAGGAAAATATCTTATGCAGGAAATAACCTGGAACCAGTATCTACCATTGTTCTCCATTAGTTGGTTATCCTTGGGTTTTAATATTAGGGAATAAACCAACAGGTTCTACAGAGCTGATCAGAACCTCATTGAGCCTCACCTTCAATATCTCCAGGAATGAGGTCTCAACTAGCTCCCTGGACAACAAGTTTATGTCAGGAGTATTGCAAGTCCCCTGCCATGGGCAGAGATGCCTCTCAACTAGACTCAGCTACTCAAGGCTTCATCCAACCTGACCTCAAACACTCTGAAGGATGAGGCATCCACAACCTCCCTGGCAACCGATTCTAGCATCTCACCACCCTTGTACTGAAGAACTTCTTCCTAAGGTCCAATATAAACCTACTGTCCCTCAGCTTCAAACAATTCCCCTTTGTCCTATCTCTAGACACCCTTACAAAAATTCCCTCTGCAACCTTTCTGTAGATGCCTTCAGGTACTGGAAGCATCTGTAAGGACCTCTGTAAGGTCCCATCAGAGTGTTCTCTAGACTGAATAATGCAGCTCCCTTAGCTTGTTCTCATAGCAGAGGTGTTCCAACCCTTGGATCATATTTGTGGTCCTCCTCTGGACTCAGTCCACCAGCTCTTTGTGTTTCCTCTGGGAACCAGAACTGGACACAGTATTTGAGGTGGGATTCCTTCAGGAGCTGTATCAGCATGTAACAAAAGTACACAAAGGATGATAAGGAACTGGAAATAGATTTACCAAACATACTGAAGAGCTTTTGGTCTGAGAGCCAGGGTGATGATTAATTAGGGACTTACCCCAATCATGGAAGAGGAAATGTGTGAATTCCAGAGGTAAACAAATGAAGTACATGAACTACAGAGACATTGAAATGCAATTCATTTTCATGCCTTAGACATGTGAACACTAACTTTCAGATGCTTCAAACAGTTCATATCCACTATCTCAGGATTTCAAAAATAAATTTTAAAGGGCCATCCTAGGCTAACACTGCTGTGTAGAAATAATTTATTTTTAACTCTAACTTGCCTAATTGTGCTTCTTTTTTTCATCTTCTGCTAATATGTGGCTTCTGGTATTTAAAACAATGTAATATGTTCCTTAACCTGATGTTTCTGTACTGATTGGATAGATAAATTTATCCTTTGCTTTATTAGAAACAAGACTATGTAAAATATTAGATCGGAAGGAAGCTAGCAGTCTTTAAAACAGATTTTTGTGAGCTTTTAAAATGACTACAGTTCAGTGTAGTTTAAGAACAAACATTGAAATCGAGGTCCTGGAATAAGACAAACAATTTGATTTAATAAGCTGTTGTCACTGAGTGCCTCAGTTCTATTGTAATAGCTAAAACTGTGTCATTATTTAATTCTAGAACCCCCAGGATGGATTCAGTCGTCTGAAGCGCTGGATTATGATTGGTGACCATCATCAGTTGCCACCAGTCATTAAGAACATGGCTTTTCAGAAATATTCTAACATGGAGCAGTCTCTGTTTACAAGATTTGTTCGTGTTGGAGTGCCAACTGTTGATTTGGATGCACAAGGAAGAGCGAGAGCAAGGTGAGGCAGAGAAAATGGCATGTCTAGCTTGTAGGGAAATAACAGGTTGAGACTTGGAAAAGTGCACATGCAAATTTGGAAGCTTTGTTTTCATTCACAGATTGCACTGGGTTGGAAGGGACCCTCAAAGGTTATCTTCTCCAACTCCCCTGAAGTCAGCAGGGGCATCTCCAGCTAGGTCAGGCTGCCCATGGCCATGTCAAGTCTGATCTTGAGTGTCTTCAGGGATGAGGCCCTAACCATGTCCCCAGGCAACCTGTTAGAGTATTTTACCATTCTCACTGTGCAGAACTTCCTCCTGGTGTCCAGCCTAAATATCTCCTGCTCCAGTTTCAAGCCATTGCCTCTCATCACTACAGGCCCTTCTAAACAGTCTCTCCCCAGCCTTCCTGTAGGCCTACTTCAGATACTGAAATGCAGCCCTAAGATCTCCTCAGAGCCTTCTCTTCTCCAGCTGAACAGCCTAAACTCTCTCAACCTGTTTTCATATGAGAGTTGCTCCAGTCCTCTGATCATCTTTGTGGCCTCTTCTGAACCTACTCCAGCAGGTCCACATCTTGTGTTGGGGGTCCCAGAGCTGGGCACAGATCCTGCCAGGACAACATAACTGAACACAGGGATACTTAGCTTCAGTGGGCACCTGCTCCAGTTTATCTCAGACAGAAAAAGCTATTCACTGCTCACAAACCTCACACCAGTATGATTTTTGGGGTGTAAAACTGTAATTGAGTTGTTCTGTTCCATTCTGGTCTCCTCAGCATCTGCTCTAGTCCCTCAGTGTCTGTCTTGTATTGAGGTGCCCAGAACTCAATCCAGCACTCTGCAGTGCCAACTACAGGAGGACAATCCCTCCCCTACTCCTGCTGGTCACACCTTTGCTGATACAAACCAGGATACCATTGGCTTTCTTTGCCCCCAGACACTGCTGTCTGATATTCAGCTGCTTGTTGATTAGGACCCCCAGATCCCTTTCTGCCAGACAACTTCCTAGCTGCACTTCAAACCTGGAGAACTCATAAGGTGGTTGTGGCCCAAGTGCAGGACCCAGCCTTGGCCTTGTTGAAGCACATCCCATTGTCCTCAGCCTATTGATTCAATCTGAGTCTCTGTATAGAGCCTCCCATCCCTCCAACAGGTCAACACTCCGACCTAACTTGATGTCTTCTTTCCTCCTTCCTTTGTGTAAAGAAACATTAATACTCCTTGAGTTTTGATACCCAGGAAAAATTCCTACTAGATTTCTTCACAGGATTTGCACCCTTCAGTACAGAACTGCTCAGATGGAAGAGGCTTAAGACTGAAAGGTTTCTGTGTGTTTCTGAACAGTTTGTGTAACCTTTACAACTGGCGCTACAAGAATCTGGGTAACCTGCCTCACGTCCAGCTGCTGCCAGAGTTCAGAACAGCCAATGCTGGCTTGTTGTATGACTTCCAGCTCGTAAACGTAGAAGACTTCAATGGTGTGGGAGAGTCTGAGCCCAATCCTTACTTCTATCAGGTAAGAGAAGTAGTAAATATATAGTTTATTTGATCTGGATATGTGCCGTAAGAAATACAAGTAAGAGGCAGAGCTGTTGAGGCTGAAAGAAATTGCCCAAAAAAACCCAAACCTTTAGCTGTGGAATTTCTCACCTGAATTTTCAAATGAAGCCACAGCAATCAGGGATTTAATTTAAATAGAGGAAAACCATAGACACTTGTAGTGAGAGCCTTTTATTTTCAGTCCTCCTATCTTGTTTTACAGCCATAAAACAAACTCCAGTGCTTAAATACAGAGGCTGAGTTTTCTGAGTAAAGGTGGAAGCTGGAACTGGGCACAAGTTAATGAGCTTGAATTAATCATGAAATTAACAACAATATGTTTTGTGTGTTCTGGAAAGCAAACAACATACTTCAGGATTCTATTATTCAGGGCCAGTTTGTTTACCCATGGAGATAATTGATAGCTATGTGAATATATTTTAAACACATATATTTAAAATTCTGAAAGTCATTAATTTTTGCTTGTTTTCCTCTCCTTTTCCTTTTAGCACAAACCTAATGTACTGTTAGAGAAGAAAGCAATGAGCATCACAATCCACTGCAGTGCAGTTCTAGAGTGAGGACAGAGCTGTTTGGAGGGGAAAGTTTCTTTTGGTTTTATTTTTTAAGCATTCATACTGTAATGTAAAGTCATTGCCTGGAACAGGAACAGCTGTGGTGTGAGAATCGCAGCACTGCTTTAGAGCACTCCTGGGCCACAGATGACTGAGAATACTCAGGCCTGGACACACAACTCCTTTGTCCTCACAGCAGTGCTTTCATGAGCAAACTTTTCCAATACTTTTTACAGTTACTTCCTTTTTTTTTTTTTTTTTTTTTTAAAATGAAGCCTGAGTGATTTTAGCAGAGTATGGTGGTGGCATTACATGGATTTTCATGAGTGAACAGATAACCATCACAGATTATTTCTCTTTGTGAATTTGGGCATTTCTTTGGAGGCTTAGAGGAGATTAAAATGTGTAGAATAGCTTTACACCCACAGGTGTGGGTGACTGGCAGCTGCATTTTCCATGTCATGCAGAGTACACTTAATAGGAAAAAATTAATGAGACTGGTATGTCCAGCCTGAGTCAAACATGTGCCAAGTGGGGATAAGATTCCCAGTATAAATAGAGCAGGAATAAATGTCAGCAATAGAGAACAACTTTTTAACCTGAAAGATAATTTTGGTTGGCAGCAAATGGATTTAAAGAAGCTATGAATAACTTCAGTCTGTAGATTTGACAAAACTTCCTACGGCCAGAAGAGTGATTCTGTGGGGCAGACATTAGGGTCACAGGAAAAAAAAAAAAAGTCACAAAATCCAAACTTAACAGCTTGAATATCTGTAGCTTGCAGTAGGAATAACTGTATATGATAACCCAGATGCCTGTCTCCTTATTGTTAACTGAAAGAAGTTTAATTATTCTTACTTTTGGTTACTGGCAAGCAAATCATTGCAGCTGTTTTGCATGGTTATTTGAAATTGTTGCTGCTGGCTTTTAGACCCTTTTTATTTAAATAAAGGTAGATTATCAGCTTCTAAACAAATATCTCTGCAGGCTTACATAACAGGTTTGGGATTTTTTTTGGCACATAGCCTTTAAGAAGGTGGAAAAGAAACACTGTTTTGGTGGAGGTGTATAAAAACACAGTTAAGGTGGCAGTTCCTTTGGGCAGGCAGCTTTAAGCTGTAGGCATAGAAATGCATTTAGATACAAATCACAGAATCAGAGAATGCTTTAGGTTGGAAGGGACCTTTAAAGGTCATGTAGTCCACCCCCCACCCCTGCGGTGAGCAGGGACATCTCTAACTAGATCAGATTGCTCAGAGCCCTGTCCAACCTGACCTTGAATGCTTCCAGGGATGTGGCATCTACCACCTCTTTGGGCAACCTGCTCCTGTGCTTCACCACCCTGACTGTAAAAAAAAACCAACAAACAAACAAACAAAAAAACCCCTCACTTCCTTGTATCTAGTCTAAATCTTTTAATTTAAAAGCGTTTCCCTTTGTCTTACCAGAGCAGGCCTTGCTAAAAATATTGTCCCTATCTTTCCTGTAGGCCTCCTTTAAGTATTGAAAGACCACAATAAGGTCTGCCTGCACCCTTCTGTTCTCTGGGCTGACCAACCCCAGCTATCTCAGCCTGTCCTCGTAGCAGAGGTGTTCCCATCCCCTGATTGTTTTTTGGGGCACTCCTCTGGACCTGTACCAACAGGATCATGTCCTTCCTATGTTGAGGGCTCCAGAGCTGGATGCAGTACTCCGCTTGAGGTCTCACCAGAGCAGAGTGGCAGAATGACCTCTCTCCATCTCCGGTTATGCTTCTTTTGATGCAACCTAGGATGCCTTTTGGGCTGCAGACTCACACTGTTGGCTCATGTCCAGCTTCTCATCCACCAGCACCCCCAAGTCATATGAGTACATATTTAATAGTCCAAAAATATAATTAAAATGCTTTAACATTTAATTATTATTCTATTTAAGGACTATTAAATATTTAGAATGTAAACTTGCTGAGGTAAAACTGAGAGCTTCTGAGTAAATACTGGAAAGTTTTGATCAACGATGTTGATGTAGATGTTTCCAACAGGAGGAATCAGAATGAAGTTCTTAAACCTGCTTGTAGTTCTTTTATTCTTTCAAAATGTTTTTTATTAAGTGAGCAAAGGAACATCAGATCAGAGGCATTTCTCTCAGCACTGAGTCTATAAAGTCACACGTAGTCTTTCCAGCTTTACAAGCTGAGTAACTTTTTTTCTTCCTCCCTTTTTTATTTCTTTTTGTTTTAAACTTCAGAATCTTGGTGAAGCGGAGTATGTTGTGGCACTCTTCATGTACATGTGCCTGCTTGGGTATCCTGCAGACAGGATAAGCATCCTGACAACGTACAATGGACAGAAACACCTGATCCGGGATGTCATCAACCAGCGGTGTGGGAATAACCCACTGATTGGGCGACCAAACAAGGTGACTGGGAAACACAACACTTGATGGAGTGCTGCTGCTTTGCTTGGGTTTATGTTGTCTTATTAATGAAATTTAGCAAGGGCAAGCTTGGAGTCTTGCACTTGGGTAGGAACAACCCCATGGAGCAGTGTAGGTTGGAGACTGACCTGTTGGAGGTCAGTTAAGGGGAAACGGATCTGGGGATCCTAGTAAATGGAAGAATACCATGAGCCAGCAATGTGCTGTGGTGGCCACGAAGGCCAATGGCATCCTGTGATGTATTAGAAGAGCTGTGGTTAGTAGACTGATAAGAGTTTCTCTTCCACTGCTTAGGAGCTCTAATGAGGCAGTATCTGGAATGCCATGTCCAGTTCTGGGCCCGTCAGCTCAAGAAGGACCTCAGGGAACTGCTTGAGAGAGTCCAGCACAGAGCCTCTGAGATGGAGTGGAACATGTCTCTTATGAAGAGAGTCTGAGTGAGCTGGAGCTCTTGAGCTGGGAGAGGAGGAGCCTGAGGGGTGACCTCATTCATGTTCATAAAGATGTAAAGAGTGAGTGCCAGGAGGATGGAGCCAGGCTCTGCTGGGTGAATGCCCAATGACAGGACAAGGGGCAGTGAGTGGGAGTTTGAGGCATAGGAGGTTCCATGGAAACATAAGGAGGAACGTTTAACCTGTGAGTATGCCAGAACACTGGAACAGGCTGCCCAGGGAGGTTGTGGGATCTCCTTCTCTGGAGATACTTAGAACCTGCCTGGATGTGTTCCTGTGTGATCTGCTATAGGTGATCCTGCTGTGGCAGGGGGATTGGACTGGATGAGCTTTTGAGGTCCCTTCCAACCCCTAACATTCTGTGATACTGTCATTATAGCACAGAGGAGTTGAATAGATTCACAGCTCTCCATGCAAGTATTCCCTGGTTAGCTACACATTATTCATCTCTGGTTTGTATCATTTTGTAGACTTGTGACCTTGTTTCTGCCTGTTTGTAATTTGACATACAAAGTGAAGCTGTTGAATTTGGAAAGGCTGTGGGCTACATGGACAGAATAACTTTTCTTTGGAGTTTACTTTGTCCTCAAAGTCACAGAATGATAGGGGCTGGAAGGGACCTCACTGAGTCCAACTGGCCTGCCACAGCAGGATCACCTAGGGCAGGTCACACAGGGATGCATCTAGGTAGGTTTTGAATGTCTCCAGAGAAGGAGACTCCACAACCTCTTTGGGCAGCCTGCTCCAGGGTTCTGTCGCCCTCACAGGGAAAAAGTTTTTCATGATGTTTACATGGAACCTCCTCTGCTTCAGCTTGCACCCATTGCCCCTTGACCTACTCTTGGACATCACTGAGCAGAGCCTGGCTCTGTCCTCCCAACACTGCCCTTCACATTTTTACAGACATGAGTGAGGTCATCTCTAAGGCTGCTCTTCTCCCAGGTTAAGAGCCCCAGGTCCCTCAACCTTTCCTCAGCAGGAAGATGTTCCACTCACTTCAGCATCTTTGTGTCTCTGTGCTGGACTCCTTCAAGCAGTCCCCTGAGATTCTTGAACTGAGGGGCTGAGAACTGGACACAATTCCGTATGTGCCCATGCACCAACACCTTTGGGAAGATAGATCCAGAGTGGGAATTATTTTGTGAAGTGTACAAAGACAAATCTCTTGAAACAAACCCACCATAGTTCTAAAGGCTTGATGCTAATTCAGCAGGTGGAAACTCTGTTTCATGTAACTGATGGCTTTCCAGTCTTTTGGCATTTGCCCCCCACTGTGAGCTGTCTGAGCTGAATAAAAATGGAAAGGAAACTGCGTATAGAATCATAGAGTGGTTTGGTTTGCAAGGGACCTTCAAGATCATCTAACTTCAACCCCCTTGCCTTGGGCAGGGACACCTCCTACTAGACCAGCTTGCTCAAGCCCCAATCCAATGTGGTTTTCAACACTTCCAGACTTGGACCCTCCACAACTCTCTGGTCAACTTGTTCCAGTGCCTCACCACCCTCATGGGGTAAAAATTCCTTCCTCACATTTCATCTAAATTCAGTGTCTTCTGGTTTGAAGCCACTACCCCTCATCGCTTCACTCAACACCTTTGTCAAAAGTCCCTCTCCAGCTCTCCTGTAGCTCACTTCAAATTCTAAAAGACTGCTCTAAGGTCTCTCTGGAGCCTTCTCATCATATGTAGCCTGGCCTTCAGGAGAGACATACCGTAGAATCACAGAAGCTCTTCCCAACATCTCCCAGAAAGAACAGGCAGTGATTTTTGGTTAGAGGCTGACTAAAAAAGGAGTTAAAGCATGGACTGCAATCACAGTCTAAAGTTCATGTTACAGTTTTGCTGTGGAATGTTAGTTGAAATAACAAAGATTAACCAGTGGAGCTGTTTTTTCCTTGGTGTTTGATTCTCTAGGTAACAACAGTGGACAGATTTCAGGGTCAACAAAATGATTACATTCTCCTTTCACTAGTGCGGACCAAGGCTGTAGGCCACCTGAGGTATGTAAAAAGATACTCTTGTAGCATCATTAAACCGTGTTTCTGTATCACCCAGGTGTTTATAGTACATTACACAAAAGCATTCATTTATTAGAATATGAAGTTTAATGCTGTGTGTTGAATGAAGTTCACACACAACTTTCTGTGTTAAGAGTCTGGTACCCTCTTCACAACCACTTCAGCATTTAGGAGTGACTCTGATACTATAATCAGAATCATAGAATGGTTTGGTTTGGAAGGGACCTCCAAAGGTTATCTAGTCCAACCCTCCCTGCAGTCAGCAGGGACATCCTCTACTAGATGAGGTTGCCCAGAGCTTTGTCAAGCCTGAACTTGAATATCTGCAGGGACTACCTCCGTGGGAAACCTGTTGCAGTGTTTCACCACCTTCATGCTGCAACACTTGTTTCTAACATCCAATCTAGATCTGCTCTTCTCTGATTTCAAACCATTGTCCCTCATCCTGTCACTGTAGGCCTTTGCAAACAGTCCCTCTGCAACCTTCTTGTAACGCCCTCTTCAGGTATTGGCAGGCTGCTATTAGGTCTGCGTGGAACCTTCTCTTCTCCAGGCTGAACAACCCCAGCTCTCTCAGCCTGTTGTAGCAGAGGTGTCCCAGCCCCATGACCGTCTTTTGGGGCTGTCCTCTGGGCTTGCACCAATGGGTCCATGTCCTTCCTGTGTTGAGGGCTCTAGAGCTGGATGCAGTACTCCAGGTGAAGTCTCACCAGAACAGAGTGGCAGAATCCCCTCTCTCCATCTCTGGCCACGCTGCCATTGACCGCCTGGGCTGCAGGCTCATGCTGTTGGCTTGTGTCCAGCTTCTCATCCACCAGCACCCCGAAGTCATTTCCTTCAGGACTGCTCTCAATCTCATCATCCCTCAGCCTGGATGCAGGACCTTCATGTCCCAAACGGCATGCAGGACCTTACAGTGTACCTTATTGAACCACGTGAGATTCTCCTCAGCCTATCTCTCCCTCCTTTTAAGGTCCCTCTGGATGCCATCCCATCCTTTGGACTTTACAGCTGCACCACTCAGCTTTGTATCTGTAGATTTTGTGGGGGTACCTCAATCTGGATGTTGTTGTCATTGATGAACATATTAGGTTATTACTGCAGACAGGCTTAATTTGGTTCCACCCTAGTAGAGCAACAGGAACATGACGCTTTGTTGAACAAATGGTGACCTGAATTTTCTCATAGATACTTCCCTCTGAGGTAACTTTTCGTTTGTTGTGTGTCAGAAGTGTTGGATCACTGCATAAACTGCATTATGGATGTTTGCACCCGTTGCAAGTTTGCAGTTTTGGGATGGGGTGGAGGAAGTCTTGTCTGATCAGCAGTAGTCAGATGAGTTATCAGACTTAGATTTGCTCTTTCAGGGATACCAAAATGCTGCTGAGACTTGTTCTCAGTGTAAATATTTACCCATGAAGTCTAGATTAGGATGGTTACAGTAAGGGGTGATTTTTTTTTTCCCCTATCCTTATTGGTGCAGTGAGCCCTTATTTATGCAAGGGTTCTAGGCTGTTTTACCAGATGATTTTATATTTCTTTCCATTAAGACTTCTTTATGCTTCTAGTTATTTTTATTGCAACTATAACCACCAGTGCACAAGGAAGTGATGGATTTGGTTTGTCTTCTGCAGGGATGTCCGACGGTTGGTCGTTGCCATGTCAAGAGCCAGGCTTGGGCTTTACATCTTCGCAAGGGTATCTCTGTTCCAGAACTGCTTTGAGCTAACCCCAGCTTTCAGCCAGCTCACAGCTCGACCACTTCACCTCCACATTGTTCCCACAGAATGTTTTCCAACAGCAAGACTGGTAGGAACAGCTGCTCTGAATTTTGCTGTCTGGTGTGTGTATTTGCCCGCTTATTTGGAGTGAGGTCTGAGGGGTAGGACTCTCTCCTCTGCTAAACAAGTGCCTGTTGGATCATTATGTCCCTAAAGTTCACCTTCACACTTTCAGCTGTTTAATTGGGTTTTTCACAAAGCTTAATTATCAGTGTAACTCTGTTGTGCCTGCTTTTTCCTGTGTTCTGCCTAAGTGATTTAATATTCTTCTTTTGTGTACATTTGTAGTGTAGTTTGGTCTTGTTATAAAACTAAAAACCTATTCTTTCTCAGAAAAAAAAAACACACAAAGCTAACAGTTTTCTTATTAAAAGAGGACATTTGACTGAGTAATTCAGGATAACCAGTTTGGTTTGAAGAAGGATGAAAAAGTAATTTGTGATACTGCACTGAATCTTTAGGGAAAGGTTTGTGTTAAGCATCTAAGCACAGGACACAAAACAAGGTTAAATGAAACGGAGGAGCATTACCTGCTCTATCTACTTCTTGGAGCTTTCAGACGAGGTGCCTACATAAATCTGAAGTACAGGTACAGATCTTTCCCTGGCCTTAAGTGCTGTGAACAAGTTTGGGAGGAAATCCTTCAGTTCATCATAGAATTGTAAAATGTCTCAGGTTGGAAAGGACTTTGGAGATCATCTACTCCAGCCTCCCTGCCATGGGCAGGGATTCTGCTCAACTAGACTCAGCTGCTCAAGGCCTCATCCAACCTGGTCTTGAACACCCCCGGGGAGGGCATTCACAACTTCCCTATTCCAGAGTCTCACCACTCTCATACTGAAGAACTTCCTAAGGTCCAATCTAACCCTATTGTTCCTCAGCTTCAAACCACCCTCCTTTGTCCTATCTTTATACACCCTGATAAACAGTTCCTTTGCAACCTTCCTGTAGGATCCCCTCAGGTATTGAAAGGCAGCTCTAAGGTCCCCCCAGAGTCTTCTCCTCTCCAGACTGAACAACCCCAGCTCCCTCAGCCTGTTCTCATAGCAGAGATGTTGCAGCCCTTGGGTCACCTCTGTGGCCCTCCTCTGGACAGTTCTGTGTCCTCCTTATGGAGACACCAGAACTGGATGCAGTATTAGAAAAGAGGTCTCAAAAGAGCAGAGTAAAGAGACAGAATCTCCTCTCTTGTCCTGCTTGCTATACTTTTCTTCAGTTGAACCTTTCAGGACCACTGCACAGTAAAAGATGCAGTATGCATAGTGTGAGCAAAAAGGAACTGGACTGTGGTGGACAAGTAAGCAAAGTCCTAACCTTATTTTGAACTGTTTTGGCTTTTAATATGGCCAGTTATTCGCATCCAGAATGCATGCTGAAGGTGAACACCAGAACCTAACCTTTCCTGCAGAAATATCTTCACTGGGCCACAGTTTCCTGATGAATCCAGTTCCCCAAAGTGCCTCTCTTTCCAAAGAATCCATTTCTGTTTTTCTCTAAAAAGCAGTATTTAATTTCTTTAATTTCTTTCCTAACCTTTGAATAATGATTGTTTTGCTTTGCTTGCTGATTGTCTACTTGTTTTTTTCCTCTTCCTTAGAACGGGGAAAGACCCTCTCACCAAATCCATGTAATTAAGAACATGCCTCAGATGGCTAACTTTGTGTACAACATGTACATGCACATGATCCAGAGCACACGCCACTACCAACAGGTAAGGACCACCTAGCCTTTGCCAACTCTGCATTCACACAAAATTGGTTTCTAGCAAGTGACCTGACTTCTTGTTGAGGTTGGAAACTCTTTAATTATTCAGGAATGTTTTCTGACTGCAAGTGGGAATATTGAGGTCTTAAAAAACCTTGCAGTAGCAACAACTGTGTCATTTAGCAATTTAAAGCCCTCAAACCAGCAGTAATTGAAGCTGAGCGTTGGACGTGGCTCTGCCTGGGCCCCAGAAATAATTCATTAGTAGTAAAAGAACCAAACTTTGTGTATTTATGTTTCAGGTAAGTGCAGCTAATGGTGTTACAGCAACACTGCATGGTGCAACGCTGTTTGTAAGAGTGGTTTTCATAGCAAGCATAGGGGATGTTTTAGAGCCATTTTAACCATGATGTAGAATCACTAAGACTGGAAAAGACCTTTAAGATCATCAAGTCCAACTGTAACCCAACTATCATGACCACTGAACCATATCCTGGAGCACCACATTCACAGCTTCTTGAACACCTCCAGGGATGGTGACTTCACTACCACCCTGAGCAACCTGTTCCAACCTCTCACCACTCTCTCAGTAAAGAAGTTTTTCTTTATGTCCAACCTAAACCTCCCCTGACACAACTTCAGTCCATTTCCTCTCATCCTATCTCTGTTAACTTGGCAGAAGAGACCAACACCAGCCTCACTCCAACCTCCTTTCAGGTAACTGTGAATCATAGAATCATAAAATGGTCCAGGTCAGAAAGGACCTCTAGAGGTCATCTAGTCTGCCCCTCCCTGGAATCATCAGGGACATCCCTACTAGACCAAGTCACCCAGGGAAGAGCAAGATCTCCCCTTCTCAGCCTTCTCTTCTGCAGACTAAACAATTATCTAGGCTGATTAGCAGCTGTAGTTGTTTTCTGGAATAATTTCAGTGCTATTTCAGCACCAGTGAAATTAGCACGGGCTGAAAGCAGTTGTGCATGCTGTCTCACTTCTCAACCTAATTTTGTCAGTGTCTAATCCATGAAATAGAATTCAAAACCCAATAGAAAGGCCATGTTGTCCTTTGTATGTGAGCAGAGCTTTAAAATCACTTAGGTAATACCCTGAGCTGAAAGATGCCTTTATTCAGCATACTTGGACCTGCTAATACCTAGAGGTAGCTGATAGTAAACAGTAAGGGAGAGGTGTTAAATGCCCTTGATTGCATCATCTTTCACTTAATGTCTGGTGTGTATCATGATTTTATTACCCATAATTTATTAATTTCTGGTGTTCTGAAATTCCCTTCCTGATTTTTTGCTCTTCTAAAGGATTTACAAAAAGTGGAAGCCAGTGCTGTGAAAGGATAGTACTGTGCATTAGCTGGCTGTGGGATGAGAGTGTGAGCATGGCTCTGTATCCTTGAACAGATCAGTCCCAGGTACTTGTCAGCTAGCTCTAGATTCTCTTCTTTAATGCAAGAATGTTTCTCTGTCACCTCCTCTTCCTTCCTTCTTCAACAGACTCTTTCATCTAGTATGGAACTGTGTGATCAGTAGAGATCAAAACACAGAACTTCTCCTTTAATCTCATGGCAGACTTTAAGATCGAAAAATTATTTTCTTTTCTGCAGTTTTTATCCAGTGAATCTTGCATTGTTTGTTTTTTGGTTTTGTTTTTTTTCTCCTGGGAGGCCAAACTTGAAGCATTTTGATAGCCAGAGAAAGCCTTTGCCAGGTGGAAAAGATAACTTTTCACTCTTGAGGAAGTGCTGTAAAGAACTTCCTCAGGAAGGGGATAGAGAAAGTAGATGACACTAACAAAATATGTTTTTTTCTTACAATTGTATTTTTTTCTTAAATTAGTGAAAACTCACACTGTTTGGATGAAGTCCTAGAGAGTATGTGATGAGACTTGCTTTGGAGCCAGTTTGTCTAAAATAGTTGGAAGTCTGAGCTGTGCAGTGTGTGATGAGACTCAGTGGACTGTGCAGCTGGGCACATTCAGATGCAAACGAACATCTCTGTAAGCCCTGAGAAGCAGTTGCTACCATCTGTGTATTCCCTAAAGACAGGGGTTGCTTGACACTTTAATCAAATATGGAGCTAATCCTTCTGCTTAATAGCAATTAATTCTTTTTAGCATCCTAGACTGATCCATTGCCAGCTAAAATTAGTTACAAACCTGCTGTATTCCTGCTGTGGCAGTGAATCACGTTCTCCATTCAGGAGAAGACAAAAAGTGAACTACATCCAAACCTAAAAATAATAAATAAAGGCATTAATTTATTTTACCCTATACAGTACAACATGGTATTTTTCCTTTTCTTTTACACTATTCTTAAGTGGTGGTCACAAAGCACAACTTGCATCTATGTAAATCACAGAGGTCTGAGTTTGTCTTAGAATCAAAGAATGGTTTAGGTTGGAAGGGACCTCCAAAGATCTAGTCCAACCCTCCTGCAGTCAGCAGCAACATCCTCTACTAGATCAAATTGCTCAGAGCCCTGTTGAGCTTGGCCTTCATAGAATCATAGATAGCTTAGCCTGGAAGAGATCTTTAGAGATCATCTACTCCAACCTCCCTGCCATTGGCAAGGAAACCTCTCAACCAGACCAGGTTACTCAAGGCCCATCCAACCTGGCTTTGAATGTCTCCAGGGAGGGAGCATCCACAACCTCTCTGCCCACTCCATTCCAGAGTCTTGCCACTCTCGTGGTGAAGAATTTAGATCCAATCTAAACCTATTCTCCTTCCATTTAAATCCATTTCTCCTTGACCTATTAGTGGACAGTCTTGTAAAAAATGCCTCTGCAGCCTTCCTATAGGTTCTCTTCAGGTATTGGAAGGCAGATCCGAGGTCCCCCTCAGAGCCTTTCTTCTCAAGGCTGAACAATCCCAGTTCCCTTAGCCTATCCTCTTAACAGAGGTGTTCCAGCACGTTGAACATCTCCAAGAATAGGTCCTCAGCTACCTCCCTGGGCAATCTGTGCCAGTATTCAACCACTCTCATGACGCAGAACTTGTTCCTAACATCCAATCTGAATCTCCTCCCATTTCAGGCCATTGTCCTGTGCCCTGTCACTGCAAAACTGCAAACAGTCCCTCTGCAGCCTTCTTGTAGGGTTCCTTCAGACAGTGGTAGTCATGAACCACAATGTGCATCAAACTAGATCACAGAATCATAGAATGGTTTGGGTTGGAAATGACCTCTGAAGGTCATCCAGTCCAACCCCCTCTGCAGTCAACAGGGGCATCCTCCACTCTTATCAGGTTAGCCAGAGCCCTGCCAAGCCTCACCTTAAAGCTCTCCAGGCATGGAGCCTCAACTACCTCCCTGGGTAACCAAATCTGAGTTTGTCTCATGCATCAGAAGGCTTTTTTTAAGTAATGAAAGGATCATTGCTTTTGAAGTACACTTTTTGTGTGAACAAATGGATTATAGAGACCAGAAAGATAACCTCAAAGTCTGTAAAAAAATGCTTTTCATCTCTCTGCTAGTTACCATAATTGCTTCATGGCTTTGCCTGTGCTTGTCAGAAATGTGTAATATTAGTGTCACCTAGTTGAAGATAAGGCTTTACTGTAATTAAACACTTCCTCTGCCATGCAAAGCCAAGCTGCCTTTAAGCAAAACAAAGTTAAACAATCATCCATGGGAGGTTTATCAAGCTTTCATTTCATGAAAATGCTTCACAGTATTCCAAGGGAATATCCACCGTGTCACTAAATGTCAGGCTGCAAGGAGTATGAGTGCTTCTGTACAGCCTGCAGTTAGATGGCATTCAGCTCTGCTCTTCCGCTCGCTGCATCCTTGGCACTTTTGTCCCCAGTCTATAATACAGCTCCCATTCTTGCTTAGAATGTTTTGCATACTCATTTTATGATTGCGTGCAGAACTCTCTGAATATGCCTGCAAAAACTCTCTGAGGGAGCTGGGTCTCTAGCTTGGAGAGAGGAACCTGAGAGGTGACCTCATTCATGTTGATAAAGATGTGAATGGCAGTGTCAGGAGGATGAATCGAGGCTCTGCTCAGTGATGTCTAATGACAGGACAAGTGACAGTGGGTGCAAGCTGGAGTAGAGGAGGTTCCACCTGAACACAAGGGAAAACATTTTCCCTGTGAGAGTGACAGAGCCCTGAAGCAGGCTGCCCAGAGATGTTGTGGAGTCTCCTTCTCTAAAGACATTCAAAACCCACCTAGACGTGTTCCTGTGTGACCTGCTTCAGGTGATCCTGGTGTGGCAGAAGGGTTGGACTGTATGATTTTGAGAGATCACTTCCAATCCCTAACATTCTGTGAATATTCTGAATTACTGTGAAAAATATTGTAAATATTGCTTGAATCGTTCCTGGAACTTGTTCTTTGTGCACAGCTGTGGGTGAAGCTCATGTCAGTAGAGAAAATGTTCATGGAGTATTTATAAGATGTCTCAAGGGGAAATTACCAGGTTGAGTTGTTCAAGGCCTGTTAAAAGCCTCTAAAGCAAGATAAACCATATCTATGAGTTTGAAATGCTAATAGATGAGATTACAACCCCAATGTCCTTGTTGCTCCAAGTAGGGATTTACCATAGCTCTATTGCTTGCATAGCTGTTGGGGACAATGAAATGCATTTGATAACTTTGAACTGGAAGCACTGAGTTTTTAGCACCTCTTTTGAGGCACATTTCCAGGTTGGGTGCTGAGTGGGTTGAGAGTAGCTTGGAAGAAAGAGACATGGGGGTGTTGATTTCTGAGGAGCTCACCATGAGTGGCAGTGTGCCTGTGCAGGCCAGAAGGCAAATTGTGTGGTGGGCTGCATTGAGAAGAATGTGGCCAGTAGGCCAAGAGAGAATTCTGTCCCTTTGCTCTGCTCTTGGGAGACCTCACCTTGGATATTGCATCCAGTTCTGTTGTCCCCAGCAGAAGAAAGACACAGAACTGTTGGAGCGAGACCAGAGGAGGGCCACGAAGGTGATCCAAGAGCAGCAACACCCCTGCTATGAGGATAGGCTGAAGGAGCTGAGGATGTTATAGAGGCTTTCCAGTACCTGAAGGAATCCACAGGAAGGCTGCAGAGGGACTTTTCATAAGAGTGTTGAGTGATAGAGCAAGGGGAAATGGTTTGAAGCTGAGGAGAACAGGCTTAGATTGGATCTGAGGAAGAAGCTCTTCAGTATGAGGGTGGTGAGACTCTGAAACAGGCTGCCCAGGGAGGTTGTGGATGCCTCCTCCCTGGGAGTGTTCAAGGCCAGGTTAGATGAGGCCTTGAGCAGCCAAGTCTAGTTGAACAACGGCAGGGATGTTGGAGTAGATGGCCTCTGAAGTGCCTTTCAACCTAGGCAGTTGTAGGATTCTAATAAGACCATGGTGTGAGACAAGGTCCTTTATTGTTGTCTTTTCATTACTTTTCACATAGGAGTTAAGTGCCTGCAAATTATTAAGGGCTTACTGAATTTTAAGTCTTTGTTGCTAATTTGTTGTCTAAAGCAGAATTCTAAGTACCAGGTGAAGAGTTTAAGTTCAAACAGGAGTAGATGACCAAGCACAGATATACTAGTAAAAGCTGACAATCCTCTTGTTTTTTTTAATCCTCCAGCGTTTACTGCCCCCACCTGCCATGGTTGAAGAACCAGAAACCACACAAACTCAAGAGATGGAAGTAGAAGGTGAAGTACAAGGCACACAGGAAGACGCAGAAAGAGGAGGAAATAAGGCAGTGGAAGAAATGACAAAGGAAGGTGAATCCAAAGTGGCCGAAGTGGACGAACATCGAACGATGCCGGAACACCCTGGCAGAGACAGCGACAGCGGAGACAGCGAACCTGAGAATGAGACTGAGAAATGATCCTTGGGATGTTTGTCCTCTACATCTTTTGGACCACCAATAGGGAGGGGGAAAAAAAGCAGTTAGAAATGGAGAATTTCTATTTCTACTTTTTTTTTTTTTTTTTTTTTTTTTTTGACTTTTTAAAATGATTGCTTGATTAATGTGACCTGTTTGTTATATTTTATTGCAGAACGTTTGGCAAACACTTTATTGAGCTCCTGTCAGCATCAGGAATGCCATTTCTTTAATGGCCTCAAAGGAGACACAGTTTCCTTCTCATAAATTCCTTAGTAAAGATGCTTCCTTTTTTTATGCCTGGTTTGAATATCTTACCTTTAATTCAATCACTGAATTATCCATTACACCTCACAGGTTAATTATCTCTAATATTAGTCAGACACTTTCAGTAGCTTGTTTATTATTGTGCAGTCTTTAGGCAGAGCTGAGTGTGTGTCCTGGCAGCTCAGTCCCAGCAGGCTGATTATAAGAGAAGGGTTTCTCCTCCTCTCTTTGGGTGAGCAAGGAGGAAAGGAGCAGGAAAAAAGCCAGGCTGTCAGGTGAGATAAGGACAATTTCCTGTTCTATTGCAGGAGCATCGGATTATAGAAAGGGAAAACAGAAAACCAGGAGGAAAGATAGCAGTGTACACAGCAGGGGAAACCACAAAAACACATCACTGCTATGCACAGACAGAAACTGCTTCCTCTGGTAGCTGGCATTGCTTTGGGAGAAGAGTTATGCTGAGCTACAGCTCTCTGCAGCCACCTGAAAGGGCCACGAGGATGATCAGAGAGCTGGGGCACCTCTGCTATGAAGACAGACTGAGAGAGTTGGGGTTGTTAGTCTGGAGAGGAGAAGGTTCTGAGGAGACCTTATTGTGGCCTTCTAGTATCTGAAGGGGGCCTACAGGAAAACTGGGGAGGGACCTTTTAGGGTATCGGGTAGTGATAGGGCTGGGGGGAATGGAGCAAAACTAGAAGTGGGTAGATTCAGATTGGATGACAGGGAGAAGTTCTTCACCATGAGGGTGGTGAGACACCGGCACAGGTTGCCCAGGGTGGTGATGGAAGCCCCCTCCTTGGAGGATTTTAAGGCCAGACTGGATGTGATTCTGAGCAATCCGATCTAATGTGAGGTGTCCCTGCCCATGGCAGAGGGGGTAGAACTAGATGATCTTGAGGTCCCTTCCAACTCTGTGATTCTCTGAAGATGCTCTTCTGAGTCACTTGGTTGAGAGGACTCACAATCAAACTAGTCTGGGAGATGCATCCTCCAGAAACTCATGACACCCAAGAAATTTGGGTTTGCTTCTTATTCTTCCCTTTCTCAAACATCTGCTGTGTCACCCCAGTGATAATGTCGTCAATGTACTGCAAATGTTCTGGAGCTCCACCCTGTTCCAGTACAGTCTGGATCAGTCCATGGAAATGGTGGGGGGGTGTTTGCATCCCTGGGGAATCAATTCCAGGTGTAGTGGACACCTCTCCAGGTAAAAGCAGTTTGCTCAGTTGAATTGGGACCTTAGGTTCTCAGAATTTCCAGATTCCCAGGTACTTACAACAATTTCAGATTGCATTATCTCCATCCCCAGAGATACTCAAGGTGAGGCTCGACAGGTCTCTGGACAACCTGATCTAGTTGAGGATGTCCTTGCTCACTACAGAAGGGGTTGGACTAGATAACCTTTGGAGTTCCCTTCTAATCCAGACCATTCTATGTTATGATTGTATTATTTACTGAAGTAGTAAGGATGCAGCTTTTTAACAGCACTGCATGTTTTTAATTAATTAGTGTTTTGACATGTATTTCCTTGGCTTTAAGAGGACACAGTAACTGCCCAGGATAGAGCCACGTGAGGAAGCAAAATGAAAGTAGTTCCCTAAATGCAGGAACTGCAAAACATGCAATATTGATATTGAGGATGTAATTACTGATTTTTTTTTTTTATTTTTTTTTTCCCCCCCTAGGGTAACTTCCAAGTGTGCCTGTTTCAGGAAGTGATCAGAGAAAGGTTTCTTCCTGGTTCATCAAGAATAGGTGCCAACTTGGACAGTGGTTCAATAAGGCTTAGCAATTTCCAAGTAGATTTTCAAGCAAAGTGAGGCCTCCTCTGGAGGACTGCCTCCAGTTCTGGGCTCCCTGGTTCAAGAGGACAGGGAACTGCTTGAAAGAATACAGCAAAAGGCTACAAAGATGATTAGGGGAATAGAATATCTGTCTTATGAAGAAAGGACTCGAGGGTTCTTAGCCTAAATAGAAGCCTAAGAAGGGATCTTATCGATGCTTATAAATACTTAGAAGGTTGGGTGTCAGGGATAGGACCAGTCTTGATTCAGTGGTACCTACCAACAGGACAAGAGGTAACAGGCAGAAACTTGAACATGGAGAGCTCCATCTAAACATGTGACAGGTAAAGCACTGGAACAGGCTGTTCAGAGAGATGGTGGAGTCTCCATTTATGCAGTCATTCAAAACCCACCTGAGTGTTGTCCCGTGCAACCTGCTCTAGGTGATCCTTCTGTGGCAGGGGGATTGGACTCAATCTCTAGAGACTGCTTCCAACCTCAACTTCCTTCCTGGGCAACCAATTCCAGTGCTCCACCACCCTCATGGTGCACAACTTACTCCTAACATCCAATCTAATTCTCTCATTTGAAACCATTGCCCTTTGTCCTATCACTCCAGGCCTTTGTGAACAGTATCTCTCCACCCCTTCAGGTACCGGAAAGTCACTATTAGGTCTCCCTGGAGTCTCCTCAGGTGAAAAAGCAATAGGCTAAAGTTAAATGTGAGTCAAGCTCTATGAAATGTGTTTATTGCATGCTGAAATCTCATCTGTCCCTCCACCTGAAATCACCCTTCCTCCGTCAGCTCAGGAGGAACAAATCCTAATGCTTGCTATTGATTCGCAGGTTGTCTTTAATGCTTTTCAGTCACTGAAATTAAGATTTTTTTCCAAGGCTACTCAAGCTTATGTGAGCAGAACCTGTGCTCTTTCCTTGCTTGTTTGGATTGCAAGGGTCTTGCTGGTTATTAACAAATTGCCTGCCTTGGGAGAACAAATGTTACAGCGTGGAATATGGGGATGTTAGGTTCCACATGGTAATATTCACATGTTCATGCAGGGTCAAGTAACAACCTTCAGGCAAGGAGCAGTTAGCTCAGCTTAGGGTTGTGGTCTTTGTTTTCTGGCTGCTCTCTGTAAATATTTGAGTCTAATGATGGTTTATTGTGACTTAGTGTTTAGGAATTGGAAAGGGATTCTGGAGGTTTTATTTCTAAAATGGCAAATTTTAGCTGACAGAGATTCTATCAATAATCACAGAATGTTAGGGGTTGAAAGGGACATCAAAAGATCATCCAGTCCCCCCCTACCCCTGTCAGAGCAGGATCACATAGAGCAGGTCACACAGGAGCACATCCAGATAGGTTTTGAATGTCTCCAGAGAAGGAGACTCCACAACCTCTTTGGGCAGCCTGCTCCAGGACCATGTGTCACTCTTAAAGGGGAAAAAGCTTTTCATTCTGTTCCGAGGCACCTTCTGTGCTCCAGCTTGCACCCATTGCCCCTTATCCTATCATTGGACATCCCTGAGCAGAGCCTGGCTCTGTCCTCCTGATACTGCCCTTCACATCTTTGTAGACGTGAATGAGATCACCTCTCAGGTTCCTCTTCTGGACTTTTTCAAGCATTTCCCCAAGGTCCTTAAACTTAGGGGCCCAGAACTGGACAGGGTATTCCAGATGTGGCATCACCAGGGCAGAGTAGAGGGGGAGGAGAAGTGCTCTCACCTACTAACCACAGCCCTTCTAAATACACCTTGTGGCCTCCTTGGCCACGAGGGCACATTGCTGGCTCATGGTCATCCTTCTGTCCACCAGGACCCCCAGACCCCTTTCCCCTATGCTGCAGACATACAAATGGAGTTATTTTTAAAAGGCAGAATCTACAAGGAATAGAACAGAATCATTGTTAACATTGCTTGTGAAAAACTCAATTCAAGTATTACTGCAAAGAATTCTTCTAGCACTGCACCAAAACCTAGCAAACAAACTTCTAGTGGAAGACAAGATCCTTTAAGGGTATAAACTGGAGGGAAAGAGATAAAATTATTTTACTGTTCTACAGCCATGTAGTAAAAAAATGTAAAATTTATTAAGGACTCCTTCTCTGGAGACTTTCAAATCCTACCTGGATGTGTTCCTGTGCAAACTACTCTAGGTGATCCTGCCTTGGCAGGGCAGTTGGATCTTGATGATCTCTGGAGGTCCCTTCCAACCTCTAAGATTTTCTGATTCTGTGGCACTTGGAGTGAAAATAAAGAACCAGTAGTGGGTTTTAGTCATATCTATTTAGCCAACAGTTACATGACTTGCTTAATTTTCCTATTATACTGAGCATGTGAAACAGCTTGGGTTCTACTTTTCAGATTTATTTAAATATAGACTTGTGTAGAAACAGCTCAGCCCTTGGGCTCTAATATTGTGGTGATACAAAAATGATACTGTAATTGCACTGTAACAGCCAGAAAAATGAGGGCACAGAGCAATTTACTTTCAGGTTCTATCACCCATATAGAGCTGAGATAGTCCTACAAGGCACAGACCTGTCTGTGACTGAAGTCGTTCAGTGAGTGCAGATTTAGATGTAACCAAAGAGCCTTAGTAGCACTTGGAGCATCCCTTGATTTGGCTTTAGTCTGCAGGGGACTTTGCAATGGCTTAGCAATGTGGCAAAGACAGGCTAAGTTCTAAAAGGTTCAGGACGAGGTTTGCCAAGGGACAAAGAAGAGAAAAGCTGCAAGACTTAATATGGCCTAAAAATAAGGTGATTACCTTTTCCTTGCCTACTCTTTTATTAGTGGATACCAAATGCTGTTCTACACCTTGGGTAAGGTGGTAGGTCTAACTTCCTTCAAAAGGGAAGCAAGCAGCAGATTTCTCATCCTTCTTGAAATGGATCTCTCTCTTTCCCTGGAACCTGGGGGTCTGGGTTGATGAAAAGCTCAACATGAGCCTGCAGTGTGCACCTGCAGCCTAGGACTTGGTTGGCTGTCTGGGCTGCATCAAGAGCAATGTGGCCAGCAGGGCAAGGGAGGGGATTCTGCCCCTTTACTGCTCTCCTCAGACCCCACCTGAAGTACTGTGTGCAGTTCTGGAGCCCTCACAGGAAGGACATGGAACTGTTAGATTGGGTCCAGAGGAGGGCCACAAAGATGATCAGAGGGCTGGAGCAGCTCTGCTATGAGGACAGGCTGAGAGAGTTGGGGCTCTGCAGCCTGGAGAAGAGAAGTCTTCAAGGAGACCTTAGAGTAGCCTTCCAGTATCTGAAGTGGGCTACAGGAAGGCTGGGGAGGGACTGTTGACAAGGTCTTGCAATGCCAGGACAAGGGGCAATGGGTTTGAACTGGCANATATGAATCAGGAAGCAAAGTACTGTCATGGGGAGCAGAATTTTCACAGAATCACAGGATGTTAGAGGTTGGAAGGAACCTCCAGAGATCATCAAGTCCAACCTCCTTGCCAAGGCTGGATCCCTTAGGGTAGTTTGCACAGGAATGCATCCAGGTGGGTTTTGAAAGTGTCTCCAGAGGAGGAGACTCCTCAACCTCTGGGCAGCCTGCTCCAGTGCTTTGTCAACCTCACTGTAAAGAAGTTTCTCCTGGTGCTGAGGTGAAGCCACCTGTGTTCCCATTTGTAGCCCTTGCTCCTTACCTGATTGCTGCACAGCACATTTCCTGGTGGAATAGCTTTGCTGACAGAAGAGAACAATCTTACTCCCTGAAGTCACAGAATTATTTTTAAAAAGATGGGCTAGAGGCAGTGTTGTCCACATTCTGAGCAAGCAGGATGGCAGAGAATCTGCTGAAACAAGAACTAGGGAACATTTGAAACCTTGTAGAGCAAGCAGACAAAAGCAACCGTCCTGGCCAACAAATGAATCACAACTCGCAGCAGTGGAGGAGCTGTGAATGCCACAAAGACATATGGCAGGGTAGTTTCCTTTGCCAAACACGGTCATCCTCCTGCTGGAAATAATCAATAGAAAAAGAAAGCAAGCCTTTGGGGAGTTTTGAAGGCTGACTTTGTGGGTCTGGTTGCTTCCTCTGCTCTTACAACTTTGTTTCTCAGAGGACTGGTTGCTTAGGGACCTATCCAAAAAAGCCCAAAGCCTGTGTGATGTTTATGTGCTGTACTACTGATAAACACCGTTTAAAAGGGCTCTTTTCATTACAAATGGAAAAAGCACTTTCTTTCAGTTAAGAATCCTCTCTAATTTCCTATCTTTTGGGAGGCTTCTGAAAAAACACAGTACTCGGACTTCCGGAATCAAATCCCTCCTTGCCAATACAGGCATTAACAAACCCACTACACTTAAGAGAATGCAAGGAAAGGAGAGACACTGCTTGTAATACTCAGGTACAGCCTCTCAGTTTGCAAACAGCAATATTTCAGGAAGGCAAATCCTACTGCTGCAATGAGCAAGTGATCTTTTCCCACTCCTGTGGTAGGTAAAAAGAGATTATTTCTGTGGGCTTTGCTCTGGCAGGGCTTTAATCAGCTTAATCTAACCCACATCAGGGATAATGTAATATGCTGCTATTATGAAAAATAGTTTGTTCCATTTCGCTTCCATTGCAGTTTTCACTCACCTTGAACAAAGACAACAACAAAAAGAAAAAGAGCAAGGGCAAGGATCTTTGAATCAAATAATAGCATTACTTAGGTGTAATGCAGAGAAACCTGTTCCTGCCCTCTTGCATCCGCAAAACAAGATGAAAACAAAAACTGAAGAAGAGTTGCTTCACCTATAGGTAAGAAACGTTCTAGAGCACAGGCATTATCTCTCTGCTTGCACCAGAGCAAGCCGAGGGTGTTTCTCTGTGAGGATATTTTAAGAAGATGTAGACCCAAGCAAAAATTTGAGCCAGCCTCTGTCAGTTACAGAGCTCATCTATAGATGTCAGTGAAAAAACACAAACCGCCTGCATGCTTGCTTAACAAAACAGAAGAATTTTAAGATCTCAGAGAACAGCATTAAAAAAAAAAAGAAAAGAAACAAACAAACCAATAAATTAAGCTGGAGAGCCAAATAAGGGTCAAGATTCTATCAGTCCTGGCAGCGTTTTGGAGAGATAAAAAGAAGCCGCTCTTACTGCATTTATCAAGTGTGAATTCCTAAATTGCTGCAGCCCGGTCGAAGAGAAGCCCTGCTACACATCTAGAGACGCTTCAGCATCCTGCTGTGCTAGCCTGACATCTCCTGTGTGTCAAGAGCACTTATTTTTAGATGGGACAGTCATTAGGGACACAACCTATCTTAACTACTGCAAAGGAAGTAGTGCAGGGGAAGCAGAAGCTGGGGCGGGGGGGAAAGGCTCAGCACAGAGTGGCTAAGATTCTGATTTCTGACCTTAATCCACAGCAATGTGGATGGATGTGCCCTAATTTTTTTTTTTTTTT
>VWZE01004261.1:116387-131054 GCA_013396675.1 Eubucco bourcierii
CCCCAACTCTTATAGCCTGTCCTCATAGGAGAGCTGCTGCAACCCTCTGATCATCTTCATGGCCCTCCTCTGGACCCGCTCCAACCCTTCCATGTCCTTCCTGTCCTGGGGGCTCCAGAACTGCACACAGTATCCCCCCCACTTTTCCATGTACTCTGTGGAAATAATACTGCTGTAATGTAGATGTGATTTTGAGGCCATTCAGGTCACTATCACAGAGTCACAGAATGTCAGGGATTGGAAGTGACCTCAAAAGCTCATCCACTCCAACCTCCCTGCCACAGCAGGATCACCTATACCAGATCCCACAGGAATCAAAATCCCAGGTGAGTTTTGAGTATCTCCAGAGAGGGAGACTCCACAACTCCCCTGGATAGCTTGTTCCAGGGTTCTGGCACTCTCACATGGGAAAAAACTAAAAACCCTCTTCCTCATGTTTCCATGTAACTTCCTCTGCCTCAACTTCCATGCACTGCCCCTTTCCCTGTTGCTGGGCATCACCCAGCAGAGCCTGGCTCCAGCCTCTTGGCACTCACCCTTTGCATATTTATAAACATGAATGAGGTCATCCCTCAGGCTCCTCTTCTCCAAGCAGCAGAGCCCCAGCTCCCACAGGCTCTCCTTGTAAGGAAGATGTTCCACTCCCTTCGTCATTTTTGTGGCTCTATGCTGGACTTTTTCAAGCAGTTTCCCAAGTTTCTTCTTGAACTGAGGAGACCAGAACTGGACACAAATTTCCAGATATGACCTCACCAGGGCAGAGTGGAATGGTTTAGGTTGGAAGGGACATCCAAAAATCATCCAGTCCAACCCCACTGCAGTCAGCAGAGGCATCCTCCACTAGATCAGGTAGCTCAGAGCCTCATCAAGCCTGACCTTGAATATCTTCAGCAACGGGGCCTCAACTACCTCCTTGGCCAACCTTTCTCAGTGCCCCAACACACCCATAGTAAATGTTTGGAGTTTAATTTTGAAATGAACACTTTGTACTTTTGCCATCAAATCTCAGGTTTGAATTATTAAAAATGAAGCAGTAGGAAATACTCTCACGTTTTTGGTGTGGTCAATTTCTTTTTTCCTTTGTTGATTTGTTCTTGGTTTATTTAGCTACTGGACATCTCAACAGACTAGCAGAAACCGCCAGGTTGTGTCTTGGACTGTGGAGTGTTTTCATACAGAGTGCATCTGCAGCTTTACAGACTACTGAAAGGATGAACAAGGCAGAAATAAAATGCTCTGACAGCTCACAACACATCTCGGTCTTTGGGGAGATAACTGTTAATAGCCTTGGTGGATAATAGGCCTGATGGATCTGTTAAATAAAGCACAGAGCCTGAAAGCTCAGCACAGGGAGTAGGTGATAATGAAAAAGACCAGCAGATATGTAAACTCAATTAACCTGCTGCTGGCTGCATACAGCTTGTTTCTCCTTACAGCAGAGGATAAGCAACGGAAGGTGTCCTTTTTAGGTTGCTTTTTGTTGACCTGAGAGGTTCTGCAGCTTTATGGGCTAGGTATAGTCTGGACCTCTGGACTTTTAGGACAAGGGACAATGGATGTAAACTACAGCACAGGAAGTTGCACCTCAACGTGAGGAAGAACTTCTTTACTGTAAGGGTCCCAGAGCACTGGAACAGGCAACCCAGAGAGGTTGTGGAATCTCCTTCTATGGAGACTTCTGAGCCCTGTCTGGATGTGTTCCTGTGCAAACTGAGCTAGATTCTATGGTCCTGCTCTGGCAGGGGAGGTTGGACTTGGAAGATCTCCAGAGGTCACTTCCAACCCCTAACATCCTCTGATGCTGTGATTTTCTTAATATATTACATCCCAAGTGTATTATATTCCAAATATTAATTGTGCTCATCATCTCTAGCCATATTTGTCATGTGCTGAAGGAACCTTGCAACTGATCTTTGTAGAACTATGTCAAAAATTTGTATCCAAGCCATTCTAGTCAAAAAAAGTGAATCTGATAGCTCCCTTTCTTCAGTAGGAAGGCTGAGGGAGCTGGGATTATTCAGCCTGAAGAAGTGAAGGCTCCAGGCAGACCTGATGGCAATCTTCCAGCATTTGAAGTGAGCTACAAGAAGGCTGCAGAGGACCTGTTTGCAAAGACCTGCAGGGACAGGAGGAGGGACAGTGGTTTGAAATCAGAGGAGAGGAGATTTATGTTGGATGTTAGGAAGAAGTTCTGTACCATGAGGGTGGTGGAACGCTGGCACAGGTTGCCCAGGGAGGTAGCTGAGGTCCCATCCCTGCAGATATTCAAGGTGAGGGCTCAACAGGGCTCTGGGCAGCCTGATCTAGTGGAGGATACCTTGCTAACTTCATAGAGGGTTGGACTGGATGTCTTTTGGAGGCTCTTTTCAACCCAGACCATTCTATGATTCTCAAGGGGTATGTGTGCTTTCGTATTCATTACATTAGACTTTTGCTAAATGCAAGAAACAGATTTTTCCTGGCTGAAAAATCTATCTTTACCCTCTACCTCTCTCTCTCTATATTAATTATTATTTTTCCCCTCAAAAGTAAACTTTTCAAACAAAAGTGAGTTCTATCTATATGTTTCTGAGAATTCTATCTGTATATTTCTATAGACACTTGCAGCCAAAGTTAACTCTTCCTTTCCGTGTCCCTGGATTTCAGGAGGCAGACTGCAACTGCTTAGTTGGGGATTATTTTGTGTCATTGTGGCTGATCCATAGAGTCTTGTGCTCCCTCTATGGATTCCTTTCTCCTCTTGCTACTTGAATAGGACCAAAGGAAGAAGGGGAATTGTTGCCCAAGGGTGTGTGGTTGGGGAGGCAGCATGCTGAGAACCTGTGCTAAACCATGGAGACAGCCTTGCGTGAGAAAGGCTGTTAGAATTGATAGTTCATTCTGTTAATCTGACTTTTTCAGTGCTGAACAAAGTACATTTCACTTGACCATGCCTGAGAAATCTTAGCAATCCAGAGATTTGACTTCTACAGTATAAGATAAAATGCTGGGAGAAGGTACCTATGTATCCATCTCTCAGGTTTTGAGCTCAAAATCAAACTCGGTGGTTAAGTAGCTTAAAGTATTGCCTAGTAGATGGAATGTACCTCCTGCTTCTGGTTGAGACACTTGCAAAGAGTGGAGGTGGAATTGGAAATGTAATTTTGTAGATATTTTAACCCATAGTGTATATTTCTTGGTTATAAGTGAACTTCTGTTCCAATGTCTACTGAAACCTTTTTTGTTCCTTTCAAAGAGAACAGCAAGGGACCTGAGCCTTTAGAAAGTGTTTTCAGGGTATGAATCCAGAATGGCAAGGGGAAGCAAAAAATGGTATTTCAGGAAGATCTTTGTCCTCATGTAACCTGGACCATCAAAAATCATCTTATGCTGAATTAGATGATAAATAGGCAAAGTTCAATATTTTAGAGGATAGGATCAGAGAAAACACAGTGCTGACTGTGGTGATTCACAGGAGAACTTTTTGCTGATCCTGGACTCTGAAGCATTTAACTTCCCCTGTATATTAACATTGAATTTAGGAACTGTGAATTCTGCTAGGGCAGAGCAGACAGCCAAAACTTGGGTGTTAAGCATTCATCTAAGAAACATACTCATATGAAAAGCAGAAATACAAGAATTAGATTGACCACAGCATGTGTTGTGGGTATGGAAAATGAAAGAAGTAGATGCACCCAAACTCAAACCTTTAAACTAATATCTGATTCATGTGATGGATTCCTTGTAGGGAGCCTCCTAAGCCCTGGAATGACAGAATATATATATATATATATAGTTTGACTTATTAAGCACAAACAGAATGACTTGGTCTCTTCTCACAGGTGATAGAACAAGAGATAATGGCCTCAAGTTGCAACTAGGTAGGTTTAGATTGGACAGCAGGAAGAATTTTTTTCATGGCAAGAGTGGTCAGGCATTGGAACAGGCTGCCCAGGGAGGTGGTGGAGTAACCAGACCTGGATGTGTTTAAAGGTCATTTGGTTGTGGTGCTTGGGAACACATTGTAGAGTGAAAATATGGGTTGGACTTGTGTGATGGTTTGGGAATGATACACCTCCATTTTATAAAATCACACAGACTAGACTCAGCTGGCTGGAGGTTAAGGACTGAAGCTCTATTTACAGCTCAGCACAATGTACAAGCAGAGATACACACTATAGACAGGAATAGTTACAGAAATAGACAAGTTAAAGGGAATACAGAAACACAACTCCCCTCCCAGAAATCAGAGACCCCAGGAGGGGCTTCCAACCACCCTTCCACCTTCTCCCCACCCCTATACCTTACCCCAGGGTTTGGCTCATGTGCAAGGTGAGTTTGGAGGATGGGCCAGGGGGGTTAGAAGCAGAGTGGTTAGTGAGGTTAGCAGACAGGCCAGCAGTTCCCCGAGAGACAGAGATGAGACTCTCTGTGTGTCTTACTGATGTTTGTGTCCTTGTTCTTATACAAACCTATGAGTGAAGTAGACATCACCATTGTTTTCTTTTCACAGCCTATAACATAATTATTTTCATAAAAATATTCCAATTAGCCTCAAACCAGCACAACTTGGTGATCCTGAGAGGCTTTTCCACCCTGAATGTTTCTGTGATCCTGTGATTTTCTCTTTTCTTCCTCTTCCACAGTAATCAAACGGAACTGACAGAGACTTCTGAAAAATGCAGTTGAATGCTGCTTAGGAAATAGCTGCCTGTGGTAACTTTTCCTGCACAGCAATAAGCTTTGTGAAATCAAAGTTATAATTAAATTACCTTCTCAGTCATAAATGTTGCTGTGTTACTTCAAACAGCAGTTATACTATCTGGGAAAATGCAGCCTGAAATGTACATTTTAAAGATACTGGAGAAGAGGAGGCTCAGGGGAGACCTTCTTGCTGTCTACAGCTACCTGAAGGGTGGTTGTAGCCAGGAGGAGGTTACTTTCTTCTCTCAGGCAAGCTACAACAGAACAAGAGGACACAGTCTCAAACTGTGCCAGGGGCAGTTTAGGCTGGAGGTGAGGAGAAAGTTCTTGACTGAGAGAGTCATTGGCTACTGGAATGGGCTGCCCAGGGAGGTGGTGGAGTCAGCGTCCCTGGAGGTGTTCAAGGTAGGTTTGGACGTGGTACTTGGTGCCATGGTCTAGTCTTGAGGTATGTGGTGATGGGTTGGACTTGATGAGCTTTGAGGTCTCTTCCAACCTTGGTGATATGGTGATACTGTGATACTGTTACATATCTGCTTGGTACCACAGAGGATCTGGTGTGTCAAAGCCCTGCCTGTGATGGTGAGTCCCAGAAGGGTTTCTGAGAGATACACTGGGAATTAGAATGCTGAGTGATCTCTAGGAGCATTCTTCTCAGTTGCTCTGCCTGTCTCATCGCCCTTAAATTAGTTACTCAAATCTTTTTGAGTGCAGTGAGCACTGGAGTCCAGTGAGCAAGAGATGTGAATGTTTGCCAGAGTTAGCCTCCGTTCTTCTGTCTTTTCTTTCAATCTAATCATCCATCTTTACTCTCTTCACCTCTATCCTCTGTTTTTGTTGCTTTTTATTTAATTCATCATCATATGTACCCTCTTATTTCTTCCTGTGAGATTATTGATATATTTTTTTCTGCTTAGAATTTTTTACCTGATTCCATTTTCCTTCATTATATCTTGCACCTTAGCCTTTATCTGCTTTGCTTTGTGGAATCTTCTCTTATATTTGTGAAACTGCTTTTATGCCTGACAAAACTGCTGCAGAATTTCTTGTGCTGTGTCTTAAGGGGTTATTGGTTTCCATTTTGGCTCTCATTCTGTTATACCTGGTGTTATGAAGTTTACTTGTTCTGCTATCCTTGGTTGGATTTTGGACTGCCTCTTACTGCTTGGTATTTCGTTGTGGGAATGGACCTTCAGCACTAAGTGTCCTAGGCTGATGGTATCCAAGCAGTTTTGATTGCACATCCTTATCAGTAAAAATATATTTAACATGACCTCACCTGGAGTACTACATCCAGCCCTGGAGCCCTCAACATAGGCAGGACATGGACCTGATGGAGCAGGTCCAGAGGAGGGCCACCAATATGATTAGGAAACTGGGACACCTCTGCTGTGAGGACAGGCTGAGGGAGCTGGGGTTGTTCAGCCTGGAGAAGAGAAAACTCTGGGGAGACCTGATAGCAACCTGCCAGCATGATTCTATGCATATCTAGAACAGTGTTTTCCAAAGAGTCTGTGTGCATCCCCAGGGATGTGCAAGACAATCCAGTGCAGCACAGGAGGAAAATATTTTTTGCATCATTAATAAGTAAAATTGAAATATATTTTTAACCATGTTTATTGAAGCTTTACTCACTCACTTTTTAATTAACATTAAATAAAAATTTAAATTTTTAATCTGTTTTTGTGCATGCCTTGTTGCATACACAGTGTGCTTGTACAGTAGTACTTATACATAATTTATACCTTAATAAATATATATGTATGTGTATATACATATATATATATACACACACACAATCATAGGATGGTCTGGGTTGGAGATGACCTCCAAAGGTGATCTAGAACAACTCCCCTGCAGTTAGCAGGGAATATCCTCCACTAGATCAGGTTGCTCAGAGTTTTATCAAGTCTGATCTTGAATATCTTGAGGGATGGGACCTCAGCTATCTTCTTGGGCAACCTGTTCCTGTCTTCCAGCACCCTCATGGTATAGAACTTGTTCCTAACATCCAATTTAAATCTGCTCTTCACTCATTTCAAACCACTGTCCCTCATCCTATCACTTCAGGCCTTTGCAACCTTCTGCAGCCTTCTTGCAGCCCCCTTCAGGTTCTGGCAGACTGCTATTGGGTCTACCAGGAGCCTTCACTTCTCCAGGCTGAATACCCCCAGCTCCCTCAGCCTGTCCTTGTAGTAGAGGTGCTTCAACCCCCTGATCATTTTTGTGGCCCTCCTCTGGACCTGCTCCATCATAATCTCTGTTCTTGCTGTATTGCAGGCTCCAGAGTAGAGTGAAGTGGCAGACCCCCCCTCTCTCCACAGACTTATTTATGTTGTATGGTTCCAGCACAACTCATCTCTAATGTTGGGACATCATATTTTCAGTATTCATCCTATTATTTATTTATTATTAAATTTATTTTATGCATATGTGGAATTTCAGCTGCTTGCTGGTGCCATAGAAAGGGAATCAACAAAACAATACTTCAGTCAGTTCAGAATGAGATCCTGCTGGGGCTCGAGCTCCTGCAGTACATATTGTAAATGACATCCTAAATTAACAGCTTTGTAGTGTCCATAATTAGTGGTCAGAGTAAATTGCTAGTTACAGTTCTGTCAAATAAATATTTCTTTATCCTTTGGTATTTTTGCTTTTTATTTAACTGTAAACAGTTGCTGTACCCTCCTTCATTTGGTCTCTTCTCACAGGTCGTTAGTGATAGAACAAGAGCGAATGGCCTCAAGCTGCCACTGGGCAGGTTTAGACTGGACATGAGGAAATTTTTCCTGGCAAGAGTGGTCAGGCACTGGAATGGGCTGCCCAGGGAGGTGGTTGAGTCACCAAACTTGGATGTGTTTAGAAGTTGTTTGGATCTAGACTACTGAGTGCAGTTCTGGAGCCCCCAGCACAGGAAGGACATTGGACTGTTGGAAGGGATACAGAGGAGACCACAAAGATGCTCAGAGGGCTGGAGGAGCTCTGCTATGAGGACAGGCTGAGAGAGTCGGGGCTCTGCAGCCTGGAGAAGAGAAGGCTTAGAGGACACCTTAGAGTAGCCTTCCAGTATCTGAAGGGGGCCTGTATTTTTCCTGCATTTGTGTACTTAGGACTCCCTGCAGCATTCCAGGTGCAACAGCTGAATTCTTACAGCAACCATTGAGATAATTTTCACAGAATCATAGAATGTTAGTGGCTGGAAGGGACCTCAAAAGATCATCCAGTATGACTCCGCTACCTGAGCAGGATCGCCTATACCAGATCACACAGGAACACATCCAGCTGGGTTTTGATTATCTCCAGAGAGGGAGACTCCACAACCCCCCTGAGCAGCCTGTTCCAGTGCTCTGTCACCCTCACAGGGAAAAAAATTCCTCCTCATGTTTCCATGGAACTTCCTATGCCTCAACTTCCACCCATTGCCCCTTGTCCTGTCATTGGGCATCACCCATCAGAGCCTGACTCCATCCTCTGGGCACTCACCCTTTAGATCTTCATAAACATGAAAGAAGTCTTGAGAAGTGGGTCTGTATCCCAAGAGGTTCAACAAGGTCAATTGAGAGGTCCTGTACCTGTGTCAGGGCAGCCCTGGCATAAGTGTAGGGTGGAGTAGGAGGAACTTCAGGGTATTGGTAGATGAAAAGCTGGCCATGAGCTGGCAATGCCTTGTACTGGTGCTGGTGAGACCTCGCCTCAAGCACTGTGTGCAGCTTTGGGCCCCTCACTCCAAGAGAGATACAGAGGTGCTGGAGAGCGCCCAGAGGAGAGCAACAAGGCTGGGGAAGGGCTGGAGGGGAAGGCTGATGAGGAGAGTCTGAGGGAGCTGGTGGGGGTCCAGCCTGGAGAAGAGGAGGCTTTATCACTCTCTACAAGTACCTGAAGGGAAGTTGTAGTCAGGTGGGGGTCAGGCTCTTCTCCCAGGCAACTTGTGACAGGACAAGAGGACATGGTCTGAAACTGCACTAGGGGAGGTTTAAGTTGGATAGTAGGAAACATTTCCTCATGGAAAGGGTAATTAGACACTGGAATGGACTGCCCAGGGAGGTGTTGGACTCATTGTCCCTGAAGGTGTTTAGGAAAGATTGGATGTGGCACTTGGTGGCATGGTTTAGCTGATGTGGTGGTGTTAGGTCACAGGCTGGGCTTGATGACCTCAGAGGTCTTTTCCAGCCTCAGGGATTCTGTGAATGTGTGTTCAGAGCCCAGAAAGCCAACCCTATCCTGGGCTGCATCAAAAGAAGGATGCCAGCAGGTAGAGAGAGGGGATTCTGTGCCCTCAGGACCATGGCAGACAGTCTCCAAATGTCTTGTAGTTAAACAAAGATAAATAAACACTCTTTATATTCTGTCATCATCCTGGACATAGTCTGGATCCTTAGAAACCTTGGTCCTCACCAATCTCTATTGGGGGATAACATCAATGCCAGCCCATGCTCTATGGAGAACAGGGCATAAGTGTATGGATGATTCAAGACTCAGCAAGCAGCTCTCCTTACTGATTTTTGCTGAAATCCTTGTCCCAGAACCATTTTTCTCACTTGGAAAGACAGCATGCTGTATTGGAATCCTCCTGCATGTCAAGCTTTGTCCAAAGCAATGTCCAAGACATTTTGCACTGGGAAACAATTGCTCATGATGAAAGTCATAGCTCTGAGGGCAACCATGTGGCCTGATACTCTTTTGCAAAGTAGGAAAAACGTCTTTGTGGTGATTGTCCTTGGTTGTGTTTTGTGTGTTATTTTAGGAACTGTTTTATGGGAAAATAATTGCTCTGTGAACTGTCAAATTGACCCTTTTTTTTTTTTTTGGTTGTTGTTGTTTGTTTTTCTTTTCCTCCTGAACATCTATTATGCTTAAGGCAGCAAATGGAAACTGTATTTTCAGCAACATTTTTCCCCAACTGACTTAAATGATGAACTTTTGACAATGAGTTTTTACAGATACCATCTGGTACTTCCTCTGATCACAAATCACTGAGAGTTTAGGTAGATTACCTGGTTCCTTAAATATGCATTTAACCTTTTTCATTTTAACTCTCTTTGGTTGTGGGTTTTTTTTGTTGTTGTGTTGTGTTTTGGTGGGGTTTTGTTTGGTTGGTTGGTTTTTGGTGGGGGTTTTTTTTGTTTGTTTTTTTTTTCTGTCTCCAGTAGTTTTCCAAGTTTTTGTAATGTTTCAGACTCCCACTTGAAATGCATTATTTTTTCCAAACCCAGCATAGTTTCTGTCTGACCATTCTTGATGGAAAGGATGTCAAAGCAGAAATTTTGGCGTGCCTTAGAGATATTTTAAACAGGAGAATGCATTTGGTCTGCCCACCACCCCCTATGTATCTGCAGAACATGTTGAGCAGTTTTATACAAAACGCTAGTTTAGATTTGACATTTAAACACCTTTGTATCAATATTACTAATTTGGTTGAGCCAATAACTGATCTTCCTTTATGCAGGACGTCAGTTATTAGAATAAAGCATTCCAACACATTGAAAATCAAGCAGCCAGTGCTACAGGTAGCTCAGAAATGCCCCTACAACCTTTTCCTGTGGTATTAATGAAGTACGTTAAGTGAAGTCTGAAATGCAACCATTATTTACAGAATATGTTCAGAAGAGGCTGTAAAAAATTCTTACTCAAGCCTTGGTAAATGTTTAATCTTGTCTAGAGCAGCCTTCTTTATTTTTTAAAAGAAAAAGGAGATGGATCCTGGTTTATTTTTTTCTGTAGTAACAATGTGAGTACTGGTGGAAGATACTTCCCTCCACTGCTTTAGAGAGTCCAGTGCAGAGCCACAAATATAATGACAGGAATGGAACACCTCTCTTACGAGAAGAGCCTGAGGGAGCTGAGCCTCTTGAGCTTGGAGAGGAGGAGCCTGAGGGGTGAACCTCATTCATGTAAAGGGTGAGTGCCAGGAGGATGGGGCCAGGCTCTGCTGGGTGATGCCTAATGACAGGACAAGGGGCAAGGGGTGAGAATTGAGGCATAGGAAGTCCCGTGGAAACATGAGGAAGCTGTGAAGCTGCCAGAACACTGGAACAGGCTGCCTAGGGGGCTTGTGGAGTCTCCCTTTCTGGAGATATTCAAAACCCACCTGGATGTGTTCCTGTGTGATCTGGTCTAGGTGATCCTGCTCAGGCAGGGGGTTGCACTGGATGATCTTTTGAGGTCCCTTCCAGTCCCTGACATTCTGTGATTCTGTGATCGTTCTAGAATACTATTTAGACAATTATTAAACCCAAGTAGTAATCACCTTTTAGTTCCATGAGACTGATGGAAACAGTGCCTCACAATGTTGTTTTGCTGTTTCCATTTCAGATGAACTCTGTTTCTTCACTGTTTTCTGGTTGGTTGATTTTCACCCTGTATGCACATAATAGGCCTGGCTTGGTAAATGCTTTTTGAGACCTGAAAAATCTCTCAGAGCTGTTATCATGTCCTGGACATATTTTATTGCTAAAATGAAGAATGTCAGTCTGGAATGGATTCTTTTGAGTTGTAGTGAACATATTATGGGAATATTAGATTGAATTAGACTGTGTTACTAAAGATAAATCATAGAATGGTTTGGGTTGGAAGAGTCATCCAGCCATCCAAGGTCATCCAGTCCAACCTTCCTGCAGTCAGCAGGGACATCTTCCATTAGATCAGGTTGCTCAGTGCCTTCTTGAGCCTGATCTTGAATGGCTCTAGGCATGGGGCCGCAATTACTTCCCTGGGCAACCCGTGCCAGTCTTCCTCCAACCTCATGGTAAAGAACTTGTTCCTAAGATCCAACTGAAACTTCCTCTTCTCTCATTTCAAACCATTTCCCCTCATCCTGTCCCTGCAGTCCTCTCCTAGCCCCTTTCAGGTACTGGCAGGCTGCTATTAGGTCTGCCTGGAACCTTCTCTTCTCCATGCTGAACAACCTCAGCTCCCTCAGCCTGTCCTTGTAGCAGAGGTGATCCAGCTACTTCATTATTTTGGTGGCCTTTCTCTAGACCTCCATTGTAGGATACTGACTTTGCAGATATTTGAATATTCTTCATATAACACAGACTAAAATTGACTTTTCATAAAAGGTAATGGAAAAATTTACCTAGATCATATCTACATTAAAAAAAAAAATGTACTCATGTTATGAATTAACTACGAAGTAAAATTTGTGCTCTGGTGGCTGACTGAAAATTCAGAAAATTGAACCCATATTACAGACTTATTTTCTTCACTGAGTAGTGTAGGGATTTGAGTGATACTTTATCTCAGTTCTGAGTGGATATAGGGACAAATTAATGGCAAAAGGAGGATAAAATGGCACAATGTCCACCTGGAGACCAGAGACAAGTGGCATCCCTCAGGGGTCAGTGCTGGGACCAGTGCTGTTTAACATCTTTGTCAGTGACATGGACAGAGGAATCAGTGCACCCTCAGCAAGTTTGCAGATGACACCAAGCTGTGTGGCACAGTCGACTTGCTAGAGGGCAGGGATCCATCCAGAGGGACCTGGGCAGACTGGAGAGGTGGGCCCAGGCCAACCTCATGAAATTCAACAAGACCAAGTGTAAGGTCCTGCAGCTGGGTAGGCACAATCCCAAGCACAAATCCAGGCTGGGTGGTGAATGGCTGAGAGCAGCCCTGAGGAAAAGGACCTTAAGAAAAGTCTGGGTTGATGAAAAACTCAACATGAGCCTGCAGTGTGCACATGCAGCCCAGACAGCAACTGAGTCCAAGAACAGCGTGGCCAGCAGGGCAAGGGAGGGGATTCTGCCCCTTTACTCTGCTCTCGTCAGACCCCACCTGGAGTACTGTGTGCAGTTCTGGAGCCCTCAGCACAGGAAGGACATGGAAGTGTTGGAGCGGGTCCAGAGGAGGGCCACAAAGATGATCAGAGGGCTGGAGCAGCTCTCCTATGAGGACAGGCTGAGAGAGTTGGGGCTCTTCAGCCTGGAGAAGAGAAGGCTTCGAGGGGACCTGATAGTAGCCTTCCAGTATCTGAAGGGGGCCTACAGGAAGGCTGGGGAAGGATTATTTACAAGGTCCTGCAATGACAGGACAAGGGGCAATGGGCTTAAACTGGCAGAGGGGAGATTTAGACTAGATGTTAGGAGGAAGTTCTTTACAGTGAGGGTGGTGAGGCACTGGAACAGGTTGCCCAGGGAGGTTGTGGATGCTCCCTCCCTGGATGTGTTCAAGGCCAGATTGGATGAGGCCTTGAGTAACCTGTACTAGTGGGAGGTGTCCCTGCCTATGGCAGGGGGTTGGAACTAGATGATCCTTGAGGTCCCTTCCAACCTTAACATTCTATGATTCTAACTAACCCTTACAGTATGGTTTGTTGTATTACATAAAATCTCTTTATAATGCAGCTTTGTATAGCTTCTGTAGTCTTATAGTTAATTGCTTAACTGCTAATTGCTTAATTTTCAAGGGATTATAACAGTCAGCAAGAATCCAAGACAACTTTATTTGTATTATCACAGTTTTAGCTTCGCTTAATAAACTTTTAAGTTTAAGGTAATTTTTCCATCTTTGTTTTTATTATCAGAGTTTCAGCTTTGCTTAATAAACTTTTATGTTTAAGGTAATTTTTCCATCTTTGTTTTTATTATCAGAGCTTTAGCTTTGCTTAATAAACTCTTACGTTTCAGGGAATTTTTCCATCTTTCAAAACAGGTAAGCTAAAAGTGTTTTTCCACTGAATGTGGCTAAGAAGTACAAACCCTTAAGAATATACAGAGGCAAGATTTGGGGGAAAATCTGTCAATTAAAACATTTTGTTCATAATTTATATCAATCTTTTCTGTAAAAAAAATAAATCTCTAGGTTTTTGAGTTTGGGTGTGGTTTTTTTTTTTTTTTGTTAATCCTACAAGAAAATGAAATAAGCTGACCTGAGATAATTCTTTGAACCAAACTCCTGGGGCTAAATGTATTTTGAAGGCTCTCTGGTTTTTAGCAAGAGAAATAATTTTGCCAAGGAAGTGCTGGGCCAGTTTCAGCATGGCCCACCCCTACTCTTGAATTCACTCACTGCAGTTCTCTGTATCTCGTGATGCAGCCGTAGTCTTTGCTAATAACCAAGATGCTTTTATATAAATCACTTTTGCAAGCCTGTAGGTTGGAATCATCAGGCATTTATGAGACTTGTCAAGCAGGTTTGTGTTCTTAGCAGCAGAATCCATTGGTTTTGTAACCTTGGGAACAAGATATGGGTTGTTGCAAGGCAAACTCTGCGTACATCACTGATTTAGAGCCTGATGTGCTCAGTATGGGGAGGGGTGCACATCTTGCTCAACAGATGGAATAGGTCTTCAGGAGTAAGATTCAAATTGCTAATTTCCAGCGTGACTTTAGTTAAGTCACTTGTTCATGCTGAACTTCAGCTTCTCATGTGTAAAGGGGGTATTGCTTTACATTTTACTCCTTACTCTATATAAATGAAGAAATGTAGGTCTGTGCTGGTTTGAGGCTAATTGGAATATTTTACTGGAGAAAGTTGCACTACAGGCTGTGAAAGGAAAACATCATGATGTCTACTTCACTCACACACTTGCTAAGATTTTGTTTTGGGAAAAATAACCAAAATATAGATAAGTCAGTCTCTGTCTGTCTCTTGCTGGGAGAAGAGCAGCTCAGGCAGTCTAGCAGCTTCTAGCTCTGGCTCCTCTGCCGATTAATCCTCACTAACCACTTTCCTTCTAACCCCCCCGGCTGAGCCTCCTAATTCACCTTGCGCATAAGGCAAACCTTGGGGTAAGGTACAGGGGTGGGGAGAAGGTGGAAGGGTGGTTGGGAGCCCCTCCTGGGGTCTCTGATTTCTGGGAGGGGAGTTGTGTTTCTGTATTACCTTTAACTTGTCTATTTCTGTAACTATTCCTGTCTATAGTTTCTATCTCTGCTTGTACATTGTGCTGAGCTGTAAATAGAGCTTCAGTCCTTAACTTCCAGCCGACTGAGTTCTAGTCTGGGTCATTTTACAAAGGGGGGGGGGGGGGAACCCCCAATTCTT
>VWZE01004261.1:131854-149669 GCA_013396675.1 Eubucco bourcierii
TATATATATATATATATATATATATATACAAAAGTAAGGGAGCTTGGTGAAGAGGAGGGTATCAGAAGCAGCAGAGATGGGGTCCTAGGCTGAGCCTTATGTCTTTAAGGACCATGAAGAATAGACCTCCAAGAGGTCCAGAGCAGTCAGTTCTTAGTATGGAACATCCTGAATACTTCCTACAAACTGCCTTTGATATGATTTGCAACAGAGACTTTGCAGAAGGGCTTGCAGAGGAGAAGTAGACTAAAGGGAAAGGTGACAGCAGTGTGCTAGAAGCACTACCACTGGAAGCAGCTTTGCGTTTGCTCATGGCTGTGGTCTGGTAGCAGTTGTGATGCTAAATTTGAAAAGCAATACTCAGATAGGCTCTGAAGCCCTGATCACTTTCTATAGAACATGACAGGTGCAGAATCTATGGCAAATAAACAAGACTGCAGTGAACTTGGAGGAGACTGAAGGTGGAGTGGGACATAAATCAGGGTGAGGAAAGTGCCTTCGGCTGCAGATTTATGAGTCTGTTTCTTGAACTCTTTCCCTTGCTGTTCTCCTTGGTTATCTTTAAATATCTAAACATTAATCTACATAATTTATATACTAATGAAAGACCTACTAAGGTCCCATGTCTCTTCCTAGGTGTCATTCTGCAAATCTGATTATTTATTTTTTTTTAAACAATCACATGTAAGGAAACAGAATTGAAATTAAAAGATTTGCAAATTTCAGTTCACTGGGCAGAGTTTAGCCTTAAGCACTGGTGAGTTTTTGAAATGCAGAATTTTGCCTATCTACTTTTGGTACACCTAGCAACTGCCCATTGCCTCTGGAATTGTTATTTACTGTTAATGAACTAGCAGCTACAGACTCATCGAGTATCAAATGATGACAAATATTTGGAAAGGTGGTTTGTGTGTTCCACCACAAGGCTACAGGAGACATGAGGAATACTGCTAGGAATATGGACAACCAGCTTTCTAATGTGGGCAAGTACCTCTCAGAGACACTGCACAGGACTGGCAGCTGGGGACATCTTACTGCTCTCTACCTGAAAGGAGGTTGTGGCCAGGTGGGAGTTGGTCTCTTCTCCCAGACAAACAATGACAGAAGGAGGGGACACAGTCTCAAGCTGTTCCAGGGCAGGTTTAGGCTGGATGTTAGGAAGAAGAATTTTTCACAGAAAGAGTGATTGGTATTGGAATGGGCTGCCCAGGGAGGTGATGGAGTCCCTGTCCCTGGAGATGTTTAAAAAGAGACTGGATGAGGTGCTTGGTGCCATGGTTTAGTTAATTAGAAAGTGTTAGGTGGTAAGTTGAACTTGATGATCTCAAAGGTCTTTTCCAACCTGGTTAATTCTGTGATTCTGTGAACAGCTGAAGTGTTCAGAATGTTTTTCTGTTCCCTTGAACTACTCCATGTCCCTCAGTGCATAAAACAGCCTGAGTAGCCTAAATTGTAGCAGTGTCCCTGGACTGTGTTTCATTTCAGAGCAGGCGGCAGCCTTCACAGTCTGAAACGCAGGAGTCCTACCCTGTCACGCCTGCCGTGCTCTGGCTTGTAAGAGATGCACTGCACTTCAGGAAGCAAGAGGTTCCTCCTGTGCAGGCACCGTGCTTTGAGGATCTCCTGGCACTCTTCAGGCACTGCCAAGGGAGTGTAATGGGAATGAGAGCCACGACCTTTCTTTGTAAGTGATATGTGGCAAATAATAATTCTGGAAAGTCAGACCCAGAAGCACAAATGCCCTTCACTGCCACTCCCCTCTGCTTAATGCTACCCATGCCTTCAGCTTCATAACAAGATGTTTTAGCTCTATCTCTAGCTCCCACTGCTCACCTCACGATTTTACCATTTCAGCATGCACTTAAGATGTTTTAGGTTAATTGTAAATGTGCGCAGTACACGAGTGAGAGAAAGCTGCAGATTGATGATAACAGCCTATAAATATGCAGAGTTTAAATGCTGAGAAGACAGGGAACATTTTAAGTATGAAACAAGGATTATCACTGGGGTGAATGAGACATAACTAAGAAGGAGAAATAGTCGGTGGAGAAGTTTGCCTGATGGTGTAATTATTAAACTGCAAGACTCTCTCTATCACAACAGGGGAAAGATTTCTCACCTAAGAAGTTCAAAATCTGTCTGGAAAAGTCTAATAGAACTGTTCATAGGGAATGACTTCATCTTGGTGGTGACTGCAAAATTGTCCTTTTTGGCTTCTCTTTGTATGTCACCACTGCACAGACATTCGTAGCCACGTATGACTCCTTCACAACAGTGACAGTCATTGTATGTTGTATGTTGGGCATTCTCATCTCATCAGGACTCTTGACCATCAATGAGATTCTGCTGCAATGCTTCTTGTCTTTCTAAAGCTTGTATAGCTCCAAACAGCTGTCAAGGGACAAAGTAAAACCAATCAGAGTGGCATTTGCTTCTAATTCTTGAAAAAGTAACATTCCTTCCAAGGATTATGCTGGCCTGAGGCTGAAGAAAGGTAACATTTGGCTGTATGTTAGGACAGATTTTACATGTCATCATCCACTGGATTTGGTAATAACAAGTTTTAAGTGAGAAGAGAAATTGTCTGCTGCATGACTTCCTAGGTCAGGGTAATCTTATGTATGCAGTGGTTTGGTTTATTGTTTGTATTAGAACATGACCAGATAATAAAAGATTAATCTGAAAGACTGAAAAAAATAAAGTACAGGAATATAATCTTACATATTTTCAATTTCTAAATGTTAAGCTAGCTATTCTAAATAATCTGACCTCTGGTAGTAAGTGTTCTAGACTTTAAAGTTTTTGGAGAATCAATGTTTTTGTTGGCTTGTTTGTTTGCTTGGGTTTTTTAAAGCTAGCTAGCAGTTGTGGGGATTTCTGAGCATCTGAAAATTGCAGCCTGATTTTTTAAAAACTCGTATTTCTGCCTTGAAAAGGTTAAGAAACTCATGTTCTGATTTAGTCTGCAGTCACAACAGTGTCTTTTTGGTTGAATAATGCATCCAGTTTTGCCTGCATGCATATGTCTGGTACATATAATAATATATATAATTATATATTATTATATATAAAAACAATATGAATTATTTCAAAATATTTTACATTATTTTGCTACTTCTGTGTCATACTGAGGCTTCATGCTCCAATGTATTGAGGCTGGTTTAGGGTGAACGTAGATCATGTCCACTGCTCCCAATGCTCCATCCTGCCTGTGTTTCCTTTGTCTCTGGGGTCACTCCCAACAGCTAAGTGATGAGAAATGTACACAGTGTGTAGACCCTAATGAGTCAGACACTAGAACAGTTTCCTTCTAGACAACACTGCACAACATACTTCAGTAGTTGTATTACTTCTTTGTTTGCTTGGTTGGTTTATTTCAGGCTGTATTATCACTTTATTGCAGAGAGCAGAACGATTTTGGCCGAAGGAATAACTTTAGCTGGGTACTTTTGGAATGGCTAAGAGGAAGCAGTTGCAATTTTGGATTTAAGCATGTTGTGTGGTGCCCTTTTCATTTGACCTTGCGGTATATGGGGGAAGAAGGGGGGCAGGAAGATTGATGAGCTCTCAAGATGCAAGTCCCACTTGACTTGAAATTCAAAACTTGAGGCAAGAGTAGAGAAAGCCAATATTTAGGTGCAAAGTAAAGAAGAAAATACAGGTTGTTTTGCATAGATTTTGCAGGTAGGGTTGACTCTGTCTTATTTTCAGCAGTGTGTCTCTCTAGCCAGAGGGAATGTAGGATGTGACAGGAGGGTCTGATTGGGGAGGAATTCAATGCAGCTATCAACAGCAGGCTTCTATGTAAATACTGTAACACCTCTGAACCGAGGAACAGCTGAGATAACACTGTAAACTAATCTCTGGTGCTGGAGAAGCTGGCCAAGCCTTCACATTATACAGTTTCTGTAGAAAAGATGGGATAGAGGTAAAAAAAAAAAAAAAGAAAAAGCAGCAGATCTAAATTATATATGGCAGCCTATCATAGAGTGAAATACACTGACATTTTAAAACTGGAAGCAGCATATGGTAAAGTACTTTTGTCTCTGAAATGGTTCTCTGTGCCAGGCTCTGTATGCTTAGAGATCACTGCATATGTATGAATTCCTACATAAATCACCAAAACACGATCACCAAAATATTTTCAACTCTGTTACCTGTGCCTAATGGATTTAGATTAATATATACTCATTTAGTGTTCTTATCCCATCAGCATTGATTGTGCTTGATTTTTCATCAATACAAAAAGACCTCTAAGAGACAATCTGTCCAGAGCAGAGGCACTGAAGCACAGCCTTTCCCTGTTTTGACCTTTTGAGGTCATCATACTTCACAGCCCTACACCTTCTTTTCTTAGGTAGCTATGAAAATAAGTGTTTTATATATATATATATATATATATATATATATATACACACAGAGGTAAATGCATGCATATATAGTACACATGTACTTATATATTTACATATGCACATACATAACATATACACATACATATGTATACATGCACAGATATGAAACATACATACACCTTTATACACAAATAGTGTCTCACTTGAAAGAATGCTGTCTCTCCTAAGGTGTTTAAAGCAGAGAAGTAGCTATCAATGGCCAAAAATCTTGTTGCTGTATCTTCAGGCCTATGCTCATAACTGGGCACAACCCCAAGATAAACTGAGATTGGGGTGGAGCTAGTTAATTGTGTTAGAAATGAGAAAACTGAACCCACTATTTCTAGTTTCAGAAGAATTTCAAGTCTAAGCACCTCTGATGCCCCCTTTAGATACAGTTTAGAAATGAATAGCCAGCAGTTGCCTGTTCTTGCACCCTTTGTCAGAGCCAAAACCCAGAGTGAAGATAGCTTTTACACCTCAAAGCCCCCAAACTGCAGGTCGAGTTGCATTCACAAACTCTTTCCTTCCACCTCATTTAAGATGTATATTACCATGTGATGACTGTATAGCATCTAACACACAGGATCTGAATTTCAGCACTTGATCCAGTTTGCTGAGTGTTCCCTTCTTGACCCTTACATCTCACCTTTCCCTCCTGCCCAAGCCTCAATTCCTTATTTCCCTCTCATTGTGTCTTACACAGGCAGACGCTGGGCAACTCAGAAGCTGAGCTCCTGAAGGACATTGTACTCTGTGTTATAATGCGATTCTTCCAGGACAGACATTGACAGTCTCTCTGCCTTCACATACCAGGCCAAACCCACTCAAGGGATGCCTCTCCAGTCTTTCTATTTTTAACTAGCACCACCAAAAAAAAAAAAAAAAAAAAAAAAAAAAGTCCTGAAGATACACGGATTTTCTAGGTTCCACCGCTGGAACAAATTATCAATGTGGATGTTTCAACAACTGAGCAGGAAAGCAACTGTCACATTGCATTAATACCATAGCTGGGTTTTGTCCAAGCTATTCCCATCTCTCGTCCCCTGCCCTATACATATCATTGTGCGTTTCTGATCTGCCGTGCACTAAGAGTAAAACGGGGGAGTTTAAGTATGTGCATATTAACCAAAATGAGCAGGTCCCATTTCGTGCTGTATGTGCCAACCAATGGCAGAGAAAAGCACCATTTTTGCTACATGTGTTCATCAAAGTTTAAAAAAAAATCGAGTGTGTGCTGTGCTGCTCATTCCTAAGGCGATACAGGCAGCAGATGCTGCCTTCATGCAGTGCAAGAGCCTCAGTTGCTGGCACCAAAGTAACCTCATGGGTCGTTGATTAAATAGGAGCTCGACTGTTGTGGGGTGTTTTTTTGTTTGTTTGTTTTTGGTGGTTTTATTTCTGTTCAAAAATGAAAAGCCGGGGGACAAAACACCGGCGCAGTTTCGCGCCCACTCTCCGACGAGGCCGAGCATCTCCACTTTAGCGCGCCGCCTTTCTGGGTCCACCTGGTCGGCACCCGGCGGCCGCTGACACGACGGGGTGCCAGCGGCGGCGGGCAGCGGGGCCGGGCTCCGGGCGTGCCCTTGCGAGCCGGCCCGGGACACCACCTTTCCACTTGGCTCCCTGCGAACGCTGGCCCCCGGGGGGCTGCACGGGGCTCCCTATTTGGCCATGCGGCGGGCCGGGGGCGAGCTGCCCCGTGCCTGCCTTACATGGGCCGGGCGACCGGGCTGCGTCGGGGCTGGCCAGGCTCCATTCATGGCTGCGCGGCCGCTCAATGGCGCGGAGCCGACCAAATAAGGAGAAGGTGGCTGCCCCGTCCCGCCGCGGCCCTGGCCGGCACTGCCCCTCGGGGGTTATAAATTTGAGCGTCTCCGCCGAGCCGGCACCCAGGCTTTCCTCCGCAACCCCCCTGCCGCCGCTGCTGCTGGCCAGGTGAGTAGCACGGCGGCCCCCGCAGCCCCTAGGGCTCGGGGAGGCAGGGAAGGATGAGATGACTGAGATGGAAAGAACAGAGGGAGGGAGGGAGGGAGGGATGGACAGATGGATGGATGGATGGGTGGATGGATGGGTGGGNCTTCTGCCGCGGACACCGCCCCCATTGCTGCTACCGCGCCTCGACGGGGCGCGACGCCCTGCGGCCGGTGAAGTGCTCTGGACGGGGCCGAGCTCTCGATTCAATCTGCGGCCTGAGGGTACATCTAGCGATGCCCTAATGAGCCTGTAGAAGCGCGGAGAAGAAAGCGGCTGCCAGATCCCATTTAAAGCCCAGCCCACGAGCGTGGCTGAGCCATCGGGCTTTCTCCCGGGACGAGTCAAATTTCCCGCTGCCACAGACAGCTGTCAGTGCGCCGCAGCCACTCCTGCGCTCCGAGATAGCGGGCGAAACGGAGCGGGGCGTCCGCCCACGGGTCTCGGAGGGGCCCGGCGGCCAAGCCTCGATGACCGCGGGGGTCTGGACACGCTGCCGCGATGTGTTTCAGATCCGTGCCTCCCTCTAAAGATGTGTGACGACGAGGAGACCACCGCACTGGTGTGCGACAACGGCTCCGGGCTGGTCAAGGCAGGCTTTGCCGGAGACGATGCCCCCAGAGCCGTCTTCCCATCCATCGTCGGCCGCCCGAGACACCAGGTAAATTACGGAAGCAGGAAGGGGGCAGGACAAAGCCTTTCCCATCTCTTCAGGAGTCAACTCCACGCAGTCTTTCCCTCTTTAGTCCTTTTGTCCTATCCCAAGTACTCTGTCCAACCCTCTGTTCACTTCTTGCAGTAGTCCTAGCGATGGATTTTCAGGTCTCTTCAGTGCTTCCCTCATCTCCTCTTTCTGGCTGTCCCTTGTCTCGCTTTCTGCCACTTTCTCCCTTTCCTCCAACTGTTTCTGACTCTCCAACTTTTCTCTTGCCTGTTTTCCCTATTCTCCCCCCTAATGATCCTAAGCCCAACTTCTTACAAAGCTGCTGTCCACTCCATGTCCTGAGCCAGACCTACCACTGGTGCTAGTACACAGGCAACTCCACTGGCTGAATCTGCACATCATGGAGTTTGTATTCTGCTCTTCCCACCCATCCTGCCCCAACTTTTCACACACCAGACACTTTCTTTTGTCTGTCAATGATCTTCATACAGCCTTCTAAGCCTCCTTTTCCTTGTTCCCGTGTCATTCTCCTCTTGTCACGGTTAAATTAGTACACAGAAATACAATATCTTTTCTCCAATAATTTCCTTAGCAAAAAGTTTGTAATACCCTTAAAAAAACCCCAAACCTAAAATACTTGTGATTTGTGGTTTGTTGTGGATAAATTATTGATGAGGCTCCATGGAAGTATGGAGTATCTTCCTTCACTAGGAAGCTTATTTCCCTTTTTATCTTTCTGTTTAGAAACTCTCTTTGTATGTCCCTCTCTATTTTTCCCTCCTCAAGATACTACGCAGTTTGTATTTCAGTTAAACTTCTGGACCAGAAAGAAGTGACTGAAAATAAGAAGTGCATTTAAAAAGGCAGGAAAAAAACCTTTCAACAGCTTAAAAAGGATTGAATAAGAAAACTTCAAATTCTGTTGATTTATTATTTCAATAATGCTTATTTATTTCCCTATATAACCTTTTAATGTGAGAATGCTTGTACCTTTCTTGAAAATAGCATAGTTGTCTGTGATGTAAATGTCTGAGCTCTGTCATGTTGTCTCCCTCAAATAATTATTTTCTGGATCTTCTTCTCTTAGGGCGTCATGGTTGGTATGGGTCAAAAAGACTCCTACGTGGGTGATGAAGCTCAGAGCAAAAGAGGTATCCTTACTTTGAAATACCCCATTGAACATGGCATCATCACCAACTGGGATGATATGGAGAAGATCTGGCACCACACTTTCTACAATGAACTCCGTGTGGCCCCTGAGGAGCACCCTACCTTGCTCACAGAAGCCCCTTTGAACCCTAAAGCTAACCGTGAAAAGATGACCCAGATCATGTTTGAGACCTTCAACGTGCCTGCTATGTATGTGGCAATCCAGGCTGTCCTATCCCTCTATGCCTCTGGCCGTACAACAGGTAAAATAAACAGATAAACATCCTTGAGATACTTCCCTTCAGGGACTCTCCTTCCATCCCACTCCACATAGGAAGAAAACCCACTATAACTCATGCAGATTTACAGAAAATGAGATAGGTTTTAGCCATTGATGATGACAGCAGCAGCAAAACCAACATAAAGTAGTCTGTGGAAAGACTGACCTGTCTGCATTCCTTTTTGGGAGGCACTGTGGAACTGGCTCCTGCTGCCTGTCATGACACAGATGAGATGTTCCTGTAAGGATACTGCATTTATATGACATTTACACAATTTAAGGATTGAAATTGGGCCCCCCAAATGCCCATTATTAAGACCAACACAATTGATCGCTAATGCAGACATGCTCAACGCTCAGTGAAGTAGCAGTGGAAGACTTGCAGGTAGGAGTTAGCTGAAAATCAGTATGGAACAACAGTTTCATGGGAAAGTTCAAACAAAAAAAGAATGTCCAAGCAACAGAAGGAACAAGCAGGATTTTAATGGCTAAAATAGAGTGACATGACTTTACACTCCCTGAAAAATCCAATGTTTTGCTGTGTTTATTGATGCTTACTGTGCCCAAGGGCTCTGAGCATTTGCTAAGTGATTCCAGCTGCTCTCTGACATTTCTCTCCCAGGTATCGTTCTTGACTCTGGTGATGGTGTTACCCACAACGTACCTATTTATGAAGGTTATGCTTTGCCCCATGCTATCATGCGTCTGGACCTGGCTGGCAGGGATCTGACTGACTACCTGATGAAGATCCTCACAGAGCGTGGCTATTCCTTTGTGACAACAGGTCAGTGCTTTCAGCTTTGCCCTTCTGTGAAAACCCTCCTGTTTCTCTTGGCCCACCTTCTTGTGTTTCCCTTATCCAAACCTTGATTTGAATCCCATGTACCTGCAGCTGAACGTGAGATTGTTCGTGACATCAAAGAGAAGCTGTGCTATGTTGCACTGGACTTTGAGAATGAGATGGCTACTGCTGCCTCTTCTTCCTCTCTGGAAAAGAGCTATGAACTGCCTGATGGCCAAGTGATCACAATTGGTAACGAACGTTTCCGCTGCCCTGAAACCTTATTCCAGCCATCCTTTATTGGTAAGTGTTCCCAGGAAATTCTCCTCTCTGTAGGAGGTACAAATGGATCAGGAGGTGTCCCACTCCTCTTCCTGCTGATCTAAATTTGGCACAAAATCAAACATAAAAAAATTAATGAGCTAGATCCTCTGGTTCCTGCAAGCTGTGCTTGATGTGACCTCAGCTGGTAATTAGCTGAGCTCTGGGTTCTTGTTGCAAGTTTTAGATCAGGTTTTAGGGTCACTTTTTTTTTTTTTTTTTTTTTTTTTTTTTTTTTTAGTGATAAAATGTACAGTTAGACTATCATCATTAGGGAACTGACCCCAAAGATCCTCGTGGGTCCCTTCCAACATTCTATAACTTTATGTCACTGGTGGCAAGAATAGCTTTCAGTGCTGTATTTGTAAGGCTTCTTCTAAAAACAAGGCTCTATGAAGAAGTAAAGTATCTGGGAAAGGCAAAAAGTGGAATGAAAGGTGTGAGCGTATTTCTATGCCCTGTAACTAAACATTGCCATGACCAGGATGGTAAGTTTTGCTGTTTGTCAGGGCAACTGATGAATACAGCAAATGCTTCTAAGTCCTGAGCAATGAATGCAGTTGTTCATCAGCTGACATTTTACTGTGGATCTAGTGTCAGTCCTTTCAGGAAGCACCTGTTAAAATTAATAAATTGGAATGCACAAACATGTGCTGCTGGTTTCTTTTTCCTCACCACCAAGTACATTAATCTCTTGGGCAGTGCTTTCCTTATGTCTTGCCTTGATCTCTATAAACAGTATGTTCAGTAGGCTGACAAAAGTTACTATTGTCCTTTCTAGTTATGCTTCAATTCCTTTCATTGTCTTTATTGCTGTCTTCACTATATTTAACTAATACTTTTTGAGAGACTCTGGCATAACTTGACACTCATTTCACAGAATCACATAGTGGGCCCCCAGAGATCATCCAGAGATCATTTGTCTGTTCTGTCTAACTTGCTCCCATTGTCATATACTAAATGAATTTGTCTTGCTTGTCTACTTCTCTTACTGTATATTTTGAGGATCTTCCCTTTGCACATCCATTAGGATATTTTCTATCAAATAGATTTAATTTTCTAAGCTAACTCTATAATTATTTTGCTTTTTTTCTGTAACATATAATAATCTGTAAGTAACTTTACAGCCAAAAGAGCTCGTATTATTGATGAGGAGAAATTCCATGAGTTCTTTGCACAAAGACCCTTTGTATAATTTCCTGCTCTGTTGCCTTTTTTCTTCTCAAGGTATGGAATCTGCTGGTATTCATGAAACTACCTACAACAGTATCATGAAGTGTGACATTGATATCCGTAAGGACCTGTATGCCAACAATGTCCTCTCAGGTGGTACGACAATGTACCCTGGTATTGCTGATCGCATGCAGAAGGAAATAACTGCACTTGCTCCTAGCACTATGAAGATCAAGGTAAGGAATTTGACTCTCTGCTGTAAAATATGGATCAAATTGGAGACTATGTCCACCTTGTTAAACTGGGATAGAGGAACAACTCTGCAGGTGATGGGCAAATGAAGAGAAATTCCACGTAATCCGGATAACTATAATGGTTAGAAGCAAGGGTTAGGAAAGAGGAAAACATGGTTATTGATTTTCCTAAGGCACTTTGGATGTACCAGCTCCTGAAGATCAGTATTGAAATTATAGAAAAGTTCTGCTCTTTACCTAAGGAAGTATCCAGTGGCTTGTTACATGGGCGATGTGGGTCGGTTATTCAGAAAGGTTAAATGAGCATTTTGTTGCTTTTCTTTACCCTAGATCATTGCCCCACCTGAGCGCAAGTACTCTGTCTGGATCGGTGGCTCCATTCTGGCATCTCTGTCCACCTTCCAGCAGATGTGGATCAGCAAACAGGAGTATGATGAAGCTGGTCCATCCATTGTCCACCGCAAGTGCTTCTAAGCACTTTCCCCCTCAATTTACTTCCCACTCAGGATGACGACAACATGCTTCTTGGAGTCTTCTGGCAACCCTTCCTGAACTCTTCAGTCATTGTACAGTTTGTTTACACACCCGTGCAATTTATTTGTGCTTCTAATATTTATTGCTTTATAAATAAACAGGATCTGGAGCTTGCAACCTACAAATTAGTGTCTTTTGGTTTGTTATAAGTATTCGTTGCTTAAAAAGAGCGAAAAGGAGACTAAATGCTGTGGGATTTGGGAATTCCCATCAAACCTAGCAATGCCTTCACCGTGCGCCAAGTCCTAAGTGATGTAGGTGAGTTAGGACATGGTTTTCTATTAGTAAGAATTTCTACTTTACGGTTTTAATTCTGAATCTTGAAGCAATAGAAGCATCTGGGCAGTTTGATCTAGTTGAGGATGCCCCTGCTTACTGCAGAGGGAGTTGGACTAGATGACCTTTGCAGGTGCCTTCGAACCCAGACCATTCTACCATTCCATAGTTCTATGACTCTATGATTCTGTGATCATATACCAAGGCTTACAAAGAAATAGGTTTGATGGTAGACACAATAAGTGGAACAAGTGGAAAGAAAATTCTCATATTCACTGTCTGGGATTAGAAATGTTTATTCTCTTACATTTATTACAACCCAAATATTTTAGCACTAATTTATTGAAAGTCAAATCTTCTGCAAAAGAATTATGTTAATACACTTAGAATGCAATTTATAGCTCATTAGCTGAGTCCTAAAGAGTCATACAATTATTTCCTGTGAGCTATAAATATTTATGCCAAAACATTAATTCAAACTGACAGTTTACTCATCTTCCCCCACCTCTTCAAAGCCAGAGATGAAGAAGTGAAGCCTTTATTGTACTAATGTGCAAGAATGTAGCTCTTCCTGATTATTCCTACAATTGTTAAAGTCAAGATTATTTTCACATCACCATTCATATGTCTTGGGCAATTTTTAATCCTTAAATCTTTACTATCCTTTTTTTTGCTATCTGACCCAGATACTACAATCATAATTGGCATACTTTCTATAGGCCTTTTTATTCCTCACTGTAATGTTTTATAGCTGTGCTCTTTGATTCTTTAAATGAAGTAGTATGTAAAAGTTGAAGTACAGACTGAGCTGAGCCTACTCTAGTCTGCCTGTGGTAGAGAGGTTGGAGCAGATGTTCTCTAAGGTCCCTTCCAACCTAAGCCAGTCTATGATTCTATGGAATAATGGAACCAATGAGTGTCATAGTTCAAACTATTTGCAGACTGCAGTTCACCTAAATTTGACTCAGGAAATCAATCATAGCATTTATCAAAGTGTTCATGCAGTTAGGCAGGTGCCATGGCAGGTGTTTGAAAAGATTACATTTCATTCTAATTTTATACTTGGACGTCATTTGAAAAAAGACCCAAACAATGAACAAATGAGTTTATGCAGTTGTAAGGGAACTCTGTTTGTCCTACCTCTTACTTTCCTGAAAGGCATTTTTAGCTGGCCCCCAGATGTAACCTGCAGCCAAGCAGAATTGATGTTACTCTTTGAATATATGAAGAAATATTTAGTGTCTGTCTCCAGTTTGCTGACCACTAGAAGACAGCTTACTGCAATGTCATTGTACCTTCTGCTTGCGATTGGAATATTCCAAGGTGCAGTCTCAATACTTCTGCTTTTGGGCAAGTGAGGTTGTTTAAAGTGAATTAAAAATAGAAATGAAAGTGTAAACATAATTTAAAATTTACACATACACTGAAACATTTTAGATAAAGGTCAAAATGATATCTTAAGTATGAAAATTGAAGCATAAATACTCTCATGCTACAGGGAAACACAGCTGCAAATAGGCCTTTTCCTAACACAATATGAATCAAATAACCTGTGAATCTGTTAAGGCAAGGTCAACAGCCTCTGATGTTCTCAGGAAGGTTTCCAGAGCAAGGTAATCACTCTGAAGCTCACACCACGAAAAAATTCTGTATGTTTTGAAAACATGGGCACTTCTCCAGACTTCTGACCAACACAAACTTAGTTGCTCAGACTTAAGGTGCTTGCCAATGACATTTGTTTATTGTTCTTAAGAACCACGGCACTTTTCTTGCTTGGTCTTGATTGCTAATTTGAAAGGTCAGAAAGGTTATCTCAGTTATTAGTGTGAATTAATAGGGTAATACTGGACATGAATTGCAGCTAATTGGAGCTTAAAACATTAAGCAAGTATGCAAAGGGAATGCTAACTCAGGACCAGTGGATGTCTGACTGATTTGCTCTGACTGATAGGTCAGGAATGGCAGGCACACAGCTGGCACCACGTTCAGAGCTGTGATCAGTTCACCCTTGAGCAGGTGGGCATGAGGAGGGAACTGACTGTATGACTGATGGAAAAATTCCTTCCACAGACATTTTGAGGTTTGTAATTCACAGTTTATGGAAATGGATATGAGCAGCAAGGGCTGTACAAAACAGTGATATGCTTGCATATATGTAGGACATGACTAAAAAGCAGCAATGCCTCACCCTTAGAATCATAGAATCATAGAATGGTAAGGTTGGAAGGGACCTCAAGGATCACCCAGTTCCAACCCCCTGCCATTGGCAGGGACACCTCCCACTAGTACAGCTCACTCAGGGCCTCAGCCAACCTGGCCTTGAACACCTCCAGGGAGGGAGCAGCCACAACCTCCCTGGGCAACCTGTTCCAGTGTCTCACCACCCTCACTATAAAGAACTTCCTCCTAACATCCAGTCTAAATCTCCCCTCTGCCAGTTTAAACCCATTGCCCCTTGTCCTGTCATTGCAAGACCTTGTAAATAATCCCTCCCCAGCCTTCCTGTAGGCCCCCTTCAGATACTGGAAGGCTGCTCTAAGGTCTCCTGGAAGCCTTCTCTTCTCCAGGCTGAAGAGCCCCAACTCCCTCAGCCTGTCCTCATAAGAGAGCTACTCCAGCCCTCTGAGCATCTTTGCGGCACTCCTCTTACAGAACATTTTCAGATGTTTTTAAGTTTTCATGCAGCAATCCCATACTTTATCATTGAAAAATATGTATTCACACTTAGTGCAGTGAAAATTCTCATGATTCAGTAGGGTGGGACTTATGATAAGTATTTATGGAAGCGAAATGAAGTCTTCTAAATGTGGATAAGGCCACTGATTGATTTGACTGAGAGGAATTTGAAAGTTAAGACACAGAAGCTAGGATCCAAAACGCCGATCAGAGGTGCCACTGTTAAACTTTAGCCTTTGTTTGCATTTCAGAAGAATCCTTAATTACAGTGGCAAACATGGATGGTGGAATGGGATGCAGAGATTAACTGGAGAGCAACTATATGGTAACCAGTAGAGCTATTGCAGATACTTCCTTAGAAAAGGCAAATTAAACTCCAGCTGCACCCAAACCCTGATGTGATTCTGTGATATGATTCTGTGATCATAAACACCTCTGAACTTTGAAACATCTCAGCTAATGAAGACATTGGCATAAATTTTGAGAACAGTGGATCACAGTTAACCTTGACTGCTCTTGATGAGATTCTCTGTGGATGGAAGATGGAAACTTAATGTTTACTCAGATTTACAGATTCAACACTCATACTTTGAAAGCAGTGTGAACAGATGGTAAAAGCTCTCATCACACTGAAGTGTGTCCTGGTATTTGACTTTTAGCTCCTTGTTGCTCTCTAGGTATGTCATGAGGTGCTCCAAAATACCTTTCCCCTCTTCTGCCAGTGGCGGTTTGAATGGGGGAAGAGAAAGATGAGGAATTGCTTTCCCCTCCATTGCAGGCTTGAGTGCAGAAAGGCAAAAGGCCTTTTCCTGCCACTCTTGCATGGGTACTCACTCGTGGGAAAGCCCACAGTGGAATATGGGATTAGGATTGACTGAGTGCTTCGCACCGCTATGTATTTGCACTGGACACATTGTTTAGGAAAGACGTTAAACAGAGTGACCGGAAAGTGTGTGTGTGGTTCCATTTTGGTCCACTTGATCCTTGCAGTGCCATTTGGAGATATTTCCCTGTGGCACTCAGACCCAGCTTCTCCTCCAACTGTCATATCCTGGCTTCCTGCTCCCTAATCCTGAGCTGGAATGACCCTGCCTCTGCTGTAAGGTGCTGCCATTCGCAGAAACATGGCAGCAGTGTGGCTGTCCCTGCACTGCTAAGGTAGTGCACCATAAGAGATGCCTCATGGAAGCTGTGTCTGCAGGCACTTTGACTTTGGTGGGTTCCATGCCTGTTGGATTTATGCTGTGTGGTTCCCAAATTGGATTACAACTTGCAGTTTCCAAAGGCAAAGGTGTGATGGTTTGGGAGTTCCCTGCCCACCCACACTTTGTAAAATGACCCTGACTAGAACTCAGTTGGCTGGAAGTTAAGGACTGAAGCTCTATTTACAGCTCAGCACAATGTACAAGCAGAGATATACACTATAGACAGGAATAGTTACAGAAATAGACAAGTTAAAGGGAATACAGAAACACAACTCCCCTCCCAGACATCAGAGACCCCAGGAGGGGCTCCCAACCACCCTTCCACCTTCTCCTCACCCCTATACCTTACCCCAGGGTTTGCCTTATGCACAAGGTGAGTTAGGGGGACCAGCCAGGGGAGTTAGAAGAAAAGAGATTAGCAAAGATTAATCAGCAAAGAGGAGTCAGAAGATAGACCACCCAAGATGCTGTGCCCCCAGAGAGAGACAGACTGTGTTATCTAATATTTTGGTTTCTTCTCTTAAACGTCTCAGCAAGCCTATGAGTGAAGCAGACATCACCATTGTTTTCCTTTCACAACCTACAGTGTAATTTTCTTTATTAAAATATTCCAATTAGTTTCATACCAGCACAAAAGGAGACCCAGGGACTGTCTCCAAGTTCCTACTTCACCCTGGTGAGGAAGTTCCATGATCTCTCTTTGGTTTTCCCTAGGCCTCTCTTCTGCCTCTGATTTCCAAGCCAGGTAAAGCCTTTTCCATTTTTTGACATTATCCTAAATTAACAAAACTGTCCATAAACATCCCTGTGAAAATTCCCAAGTGAATTAGAACCTCTAAACAAGTTTAATCTAGCTTTGTATACAGTTTTGGGGTGGGACTTTTCAGGAAAATAGAAACAACTGTATTTTTATAATTCCTGCCTCAATCAAATCAAGGTACAATGGAGTGGAGGTTGCTCTTTGGGAGTCATTCTGACATGATTTATAAGATACATAAGGAGGCTTTATCCAGTGTTGAGGGCTAAAACGTCTTAAGAAATATTGACACACATTGTTAAGAGCTGGGACAAAGCTTTATGGCCTGTTCTGGCAGCCAGAGCAACACAACCCAGTACTTCTGCTTTCGATTGAAAGGTACTGGAGTATTACCTCTGTTTGACCCACACACCTTATACAGAATCACAGAAGGTTAGGGGTTGGGAGGGACCTTGAAGGATCATCCAGTCCAACTCTCTTGCCAGAGCAGGATCACCTAGACCAGATCACACAGGAAACAAAACTCCAGGTGAGTTTTGAATATCTTCAGAGAGGGAGACTCCACAACTCCCCTGGACAGCCTGTTCCAGGGTTCTGACACACTCACAGAGGAAAAAATCCTCCTCATGTTTCCATGGAATTTCCTATGCCTCAACTTCCATGCATTGCCCCTTGTCCTATCATTGGGCATTACCCAGCAGAGCCTGGCTCCAGCCTCTGGGCACTCACCCTTTATGTATTTACAAACATGGATGAGGTCACCCCTCAGGCTCCTCTTCTCCAAGCAGCAGAGCCCCAGCTCCCACAGGCTCTCCTTGTATGGAAGACGTTCCACTCCCTTCATCATTTTTGTGGCTCTATGCTGGACTCTTTCAAGCAGTTTCCTGAGGTTCTTCTTGAACTAAACCCAGAACTGGACACAATATTCCAGATGTGGTCTCACCAGGGCAGAGTAGATGGGGAGAACCATTCTCAACCTACTAATCACAACCCTTCAAATCCATCCCTGAATGGCATTGGCCCTCCTGGCCACAAGAGCACACTGCTGGCTTGTGGTCAACCTCCCCTCCACTAGGACCCCCGGATCCTTTCCCCCTTCCAACAGGTCTGTCCCCAACCTAAACACTGACTCCTGGGGTTGTTCTTTCCCAGAAAACTTTCCTTGTAGATCAATGAGCATGTCAGCACTTATGGAACTGTTGGAGTGGGTACAGAGGAGGGACATGAAGATGATCAGAGGGCTGGAGCAGCTCTCCTATGAGGACAGACCAGTGACAAGTGGTGTCCCTCAGGGGTCAGTGCTGGGACCAGTGCTGTTTAACATCTTTGTCAGTGACATGGACAGAGGAATGGAGTGCACCCTCAGCAAGTTTGCAGATG
>VWZE01004261.1:150360-244026 GCA_013396675.1 Eubucco bourcierii
TACAGGAAGGCTGGGGAGGGACTATTGACAAGGTCTTGTAATGACAGGACAAGGGGCAATGGGTTTAAACTGGCAGAGGGGAGATTTAGACTGGATGTCAGGAGGAAGTTCTTTCCAGTGAGGGTGGTGAGGCACTGGAACAGGTTGCCCAGGGAGGTTGTGGCTGCTCCCTCCATGGAGGCATTCAAGTCCAGGATGTCTGAGGCCTTGAGTGAGCTGTACTAGTGGGAGGTGTCTCTGCCTATGGCAGGGGATTGGAACTAGATGATCCTTGAGGTCCCTTCCAACCTTAACATTCTATGATTCTATGATTCAACGGGATACAAGCAGAACAGAAATCCTGTGGTATCTACGTTCTGTATGTGCTGAGAGTCTGAAAATCCAGTGATTTTACTTTGAAAGATGAACTTTTTTGAAACTGAAAACGAGGAGATGTTTCAGAAGTCACTTGTCAGGGTTGCAAGGCTCTTTGGAAAATTTGAAAGGAGAGTCATTATAAATTTGATAGAGTTGTCTACTTTGCACTAATCTTCTCTAAAAGGGCTGGTTTAGCCAAAGTTAAAAAACCAAAAAATAAAGTCAGCCTGAGGCAAATCACTAATATGAAAATTTTTAGCTTGAATAAGTGAATTCTGTAGAGTGATAATATTTGTAATGTAGAGTAAGAGGATTTTATACTTAAAAACATTAGGTGATTCTAAATAAACGTGACAGTCAGATTAAGCTACAGTAACAACATGACAATAGGAAAAAAAATAAAGAGAGAACCTCTTTACTGATTAGATAAAGTGAATGCAAGGCCCAGGCAGAGACTGATGCTTTCTTCCAGTAACAGCTGAACCCAGACCCACCCTGAAGCACCCTGTGACAGAAGCTTCTGTTATTATCAAGACACAAGAAAAGGGAAAAATAATAATAATTTATAAAATTGAGTGATTAGTAAATGTTGCTCATCACACTCAAGAAAGAAGAAATTCAGGCAATTAATGTAGGACTTTTGCATTCTCTCCAGAGGATGACTATGGTTGCTGAAACTTGCAAACTCAGCAGGAAAAAATATTAATTACTGTAAAATTTATTATGCTGAGCTGGAACATCTTTGCTATGAGGGCAGGTTGAAGCAGCTGGGATTGTTCAGCCTGGAGAGGGGTCCTTAGAGCTGTCTTCCAGTACCTGAAGGGATCCTACAGGAGACAGCAGAGGGGCTTTTGGGTGTTTAGAAGTAGGACAAGGGAAACTGTTTTGAAGCTGAGGGATAGTAGGTTTAGACCAGTTCTTAGGAAGAAGTTCTTCAGTACAAGGATGGTGAGGCTCTGAAATAGGCTGCCTCCTCCCTGTGGGTGTTCAAGGGCAGGTTGGATGAGACCTTAAGCAGCTGAGTGGTGATGGAGGGAAGGTTAGAGTAGCTGATCTCTGAGGTCCCTTCTAACCTAAGTCCTTCTATGATAATTAAAGGGTGGATTAAAGGATGATTAAGCACTACGATCGTCCTGTGTGAATGATGTTGGAAGAAATTATCTTAGTGCACATAAGCAAAAATTAATATAGCTGGTAGCAATCCTTATTTTCATTTTTCATCCTAAGAAAATAATTCATAAAATAGAAGATATCTGAGGTGTACCAATCTCAGAGGAGATGAATTCTATTTCAGAAAAGCATTTTAACCAGATGCTTTATCTAAATATATATATATATATGTGTGTGTGTGTGTGTATTTATCTAATATGTATATACATATATACACACATATATATATGTGTGTATATGTATATATATATGTACATATATACATATGTGTATATACACATGTATATATGTATATACATACATACACACTATATATGTATATACATCTATACATCTATATGTATTTATATACATCTATACATATATATATGTATAGATGTATATAAATATATATACATATTATATATGTAAATATATATACATCTATATATACACACACACACACACACATATATATAAAATCATAGAATCATAGAATGGTAAGGTTGGAAGGGACCTCAAGGATCATCTAGTTCCAACCTCCTGCCATAAGCAGGGACACCTCCCACTAGTACAGCTCACTCAAGGCCTCGTCCAACCTGACCTTGAACACCTCCAGGGAGGGAGCAGCCACAACCTCCCTGGGCAACCTGTGCCAGTGCCTCACGACCCTCACTGGAAAGAACTTCCTCCTAACATCCAGTCTAAATCTCCCCTCTGCCAGTTTAAGCCCATTGCCCCTTGTCCTGTCATTGCAGGACCTTGTAAATAATCCTTCCCCAGCCTTCCTGTAGGCCCCCTTCAGATACTGGAAGGCTACTCTAAGGTCTCCTGGAAACCTTCCCTTCTCCAGGCTGAAGAGCCCCTACTCTCTCAGTCTGTCCTCATAGGAGAGCTGCTCCAGCGCTCTGATCATCCTCGTGTCCCTCCTCTGGACCCACTCCAGCACTTCCATGTCCTTCCTGTGCTGAGGGCTCCAGAACTGCACACAGTACTCCAGGTGGGGTCTGACAAGAGCAGAATAAAGGGGCAGAATCTTCTCCCTTGCCCTGCTGGCCACACTGCTCTTGATGCAGCCCAGCACTCGGTTGGCTGTCTGGGCTGCATGTGCACACTGCAGGCTCATGTTGAGCTTTTCATCAACCCAGACTGCAAGGTCCTTTTCCTCAGGGCTGCTCTCCAGCCATTCACCACCCAGCCTGGATTTGTGCTTGGGATTTTGTCTACCCAGGTGCAGGACCTTACACTTGGTCATGTTGAATTTCATAAGGGTGTCCTGGGCCCACCTCTCCAGCCTGTCCAGGTCCCTCTGGATGGATCCCTGCCCTCTAGCAAGTCGACTGTATATACACACAGAGGAAAAATTGGATGTGGATTAGCATAAAGCTTTATTGACATAACATGTAGATGATGTAGTAACTCTGTGAAGGAAGACTTAATACCAGGTAGCAAGGCAGTAAGAAAGAGCTTAAAGACTGTTCTGAGTCTCTAAGCCCCTGAGGTTTACATCACTAGGAAGGCTATTGCCAATGCTAAGGAGGACTACAAGATCTTTCTTTCCAAAGGGTTTCAAATCCCACTGTTGGCTTCTAGACATGCAAAAAGGCAATGCTTAAAGGGAAATCAATCAAAGGGCTTCTGCTTCTTAGGATCTTCAACTCCAGTTCTTCTAGAGAGAGTGGGTGGCTGTAGCAACAGCTCCTGCTCTGAGTTCCTCCCCAGCTCTCTGCAACTGGGTGTGTCTGCCTCAGCTGAGATAAGAAAACAAGCAAGTGATAAATCTAGCTTGATTCATCCTGAGGAAGAAAGAGTCAGGAAGGGACATCTTCCACAGCATCCAGAAGCTTGGGGATAGAATAGCTACCATCAAGGTAAAAAGAGAAGTTTAGGAAATTAAAGCCAGATCTTCATGTTTATGTGCTAGGTGAATTTGGACACTGAATTTCATGTTAAATCTTCTTGCTGTTGTTTTAATTATATAAGTTGTTTCCAGGACACAGACTATTGTCTTCAAAAGCTGCCTCTATTTTATTAAAAAAAAACCAAAATCCAAACCACAAACAACAAACAAACCCAAACAGAATAAGGAACATTAATCTTACGCACAAAAAGGGTCTAAGTTGGGTGTTGGGGTGGGGTTATTTTGGGGTTTTTTTTGATTGTTTGTTTGTTGTTTTGTTTTTTCGTTTGGTTTGGGCTTTTGTTGGTGCTGTTGATTTTGGTGTTTTGGTGATTTTTTTTTTAAGTATTTTTTTTTTTTAACTAAGAATGTTTTAAAGGTAACTATTTGTGTATGCACGTGTGCTTACTATGATTCTCTGATAAGTCAGTGAGTAGAATAATTCTTGTAGAAAGAGACATCTTTGCAGATGTTAAACCCAATCAACTGAAGAGGTGGTGAGGAAAAAACCAATTGTTTTACTTCACTAGCGTGAATTATGTCTCCAATTTAATACATGAACTAGGAGATCCTTACTTGTCAAGAAACACCACCCACAAGGAAACATTGTTTTGTTTCCATCAGTTAAACCAAGGTCGTTCTGTGCCTGTAACTTTCCTTTGGGAAAAGATTAAAGGGAATAAACTCCTCCTAGGTCTTCTGCTCTGCTACAGCTCAACACAAAACACCTTTCTTGTGCTAAGCTTCTAATTTCTGTCAGTTTGGCAATTTGAGTAACCAATTACCCAGATTAATATGATGAAGCAATTAGTTACTAATGCAGCACTGGTGATGAATCCAACTTCATTACCATCTTGTTTCATTCATAATTTAAACACTGAACTCGCAGCAGACAGCCTGTTTGGAGATGTAGAAATGTGGTTGTGAAAAATACAATCCGTGGGTTTATTCTTAACAAGTGTGGGACAATTTGTTTGATGCATAATTAAAAAACCCCATCTATATTTTCAGGAATGAATATAGAGCAGATACTTAATGTATTTTATAGCTTTCTAAGTACCATAAGCCATTACAAGATACAACAGAATTCCTGGATGTATTCTCAGGTTACAATGTAATGTAATGCAAAACCTGAAACTTGCTATGTGATGAAACCTTTAATCCGAGAGCCATAGAATAACAGAATGGCATAGATTGGAAGAGACTTTAGGGATCACCTGCTCCAACCTCCCCTCTGTGGGCAGGGACACCTCTCAACAAGACTCAGCTACTCAAGGCCTCATCCAGCCTGGCCTTAAATACTCCCAGGAAGGAGACACCCACAGCATCCCTGGGCAGCCTCTTCCAGAGTCTCACCACCCTTGTACTGAAGAACTTCTTCCTAAGATCCAGCCTAACCCTGCTCTTCCTCAGCTTAAACCATTTCCCCTTGTCCCTTGTCCTGTTGCTAGATGACCTTACAAAAAGTCCCTCTGCAGCCTTTTTGTAGGATCCCTTCAGGTACTGGAGGCAGCTAGAAGATGTCCTCAGCAGTCTTCTCTTTTCTATGCTTAACAACCTCAGCTCCCTTTGCCTATCCTCACAACAGAGCTCCTTCAGCCCTCAGATCATCTTTGTGGCCCTTCTCTGGACTTGGTCCAACAGTTGTGTCCTTCTTATGATGAGGACACCAGAGCTGGATGCAGTATTTGAGGTGGGGTCTCACAAGCGCAGAGCAGAGGGTCAGAATCCCTTCTCTTGCCCTGCTGGCCACACTCCTCTTGATGCAGCCCAGCACACAATTTGCTTTCTGGGCTGCATGAGTGCACTGCCAGCTCATGGTGAGTTCTCATCAATCAACAGCCCCAAGTCCCTTTCTTCCAAGCTACTCTCAGCCCACTCTGCACCCAGCCTGGGTTTGTGCCTTTATATGTGATGGACAGTTTTACAGAAAGTGGTCTTAGGCTTTACCAGTCTTCCTGGTATGGAGATGATTGTAGATTTATTTTTAATTGAATTGGAGCTCTCTTGTGCAGCTCAGCACCGTATGGCTGCCCGACAAACCGCAGTAATGCGGTAGCTCTTGATCTCTTGCCCATATATTTTGGTAACTAAATCAAAAGGACTCTGAAAGAGACCTATGTGGAACCAGTATCTTCACTGCACATAGGGAAATGAGTGCTTGTGTTTTTGCTGGTGACAGTCTCTCTTGAATTTGGTTCTGGGTTCTCCAAAGTGTTTGCTGGAATAACATTTATATGCATATATAGGTACACATATGTGTGTATACACATATGAAAAGATAGCATAGAATGGCTTAGGGTGGAAAGGACATCTGCTTCAACCTCCCTGCTATGGGCAGGGACACCTCTCAACTAGACTCAGCTGCTCAAGGCCTCATCCAACCTGGCCTTGAAGTCCCCAAGAAGGAGGCAGCCATAACCTCCCTGGGCAGCCTATTCCAGAGTCCCACTTACCTTGTACTGAAGAACTTCCTAAAATCCAGTCTAAACCTACTCTCCTTCAGGTTCAAACCAATCTTTCTTGTCTTATTGCTAGACACCCTTATGAAAAGTCCCTCTGCAGTCTTCCCATAGGATCCCTTCAGGTATTGGAAAAGGCAGCTCTAAGGTCTCCCTGGAGTTTTCTCTACTCCAGTACTTGAACAACCCCAGCTTCTTCAGCCTATCTTCACAGCACATACGTCTCCATATATATGTGTACAAATATCTTCCCTAAGTATTCTCCTTGACTTCGCAATGGAAGAGCAGCCCTGCGTTGATAACAGACTTCAGACACCACATCTGTTTGTTGTAATGTATGAGTCCACCTTACCCCCCAAGAAAATTAGCATTGTTGCAGTTGGAAGGGCAGGTACTTCAGGTGGGAAACATCACAGAGATGTGTGGCTAAGACAAGCCTGTGTGTATTTTGTAGCCTGGATCCTAAGACAGAAGTTTAGTCTTGATTTTAGTTTTTTTTTTTTTTGCTCAAGGGCAAAACTCAGAACTTTGGGCTTTAGAGAAAAGATCAGAACTGAAATGCTTTCAGTGACCTCGTGGAATACTCTTTCTTCCTTACAACACGCACTCAAAGTGCCACAGAGGTTTGCTCTTCACATGTAGCCTGAAGACAGCACAAACTGCTGAAAGTGTAAAAAAGTGCCTGAGGGCACGTACAGAGTAAGTGTGCAATGTCTGGTGTCACATTCTGTATTTAATGGCTACTGCAATAGTCCTCCTGTAGACTTTTCCTTTCTGATCAATCACATCAGTTGTTGCGGTCAACAGGGTGGACAAATTTTTCTCTGCTCTTTCATTTCAACCGAGACTATGACCTCTTCCCACTGTACTGACACCTAACAGAAAGAGGAAACTACCTCCTGACTTCATTGTTGTAAACAAACAGCATATGAAATGATCAGGAATAGTAACCTGCAGGCTGTTCTATCTGCCAAAAGGTATACAAATGGTTTCTTTGCTCATTCTGCCCGTTGCACAAAGCAAACGTGTTGCCATTTCAAATGCTGAAAAGGCTTATCTATTTTATGAGTAATAGTACAGAGATGGTGACTGTGCAATCTCCAAATAGGGTCGTGTGGTGACACAGAGAGAGTGGGTGCTATTAAAAGCTTGACATTTATCACTCACAGTGTTTAAATTTATCGTGGTATTTGTGGCATTTGACAATCTAAGTATAGAGAATGCCACAAATACCACAGAACAGATAAATACTGCTGTGAAAAACCCAAGAAACTGCTGGTGGTGCTTTGCGAAGCCTGCAGTGCTCTGTGTCCTGTAAATACGTTGCAGGAGCTGCTAACTGGGAATCTCTTGGTCTTGAAAAAGATAAAAAAGTTTGTTATGTTTTTTCTTTCTTCAGTACTGAGGGAGCTGGGGTTGTTCAGCCTAGAGACGAGAAGACTGGAGGGACCTTAGAGCTGTCTTCCAACACCTAAAGGGATCCCACAGGAAGGCTGGAGAGAGACTTTTCATAAGGGTGTGTAGCGACAGCACAAGGGGGATTGGGTTGAAGCTGAGAAGAGCAGGGTTAGACTGGATCTTAGGAAGAAGTTCTTCAGTATGAGGGTAGTGAGACTCTGGAATAGGCTGCCCAGGGAGGCTATGGTTGCCTCCTCCCTGGGGGCATTCAAGGCTGGGTTGGATGAAGCCTTGAGCAGCTAAATCTAAGTTGAGAGGTGTCCTTGCCTATGGAGGAGAGGTTGGACCTGATGATCTCTAAGGTCTTTTCTACCCTGAGCCACTCTATGATTTTTTATCTTGTCTACTTAGTCTAAAAGGCCTTTTGCATAGGAAACATTTCTGCATGTCTGTAGCATCCAGACCAATGGAGACCCTATCAGCCTTTGAGCCATTAGCTTTTAACCAAAATTGTGGCATATCATTCACACAGACCAAATGGAGTCTGTCCAGTACATGAAGTTTAGGAAATGTCTCCCCTGGAAAACATGCCAGGTATCTTGTGACAAACAACCCCTGTGCAAATATTCTTGGAAAAAAAGAATTTCAAGCAGGAAGTCATTCTCTAGGAGCTCTACAACTCCATTTAAATCTTGAAGGACAAAATGGATATAATGAATCACATTGTGCACTTACTTAAGAGACACACAAAAATCATAGAATGGTTTGGGTTGGAAAGGACCTCCAAAGGTCATCTAGTCCAACCCCTGCGCATTCAGCAGGGACATCCAAAACTAAATCAGGTTACCCAAAGCTTTGTCATGCTTCACCTTGAACGTGGTCAGGGATGGGGTCTCAACCACCAACCTGGGCAACCTGTTCCAATGTTCCACCACCCTCACGTTAAAGCACCTGTTCCATGATTATCTCTGCAGGTAAGTCATACAAAATGCATAATGGAACTGTTTTTAATTCACATAATAAAGCAAGTTTAATGGTGGTAGAGAAGATAAAGGCTTTGCCTTTGATAGAATGCAGCCATAACCGTGACCAAGTTCTTCATCTTTGGTGATAGTGCAACCGATTCCTTAACAAGATTCTACCCTTGTTGGACATCTCTAAGCCTAGAGTTTAGACAATTTCCCTCCCAAGGACTATTTGATACTGACTATTTGATTATCTTTTAAGTTTTTTTTTAATGCATCTGGTTACAGCAGATGGTATTGAAGAGTATGGAATTAAATTCTTAGGCTATGGACAAAACTCATGTGTTAAAAGTCAGTCCTGTTGCAAGTCTTTGACAGGAACTCTTCACAGGTATGTGGCATTGTTATGAATTTCCCTACTCTTTCCACAAACAGTGTGCCTGATGCGAGCAGTGGAGGGATGGATGATAAGGAAAGAAGTTACTGTATAAGACTTCAGTCATTTCAATAATCATTTAAAATCTACCCAAATCATAGGTAAGTTAACCTCTTTTAAAATATCCTGAAGAATGGAATGTATTTTTTTTCAGTGAGTATTATTTTGGAAGACCAGAACTTCAGGTATAATTTAAATGTAGGACAAAACTGCTGCAATGAGTTGTAAGGGTCAAATTCTCAGGTCAGATAAATGAGAATACTGCTCTTGTTTCGAAGGCAATGATACTAGGAGGACTGTGTAAGGTAGGAGAAGGTTTGTCTCTTTTTGCCAACAGTTTTGTAATTTTGTTTGTTTGTTTTTTTCCCTTCCCATGCTGTAAATCTCCAGTGTTTGTTTCTAATTAACCATTTAACATAGGGTCTGAAAGGAATGAAGTGGAGAGATTCTTTAAACCTGTCTTTGTGAAAGGGCACTTAATGGGGTGTATAGAAGGTCTGTGGTTAGGAGGTTGAGAGAGGTTCTCCTCCCCCTCTAATCTGCCCTGGTGAGGCCACATCTGGAATATTGTGTCCCATTTTGGGCTCCTCAGTTCAAGAAGGACCTCAAGGAACTGTTTGAAAGAGTCCAGTGCAGTGCCACAAAAATGCTGAAGTGGAATATATTCTGTATGAAGAGAGCCTGAGGGAGCTTGGAGAAGAGCAGTTTAAGAGCTGTCCTTATTTTTGTTTATAAAGATGTAAAGGGTGAGTGCCAACAGGATGGAGCCAGGTTCTGCTGGGTAATGTCCCATGACAGGAGAAGGGGCAATGGTGGAAGCTGAGGCATAGGAAGTTCCATGTAAACATTTTTTTTTGTTTGTTTCCCCTGTGAGGGTGCCAGAACACTGGAACAGGCTGCCCAGGGGGGTTGTGGAGCCTCCCTCTATGGAGGTACTCAAGACCTGCCTGGATGCGTACCTGTGTGATCTGGCATAGGTGATCCTGCTCTGGCAGGGGGATTGGACTGGATGAGCTTTCAAGGTCCCTTCCAGCTCCTAATATTCTGTGACTTCTTAAACTATGTCTGTTGGTCTAGACATGGTCTGCTGGAGGTGTTGAGAGCTAACTTAAGTTCTGCCGTGTGTACTTTTTGAGTTGTTTATCATGTTCATGAAAACGATGGGCAGGTTATGTGTTAAAAGTCTTCTTCTTCTGAATATAGCTCTTGATTTCTGAGAAAATGGTTTTCTTTTCATAATAATATTAAACATGAGGGACCCTTTGATGTTCTCTGAAGCAAGAATACCATGCTATGCAGTCTCACAAAACTGCTTGTAATTTGAGTCATGTGTTGCTTCAGTTGTGTCTTTTCTATATGTATATTTGGATTTGGATGTTCTATTTGCAGGTTCACTTAATTAAAAATGAAAATATTTTAACAAGCTCTTCATAGCCACTCTAGCAGTGGACTTGATTTATTCCAAATGCAGTTGTCCTACCATCTATGAGGACGATCATCACTGTCCTGTGACACAGATGTATTCATGGATTCATAGAATGGTTTAGGTTGGAAGGCACTTTAAAGGTTATCTAGCTCCAACATCTGTGGGGGAACAACTCCCACTAGACCAGAGTGCTCAAGGCCTCATTCAACCTGGCCTTGAACACCTCCAGGGAGGAGTCATTCATGATCTCCCTGGGTAATCTGTTCCATATTGGTCCTTCCTATCTCTAGAAAGATTGTCTTTCTCTTTCCCCAGAGAAAAGAACAACGAAAAATCTTGAATTATTTTAATATGTATTGCTCTGAGCCACCTTCCCAGGGGAAAAAAAAAGAGAAAACAACATTCTACTTTACACTATAGAATCATAGAATGGTAAGGTTGGAAGGGATCTCAAGGATCATCTAGTTCCAATCCCCTGCCATAGGCAGGGACACCTCCCACTAGTACAGCTCACTCAAGGCCTCATCCAATCTGGCCTTGAACACCTCCAGGGAGGGAGCAGCCACAATCTCCCTGGGCAATCTGTGCCAGTGCCTCACCACCCTCACTGGAAAGAACTTCCTCCTAACATCCAGACTAAATCTCCCTTCTGCCTGTTTAAACCCATTGCCCCTTGTCTTGTCATTACAAGACCTTGTAAATAGCCCCTCCCCAGCCTTCCTGTAGGTCTCCTTCAGATATTGAAAGGCTACTCTAAAGTCTCCTGAAGCCTTCTCTTCTCCAGGCTGAAGAGCCCCAATTCTCTCAGCCTGTCCTCATAGCAGAGTTGCTCCAGCCCTCTGATCATCCTCATGGCCCTCTCCTGGACCCACTCCAACACTTCCATGTCCTTCCTGTGCTGAGGGCTCCAGAACTGCACACAGTACTCCAGGTGGGGTCTGAGGAGAGCAGAGTAAAGGGGCAGAATCCCCTCCCTTGCCCTGCTGACTACACTGCTCTTGATGCAGCCCAGGATTTGGTTGCTGCATGTGCACACTGCAGGATCATGTTGAGCTTTTGATACCCCAGACCCCCAGGTCCTTTTCCTCAGGGCTGCTCTCCAGCCATTCACCACCCACTATGCTTGTGTTTTTTCCAAGGTACTCTCAAAACCTGAAGAAACCCACTTTATTAGCAAAGGCTAATCAAGGAGAGACCTTATAAAAGGTGAAACTCAGTGCCTGTTCTCTATTTGAGGATATGTCTATTGTCAAGGCACAGGTGGGAGGTTTGCCACCCAATTTATTTTAGCTTGCTGGCCACATTGTCTTTTGCAGTGAAATATGCTGTATTAAGTGCATTTTCCACTCAAAAGGAACTCTGCCCACGTGGTGTGTGTGACTCATCCACCTGTCTAGTTGGTGATCTTTGGATTAATTGATCTATGTTTGAGCTCATGTTTTCTCTCATGCCTTGTTTGTCTTTGTGGCTGTCATATTTGGATTTCACACATTCATTTGTTGCAGCACATGGTGCCTGCAAGCCAAAGGAACGGCTTGCACTGACATTTCAGGTAGCATGACCCTGGACCTTGATAAAGACCTGGTGTAATTAAACTAAATATGCTTCACAAATATTTATTAAAGCCTCGTGGAGACTTGGCTGTCATCTTTTTTCTCTCCTTCCCTGTAAGCCTCTTTTTTAATAACACAACTTCTGCCCTATAGCAGATCCTTTTCTTCAAAGAAATGCATGAAATAATGAAATGTATTAAACATCACCAATGAAACAAAACAAATCAATAATTTATCCATACCTTTTTGACATGCTACTTATTAACCTTCTTCTTTTTTTTTTTTTTTTTTTAAAAACAAAAACAAGAATGGTCTGGATTGGAAGGGACCTCCAAAGGTCATCTAGGCCAACTTCCCTGCAGGGACATCAGCATGGACATCCTCAACTAGGTCAGGTTGACCTGGGGGTCAGGTCTTTTAAGTGCTTATCAGCAAATATTTGAAGGCACTATAGGATGGAACAAGTTCTTTACCATGAGGGTAGTGAAACACTTGAACAGGTTGCCCAGGGAGGTAGTTGAGGCCCCATCCATGCAGATATTCAAGGTCAGGCTTGACAGGGCTTTGAGCAACCTGATCTAGTGGAGGATGTCCCTGTTTACTGCAGGGACATTGGACAAGATGACATGTGGAGGTCCCTTACTACCCAGACCATTCTATAATTCTATGATATATGGTGAAATCAGGGCTGGAAATCTGCTAGATATTTATTCCTCAACTTCAGAAGAGGTCTGATTTTGAGGAAACACTGGAAACCTGCATCTCAACATGAAGCCTTGAAAATCCTGTCTGCAAATGCTCTCTGTGTAACTTTCGTCTATTTTCGCCATGTGAAAATCTTCATTAAATCTAAAGCTCAAGGGTCCAGGTTCTTCTGTTTAGTTGATTCAGTGTAATCTGTCCTTCCTGTTAGGCAGATTTAACCTGCTGGGGTGAGAAGAATCCTCTGTAGACTCCACCAACAGATCTGTGTTCAATCTTGACTCTGTGCTGAAGAAGAAAAGTCTGGATGGGGAAAGGGAGTGTTTCTGTCCTGTGTCAGGAGATGTGACTTCCTTATTGGTTTTAACACAGCCTGAGTACACCTGCCCTGAGGAATTTTGGTCCAAAGCGGTGATATTTTGGAGGGGGTGACTGAAGAAAGTAAAATTCTCTATTGCTTTTATAGACAAGTATAGGTCTACAGGTGCGCACGCTTGTGTCATGTACAGATGGATATAGCAACAGACACATTCAAATGCAAGAGACGGTTCAAAACCTGATAAAAAGAAAAAAAAAACCAAACAGAAAATATAGATAAAACACAGAGTAGTAGTTGCAATAAAACTCAGTGACTGAGAAAAAATAATAGGTGATAAAAATGTATGCATAAAATATTTACTCATCTGCCTGTAAGTGCAAACGTGTGACAGTGTTCAAACTCTGTTGCAGCCTTTGAAGTTCAACACATAAAGCATTTTATGTGGCAGACTCTACATTTCAAGGTGTGTTTCAGATGCTCAGCCTGGCAGGAGGTGGCTAATGGAGCCTTTCATTTTCCTTTGATTCTCAGCTAAGTGTAGAGCTAGGCAAGCACTAGTGGGAAAGGTACCCAGGGATGATGCCAGCCACTGCTTAGCAGTTTTTAGTGTGAACCAGTTTACCGATAGCCAGCCCTCAAATTTTCTGGCAATACCAGAAAGAAGATGTTGATAGGGTAAAGAAAGTTACATCTTTGCACCCTATTTTACAGAATCACAGAATATTAGGGGTTGGAAGGGACCTCCAGAGATCATCGAGTCAAACCCCACCACCAAAGCAGGATCACCTGGGGCAGGTCACACAGGAATGCATCCAAATGGATTTTGAAAGTTTTCAGAGAAGGAAACTCTACAACCTCTCTGTGCAGCCTGTTCCAGTGCTCCATTGCTCTCTCCCACCCAGCATCCTCCAGCACCCTCCGTTTCCCACCCAGCACCCTCCAGCACCCTCTCTTTCCCACCCAGCACCCTCCAGCACCTTCCATTTCCCAACCAGCATCCTCCAGCACCCTCTGTTTCCCCTCCAGCACCTTCTGTTTCCCCTCCAGCACCCTCTGTTTCCCACCTAGCACCCTCCAGCACCCTCTGCTTCACCTCCAGCACCCTCTGTTTCCCACCCAGCACCCTCCAGCACCCTCACTTTCCCACTTGTCAGGACAGATATAGCTTTAGATTCTGAAAATCATGGAGGATGATACCATAAAACATTGACTATTATTTTTTTTTTCCTTCCCTGTGCATCGTTGATTGTTTGGTTATGTTTCTCATAGGAAAACTGTCCTGATATTTAAATTTTTTTAACAGAAAAGTGTGAAAGAGGCAGAATTTCTGAAGCTAAGATGCAAAGTGTCTGATTAGAATGAGGGCATTTACATAGGAGGTGTGTAAACCAATAAGCCCTTCAGCAAATCTGACCCTATGTGAGGAATTATGTGGGCTGCACTGTTATCTAGAAAAATAAACTCACTTCCAGTACCATAGCAACATTACACATAAGGCCAATATGTCCTTTTTTACCTTACAGACAGAAAGAGACCCTGCATAACTGTAGGTGTTCTACAACATTTTGTGAATGATTTATCTTTTTGTTTTGTTTTGTTTTGTTTTCTCTTGCTGTGTCACAAGCCCTTTTCTTCAGCCTAGTCAAAAGTACAACATCTCTAAGAGATGCTGGGAAATATGAATGGAATCACAACTTAGGCTTTTTGATTCATAGGAAAAAAAAATTTTTTTTGCATTGTTCCAGATTTGATTTTGCTCCCTTTTGAAACGGAAGCATCACAGAAATTTAACTAAACGCTCATCCTGGAAAACCTTTCGTTTAGGAAGGATTAACAAATGGTGTTCTGAAAACAAAGCATGCTCCACAGCACCAAGCAGATGTTGTTTGCTGTAACAGTTGTGGAACTCTCAAAAATGCCAGTTTAAATCACCACCTGTGAAACTCCAGATATGCATTGATCAGGAAAGGGCTTGGAAACTATTCTGCCTCTAGGAATCAGCATTTGCTGGTGAACCTCTGCAGACCTATAGACTAGACTAAAGATTCTAGACTAAGAAATTGATACTTCTGAATGTTTATAAGATTTAAATTCATAGAATCATAGAATCGTAGAATGGTAAAGTTGGAAGGGACCTCAAGGATTGTCTAGTTCTGACCCCCTGCCATAGGCAGGGACACCTCCCACTAGTACAGCTCACTCAAGGCCTCCTCCAACCTGGCCTTGAACACCTCCACGGAGGGAGCAGCCACAATCTCCCTGGGCAACCTGTTCCAGTGCCTCACCAGCCTCACTGGAAAGAACTTCCTCCTAACATCCAGTCTAAATCTTCCCTCTGCCAGTTTAAACCCATTGCCCCTTGTCCTGTCATTGCAAGACCTTGTAAATAATCCTTCCCCAGCCTTCCTGTAGGCCCCCTTCAGATACTGGAAGGCTACTCTAAGGTCTCCTGGAAGCCTTCTCTTCTCCAGGTTGCAGAGCCCCAACTCTCTCAGCCTGTCCTCACAGCAGAGCTGCTCCAGCTCTCTGATCATCCTCATAGCCCTCTCCTGGATGTGCTCCAACACTTCCATTTCCTTCCTGTGCTGGGGGATCCAGAACTGCACACAATTAATTTGAAGAACTTTTTTTTTCTTTTTAATATTCCATGACCTCTAGAGAATGACTCTGTATGCTTGATTCACGCACACTAATGGCACTGAAAAGAAAACTCAGTAGCATTTTCCTTTGGCCATACATGGGACAAACTCTAAAATCACATTGGATTTAAATAAATTCTCCCCACACAGGACATTTGCTGTACCTCGATAATCCTGTGGAAGAGGATTCTTAGAGAGTAAGATTTCCTATGCAATCCTGTATTAAGTATTATTTCATATTTTTTTTTCCTGTGGATTTCTCTATTAAGTATTACTTATTTGTTTTCCTATGGATTTCTCTATTAAATATTACTTCATATTTCTTTTTTTTCCCCCTAGGGATTTAACTATTACATATTATTTCATATTTCTTTTTGCTGCTTGTCATGCCAAATAGATGCTAATCATAAAGCACATGCACAAATACATGTATTTCCACACACATTATGCAGGTGTATACACTTATACTTTTATATATCAGTAATTCATTTAACATCAAATAAATTTCATACACTTTTATTGCAACTGTAGAATCTTTGAACAATAAAAATATTTTAAAAATTCTTCTGCTGTTCTTATAGACCTCCTACTTTTCCCTCCCATTCACTGTTAGACTTTACTTTCAAATTAATCATACAACTGCCTTAGTTATTTTTAAGGGATTGTTCAATCTGGCTTCTGAAGGGACGCTTTAATGTAATGTGGATTTTCTTCTCAGACTGGTGAGATGAGGAGGGAGAGGGTGAGAGTGAGGAGCACCAGGACCACTGAACACATATGGTGGTGTAACAATCAAAACAAAGGAAATCAACTGTGCTGTAAATCACATCACTGAATCGCAGGCAGCTGGGACTGTAGAGATTCAGCAGTTGGATGAAGACAAATGTAGACAAGGCAGAGCAAAACAGTAGGTTTGAGAAAGAAAACTTGATGTAATGCATTCATGCTGAAATACTGCAGCATAGTTTATCCTTTCTCTCTCTCTCTCTGGTTTTTTTTTTAATTTGTTTTTTTTCCCCTGTGTGGAATACAAGAAGCATCAAAATGCTGCTTGAAGTTCCAGCAGAGAGGACTCTTATATTATTGAAATAGAAAAGATGTAGAATCACAGAATGGTCATAAGAGACCTTTGAATATCATAGAATCCAACCCCGAGCCAGAGCAGGACCACCTAAAGCAAATCATAGAATCATAGAATGGTAAGGTTGGAAGGGACCTCAAGGATCATCTAGTTCCAACCCCCTGCCACAGGCAGGGACACCTCTCACTAGTACAGGTTACTCAAGACCTTGTCCAACCTGGCCTTGAACACCTCCAGGGAGGGAGCAGCTGCAACCTCCCTGGGCAAACTGTTCCGGTGCCTCACCACCCTCACTGGAAAGAACTTCCTCCTAACATCCAGTCTAAATCTCCCCTCTGCCAGTTCAAACCCATTGCCACTTGTCCTGTCATTGCAAGACCTTGTAAATAGTCCCTCCTCAGCCTTCCTGTAGGCCCCCTTCAGATACTGGAAGGCTACTATAAGGTCTCCTTGAGACCTTCTCTTCTCCAGGCTGAAGAACCCCAACTCTCTCAGCCAATCACATAGGAACATATCCAGACAAGCATTGAAGTTACGGATCAAATAGGATCTATCTAACCATATTTTTTGTGTTTAGGGTTATTCTGAAGCACTCATTAACTTTAGCATAGGATGGAGATACTACAATATACATTGTTTTTAATAATATGTAGTACTAGAATTACAGTTTATTAAGTTTCTTCTGATAACAATGTGTAATTCCTTTTGTTTTGTAAGGGGAGGGAAAAAAAAGGGAAAATAAGGTTTGCCAAGCTGGGTCTCACCAATGTTCTGTATTGGTTCTGACATAGTGGCTGTATGTTTGGCTACTATTTTTACCCTAATGCCAGTTATATTTTATAATATGTATCTTTGGAAGTGTAGACTCTATAAAATCACAATTGTTTATTAGTGAAACAACATTTTCACTCCCATACTAAATTTATTGTTATGTTGGTATGTAGCATATTTCATTGCATTGTTACAACGTGTACTAAGTCTGTTTATGTGGAATCCTTCACACTCTAAGGTGTTTTTAAAAAGCTTTTCCTTTTGTAAGTATGTAACTTCAAAATACACTGTAACTGGAATCTACACATTTCCTCACAAATTTATACTTAGGATCATAGAATGGTCTGGATTGGAAGGGACCTCCAAAGGTGACCTTGTCCAACGTCCTCTGCAGTCAGCAGGGACATCCTCCACTAGATCAGACTGCCCAAAGCCCTGTTGAGCCTCACCTTGAATATCTGCATGGATGGGGCCTCAATACATCCCTGGACAAGCTGTTCCAGTGTGCCACTTCTTTCTAACATCTGTCTGTTTCCAACGCCCAATCTAAATCTCCTCTTTTCATTTCAAACCATTGTCCCTCATCCTGTCTCTCCATTCTTCTTGTAGCCCTCTTCAGCTACTGCTCTTAGGTCTCCCTGGAGCTTTCTCTTCTCCAGGCTGAACAATCCCAGTTCCCTCAGCCTATCCTTGTAGCAGAGGTGTTCCAGCTCCCTGATCATCACAGTCCACAATGCTACGTTAATGGATATTTTAACATAATGTGAGTGCTCTTTTGAGACTTGTGAAAGACAGGAGGGAAAATCAAGAGACTGGCAGCAGATGATTTGGCCCCTTAAATACTTCAATTCTTTTGTATTTCTTTTCAGAGCCCGTCAATTTGTAGAGATTTGACTCAATGAAGTTCTCCTCCTGCCTGCAGCCTGTCTGCAAATGAATCAGAGTTTACTGCCAGGATTTTGCAAGAAGTGCAGACCCTCCTGCACTGGGAGCTGTATAGATGCTAGAACTATATGCAACTCCTATTCAGTACTTCCAAGGAAATTGATTTGAAGCATTAATTCATGCAGGAGATGGTCCTCCTGGACAGTTGACAAGACATTGAGGAAACTTGAGAAATTTTGTCTGTCAGGAAACAAAATATTCTGTAACTAGAAAAGTAAGATGCTGAAAAATTGTTTTATACTTTATAGATAGTTTAAATTATCCTAGCTCAGAACATTGTTGAATATTTACTGCATATCTGCCCCCCTCATGAATATTTCTTACTCTAACCCTCCTAGCAAGAATAGTTATGGAACAACATGCCTTACTAGCCCTTGTTTTAAAAGCTTGTGAATATTTATAGATTTATTCCTTCTTTACTGACAACATTCATTGATTTTTTTTCAACGAACTTTCTATATATATCTATCTTCAGTTGTAGATGTGGAGCCCTGGTGCAGAAGTGAGTTTTAATATGATTATTAGGATAACTGAGTGCTTTGTCTGTTCATGCATTACAGAAAGCCCTGAATTCTGTGCACCTGACACCTTCTTATTCTCAAGCATGTGTAAAAGCAGACTACGTCCCATCCTTACAACAAGTAACATTAGTGTTTGCCTTGCTGTTAACAGCTTGGACACAAACATTGCTGATTAAATATGAAGAGCGTGCTACCTGTTTCTTGGCAACAAAAACACTTCTTGAAATGTTTCTTTCTCTTTAGGTAGGCCTGAGGTCATTAGTACAGCCAGAACTTGTACCTTTTGGGAAGTCTTTGCTTTTCAAACTGTAGGGAAACCCCCATGCTTTCTGTAGTGTGAAAGGCTAGAGTTGTCTTTTGAAGGATTTTCATTTGAGAATCAAAAGCACAGAGAAGTATTTCTTATAAAGATGGACAGAGCAGCTGACTGCAGCTAGGATTGTCCTCACACGGTGGGGGCAGAAAGTATGCACAAGCACTCCTTTTAATGAGGAACCAAGTGTAGGTGGAAGCAGGTGACCTAGATGATGTTATGAATAAAAGATATAATCTGGTGCAATCATTTCATTAATACACACATGGCAGCAAATGAAAACAGAGCACAGCATATGGGTCTGAGAGGTCTTAAAAAGGCATTTTCAGTTTAGGAGCTAATGACTTAGATTTCATGGACTACACTAAACACTAGCAGAGAGGAAGCTCTTCTCGTATCTGTCTTCCAAAGAAATCTCTACTGCTTTAGGAGAGTGATGCTGAAAAAAATGTCTCTCTTGTGCAATCATAAAGCAGATGTGGGGGTAACACATTTCACAGAAACTGCTAAAAGAAAACCTCATTATTTTCTTCAGTAATAACTTACACTTTTCAATTAAAAGTTTTTTTCTTTGCTCCCAGTTTTCCACACTTAGTGAAAGCAGTGGTCAGCAACACAATAAGGAAATGCAGTTATTTGGGTGCAGTTTTGGTGTCTAAGTAGGATGTTTATTTATTTGCTACAACCCACTGGCAACAAATGGAGGTCATCAAGGTACAGAAAATATGTGGCTTTATTTTAAGATAAAATCTTTGCAATAGATTTAGGATTAGTATATAGATTTAAAAGGAAGCAGTACATTGAAAGGCTTGTGCAGGATCTGGACTATATTTTTACATTAGTAAACCTCAGGAGAGAAAATAACAATGCAGGGGAGTGCTGGTGTTAGCACACTGCCTGACAGCAGATATGGCCCTGCCATGTGGCTTCTTCATCCATACGCAGTCATGCCATCCATGTCCAGACTGCAGGGGAGCTGACACGAGAGCTAAACATGCCAGCTCTGCTTCCAGTCTGATCCACTCTTCACTTAAGGAGAATGCAGCCTGTGACATCCAATGGCTCTCCCGACTCTTCACAAAGCCAGATCAGGGCAAAGGGGCTGGATTTCTTAGAGTGAATCTGGCCTACAGCTTCTTAGAGACAGATTAACCTCTGCTTGGTATCAAACTGAGGACACATACAGTCTTGTTCTTCAGACTTACTACAAGATTAGTGTAGTCTATAGTATTTTATCAGGAACTAACATTGCACCAGTGGCATCTTTGAATGTGCAGGGTCTGAAGTTTTCTTTTTGCAAAGCTCCTTTGAGCTACCAGTAGGAACAACAGAGTTCGTACTGAATTTTATCTGTAGTGGAACACTCACTCTTTGGATGCACAGCACAGCAAACAAAAATACACCCTCCCACTCAAAAGCCTGTGCATGGAGTGGGCAGCTGACTTTGTTTGCTTCATATGCAACTAACAAAAATACTGAGTAAGACAGGCTTGGTCCTGCTGCCAATTGGTATTGCCGCTTCTTTAGGAAATGGCTATTTGTAAGGCAGGGGACATAAAGCTTTTCTAATCCCGAATGCTTGTGAATGAAATGTAGGCATGTTTTCCCAACACATATGTCATACACTGTGCAACATAAATCCACAGCATTCTTGGCAGCCTGCTGCTCTGCAAATCCTGACTTTATCATAGGCTGAAGCATTCAGGGAAATGGTGTAAAACCTAAGATGAACTTTCAGAAGCTGAAAATCTTCTTATGTTTACAACTCTTTCTTGCAATCATGACTGTACATAGTCTGAACACTCTGTGACTTAGACAATTTGCCAAGGGAGCCCATGGGTTGCTGTTATGTGTGTAATGGACAGTGGAAACGCAAACATTGACATTCTTCACACACCTTTCACTGTTAACACGAAACAGAGAACTGCACATTGGTTCCCCTTATTTCTATTTGGACAATGTCAGGCCTCAAATTAAGGACAGCAATTCATAGTGCCAGAAATTGTACATGTAAGTTCGAGATATATATCAAACCCCTCTGAGTCTTCCAGTCACTTAGAATGTTAGCATCATGAAAGAGACTCTCAAACTGAAATTATTTTCCCCCTTCAAACTCACAAATCTCTGAAACGCAGTAAACTTTTTGAAGTCTAAGGCATGTGAATATTGTTGAGAGGAAGCCTATGAGGTTACTGTTAAAAGAACAGAGTTCAGTTATTATGCAATGAGATGCAGCTCCTGTAAGAGCAGGCCTGAAAGCATGTAACTTTAAGCCACATTTAAAGCAAAAGTCATTTCATTGCAATGCTTTATGATATTTCCCCTCCATGTCTCTACAATTAGGCTACCAGTACTAAGTACAGCTCATCACATAAAATAAACACTGACTGTTCATTAATATCCCAGTGTGTGAAACAATAAGAATTCACCTCCTTTTTATTTACTGGTCCTAAAAGCTCAACCAAGTGTGTTTTGTACCTCAGTGCTAGAGTACAGCTTTCCTATGTAGAAATTATTATATTTGTCTATGAACCAAAATCTGTTTTCTGTAATTTCTATCATGGGCTTTCCCTCTTTGTTTTGGTTTGCTAAATAGGATTAACATCATTAGCTTCTTAGCATATTCCCTGCCCTCTCTCCTACACATGCAGCCTTTACTGCTTGGATTTCTCTCATTTTCAGTATCTCCAAAGAGATACTTCGGGTTCCAGGTGAGATAGTTGTCAGGGTAGTTGTATAGACACTACAGTCCCCTTAAAAGAAATAAACTCCTCTTTTTTTTTTTTTTTTTTTAGTTATGGTGCTGGAGCAGATTTCACAAACTACATGCAAAAATCAAACGCAGCTATTTTGAGAACCAGCTTCCAAGAGGAATGTAGTTAGATTTTAGGGAAAACCATTGATTATTCCACATTCCCAGTAATAATTTCCACCAGTGTGGGAAGGAAACAGTCCTGACTGAATTGAATTGAATTGAATTGGATTGAATTGAAATGAAATGAAATTAATTGGAATTGAATTGTTCTTCACAGACTCTTCATAGGGAGAGAGTTAAAATCTACCAGTGTCTGTGCAAACAGAGGTGTATTCCCTGGTCTTCTCTTATTGGATACTTAATTCAACGACCTGAGGATCCAGTCAGGCAGCTGGTCAAATATCATGTGAATCAGTGACCATCTGCACACTCCAAATGAAAAGACAGCAAACCTTGAGGTGTCTGAACCATACAGATCTCCTCTGCAAAGATGAAGCACGGTCCCATCTATTCAGAAAGCACTTAACATCATTAATACCACATGAAACTGGTGCATGAGTGCCGTAAAGAAACCAAAGGACTTTACAATGGCCCGAGTAGTTCTGTTTTCCAAAGAGACTGATTTTACTGCGTATGACCAGACTGATAAGATTTTTTATGTTGCTTATCAATGAGACTAATTGAGCAAAAAGAAGTGCAGGTATGAAGCTATACTTGATCTTTATGGAAATAAACAGAATGCATTTTATGTTTCTGCACCAGAGAACAGTCAGTTCCAATATGTCCCAATGTTTTGCGTGGAGTTGTTCAGCAGTGTCCCGGGTACAGTTTCTAAAGGTATCTGTAGCATAAAAGTATTTTGAACACAATATAGTAATTTATAGGAATAAAATATATAGACTGATTACAGTGCAGGGATTTATTCAAGGTATTTTATTCCTGCGCTGTTTAGAAATGCTCCATGTGAAGATTTGATGTTTTTCCTAGCATAAATCCAATCTCAGAGCTGAAATTATCTGACATTGCAGGATAATATCTTTCATTTTTCCTTAGTGATTATTTTATTTGTAGTCAGAGGAGAATGAAAATGCAGTTTTCAGTCCGGTATCTCCCAAGGGTAAGCAGTTGTAACAGGTGGGGTTACTGCTGTATGACAGGGCTGTTTTCTGAGCGGCAGAAGAGGGTCGGTCGCTGACAGAGTGGCAAAGCGCAGCAGCCCTCGGGAATCCCCGCGGCAGCCGGGCGGCCTTCTCCGGAGGGGTCACGGTGTCACAGGCACGCCCTTGACCATCTTTTCAAACCACCGTCAGAAGGGCAGAGCCCGTTCCCCCACGGAGTTGCTCCGGCGGGGCAGGCCGGGCCGGTGCGGGCTGCGAGCGGTGTGCCGGCGGGCGGGTGCCGCGGCGGCAGAGGATGCCGGATCGAGCGGTTCCGGCAAGCAGGCATTTGGTAACAAAATGAGTTTAGTGTCAGCTGGGGCATCTCTTCCTCCGCCCTCCCTCCTCCTCCTCATTTACTTATTTCTTTTATTTTATTGCATTTATTTATTTATATTCACCAGAATAATAAAAAATGAGAAAATCCGAGCGCTGCTTTTGGCCGCTCTCCACCAACCTGTCAGTGACGCAAGCGGAGACTACTTAAAGGCAGATTAGAGGCAGCAAGACATTAAAAGCCAACCCTCCTCCCGCCGCGCCACGAGCCGCGCGGCCCGGGCCGGTGGCGGCCGCCGCGGAACCCCGAGCCTCGAGCCCAGTCGAGCCGAGCCGAGCCTAGCCCAGCCCACCCGAGCCGAGTCGAGCCGAGCTGAGCCGAGCTGAGCCGAGCCGCGAGTCATCAGCAGTGCTGCCGCCTCCAGCCGCCCTCCCGCCGCCGGACTGCGGGCGGTAGAGAGGGATTGTTCTCTTGTTTGTTTTTGCCTCCCGCTGCGAGGGAAAAAAAAAAAAAAAAAAAAAAAAAAAAAAAAAAAAAAAAAAAAGGAGGAGGGAAAAAGGAAAGGAAGAAGCGAAGAGAGCCCCTCCGCTTGCCAAAGTCTTTGTCTCCGGATGAACAGCGATGGGGGAATGGACTATTCTAGAGAGGCTACTGGAAGCTGCCGTGCAGCAGCATTCTACTATGATAGGGAGGTAAGGGCTACGGGGGAGCTATGGGGGGGACGCGGAAGGGACCCCCGTGTGTCCGAATGGGCCGGCCGGCGGTACACACCGACTCCCTGCGTGCGGGCCACCCTGCACGCCGGGGTTTGCGGTCTGTGCTTTGAGTGCGTGTGTGCAGCACGAGTCACCGAGGCGCGGGGACACCGCAAGCGCCGCCGTCCTTGTCCCCGAGGAGCCAGGGGGCAACGGGCGGTCATCGGGCGGTCCGGCGGCCGGAGCAGCGCCGTGCCGCTGCCTCTTCGTGCTCCGGGCGTCCCTGACGGCCCGTGCGACCGCTTTCGATCCACGGGGAGATCGGGGGCGGGGGTGGGAGCGCTGACCGCCGCCCGAGCTTTTTGACAGCGGCAGATTCGCGCGGCCGCGCCGAGGCGGCGCCTTTCAGGCTGGGCGACTGCTGCGCGGGTGCGGGGCTTCTGCCGGTGTCCGGGGGCCGGTGTTCGGGGATCGGTGGCGGCCGCCGGCGGCGCGGGCGGGGGCCACTCCGGGGGGTACGGCGGCCCCGGGGCCCGGTCAGCACTGGACAGCTCCCGGCCGCGCGACAGCGGCGCGCACTGATGGGCTTCTCTGTTCCAGGATCCTGCTGACCGTGGTGGTGATCTTCAGGATACTCATTGTGGCCATTGTAGGGGAGACGGTGTACGATGACGAGCAAACTATGTTTGTCTGTAACACGCTGCAGCCAGGCTGCAACCAGGCTTGTTACGACCAAGCTTTCCCTATTTCTCATATAAGGTACTGGGTGTTCCAGATCATCATGGTGTGCACTCCCAGCCTTTGCTTCATAACGTACTCTGTTCACCAGTCTGCTAAGCAGAGGGAACGGAGGTACTCCACTGTCTTCCTCACCTTGGAGAGGGACCAGGATTCAATGAAGCGTGAGGAGAGTAAGAAAATCAAGAACACGATTGTCAATGGGGTGCTGCAGAACACTGAGAACTCCACCAAAGAGGCAGAACCAGACTGCTTAGAAGTGAAAGAAATCCCTAATCCTGCTATCAGAACTACAAAGTCAAAGATGAGGAGGCAAGAAGGCATTTCTCGATTTTATATCATCCAAGTGGTCTTTCGAAATGCCCTAGAGATTGGATTCTTAGTGGGACAGTATTTTCTGTATGGATTCAATGTCCCTTCCATGTATGAATGTGACAGATACCCTTGCATTAAAGAAGTAGAGTGCTATGTCTCTAGACCCACTGAGAAGACTGTATTCTTGGTATTCATGTTTGCTGTCAGTGGGATTTGTGTGGTGCTAAATTTGGCAGAACTGAACCACTTGGGCTGGAGAAAGATCAAAATGGCAGTGAGAGGAGTACAGGCAAAAAGGAAATCCATATACGAAATCAGAAATAAGGACCTGCCAAGAATGAGCATGCCTAACTTTGGCAGGACTCAGTCAAGTGACTCAGCTTATGTGTGAGGCTGTGACAGAACTGAAACACTGTGCCAGGTGGAACAGACCCAGATACCATTAGAGAAAGGTACATTGCTTAGGCAAGCATTTTATCAAACCACCAAGAAAGCCATTAAGGTATTGGATCTGCACTTACTGAACTAGCTGCAAAATGCAGTGCTATGTAAAAGACTGAAAAACCAGCTCTAAAAACCATGCTTGATCTAGCCTTACAGCACAGCTACTATTATTCCTACTTTTCCTTCGAATAATTGGGTGTTATCTGCCGGTGGAGCGGCTTTTTGGTCGTCGCTAGGATGGGTTTACAGTCTGGACTGTCTGACTATTCGTTGTAAACATGTAGAATGTTGATATTAAAAACCTGTGAGGATGCTCTCTGTGGGGTGGGGTGGGGGAAACTGTTACAGTATGCAGTTGTCAGCATGTTTTCAAAGGAGGGTAAGTGCACCATAAGGAACCTGACCACAGCTCAATCAGGATATCTGCGTTCACCTATCTCACAGATGTCTTATCTTATTTTGCTTGTCTGAATCACAGAGTTTATTCCTGGTGTGTACTGCTAGCTATTTTCTATCAGAGTTTGTGCACCAATTAGTTAACGTTAAACAATAAATGCTGAGTATAATTTTGCCATTTTTTTTTGGTTTGCCCGTCCACACACACACAGACACAGACACACAGACACCCACACACCAGAGACCTTAATCATCTTCCATTAGTCGTGATCTACAAAATATATCAGGATGTTTCCATTCTTTCCCTAATAGGTGCATGAATAAGATGGAGTTGGCTCATGCCAACCTAGTTATGTATTTAACTACAATCACCTATGATGACATGCATACCAAAGGAACAGAGTTCATTGCTTTTAACTGTGAATATATCACCTTCTCTCTGCTCTTATTTATATAAGTGCCATACTTGAAACATCTAACTCTGTACTTAGTCGAAAGGTTGTCTTGGGATACCAGCTGGAATAAAGCAATTTTATACTCCCCTTTGTTTATTTTATGCTATTTGTTTAGTCATTGCAATGGAATATATATACTTAAAAAAGAGCAGCTCAAATCTCTATTGGTAAATAAAGTACTTGCCTTTTTTTTTTTTTCTTCTACTTTATTTATTTATCTGTTTATTTTAAGCCAGAGAGGTTTATTCTTTTTTATTATTTTATACAATGTAGAAATGTACAGGGTCAAAATAATTGACTTACAATCGCTCTTCAGGGTTTAAAGTGTCTTGTTAATAGTCTAAACTCTAAGTGACAAAACCTGTGAAATCAGGACTATTTGTTATGTCTGTTTTCCTCCTTAAGCAAGCCTCCTCTGTCTTTAAAACCTGATCCAAAGCCCACTGACACCAACAGCCTTCTTTCTGCTGACACTAAGGGCAGCACGGTTGGCTGCCAAGGTCACTCTGTGAATAGCCAGAATACATTTACCTATAAATGAAACAATTGCAGCTTTTTGTTGGGGAATCCATAGAGCAACCTTCTCTTTCCTCCTTACAGCTGCTTGAAGAAATAAACTGATTGTGTCCCATCAACTTACTGATAAGCCACTGGGGCAGTTGTAAATAAATCTCTGTTCAAACAGCAAACATTTTAGTAAAGGATGCTAAGTTAAACATAAGGATCTTTTAAAAATTATGTTGTTATTATTATATTATTATTATTATTAATAATAATAATAATAATAATAATATTATTAATATTATTATTATTGCCACCATTGAATTAAATAGAAAATACCCCACTGGCAACAGTGGGAGTTGGATCAGGACTAAAAAAAACCCAAAAACAATACAAGTGCATTCCTGACTAAATAGTATCTGCCCTTTAAAGAAAAGGGCCAAAATGGTGCTGAAAATTTTAGAGGTACTTTATAACATAAGGAGGAGACAGGGGCTCAGAGTCACAAATGGCCTTTTGATTGTATTTTATTTCAGTCTTGAAAATGGCTTTTATTGTCTTTTGGCATATAAATATTTTCCTCTTGGCTTACAGTAAATACCTTAATGTTCCATTCCTATGGTTTGCCAGCATTGGCACTTAAAAAAAAAAGAGTTGATTAATTCTTAGATAGTCTCTTCATTATCACTTTCATCTGTGGTCCTTTTTTTTTTTTTTTTTTAAATTTTTTAGTTATTTGGTTTCCCATCCGCTGTGGAACACAAAAGGACTTTGAGATTGTGTCATGTTTTTAAAGATTTTAAACAGTAATTTTTTCTTAACGTGTGTAAAACGAACAGGTTTTCCAATTTGATTATGCAAACCTCTACAGACGGGTTTCTCAAATGGTTCTTTGTGATATAAATGCACACTGATATTGCTAGTTGACTGCATGCTCACTGGAAAACTGCATGTTATTTTTAGAAGGACAACATGGCAGCTAAAAATCTCCATCTGCAATATAACAAGCTTCTGAAGATTGTTATTTCACACACACACACACATACAAAATCCAATTCTGAATATAACATTGCAGAATCCTGGGATGTTTTTAAAAAAAAAAAAAATCTCCCTTTGAGTAGATATGGAAAGGAAAAATGTTGTTTGACAGTCATAAGCCTTGCTTTGATATTGAAGAAAATGAGAGATTGTTTGCAAAGGGCTTGATCTGGTGCCAATTAAAGTTGAAGGAAAAACCTCACACAATTCACTGGGCTTTGGTTCAGGTTCAGCATAATTTCCTGTTAGGCAGAAGCCCTAATGCATGTTATTTCCAGTGGCTGCATAATAGTGTTCTGTCAAACTCTAGTGAATGTGCATGTTTTGAAAGCTGTAAGGTTTTAATACCTTAAACATTCTTTAGGTAAGCCCAAGAAAGTATCTGTTTATAATAGTTGATGTCAGTTCGTGCAGTTATTTTTATGCAGTTGCACAGTTCGTACTCCAGTAGGATGGGATTCTTCAACGTTCCCCTCAGAGAAATACAGTAGGAAATGCAAATGCTAATTTATGCAACAGGGTCAGTGATAAAGTAGGCAAAGACTCCTATTCTGATCAACAGAACTCCCAGTCTCCATATCTACAGTAAGCAGAATATGGCTTTTCACATTGCAGAAGAGAAATGAGTCGGTGTCAAGGAATCAGTTGGTTCTAATCTTCCTTTTACAACTGTTGTTTTAAATCTCTTACCACTTGCTCCTTTGTAACGGACAAGAGAAGCATTGCTGACACTTCTTTTGCCAATGTGTAACCTGAGAGTCAAATGATTAATGCTAATGGACTGTTTGCATGGAAGCTGACTGTTCATTTACAGAATAAATGCTTTAACATGGTCACGGCGGTGGGGAAAAAAAAAGTGTGTTAAATGGACAGAACTGTGTGAACACAAAGCTGAAGGGCACATTACTGGCCACTTAAGGTCTTGCTTCTGTCTCAGTGAAATAAATTAGTCTTGCCATTGACATCTGTGGAAGAATCAGCTATTAAATTGGAAAATCGAGTTGATGTTTGCTTTGTTCATTGTATAACCTGTTTTGTACCGGGTGGATGGACGGTGTTGTGTCGTCATAGGTGCAAGCATAAAACTGCTGTTCCCTAAGCTCTTCTGGAAAACTGCAGTAGAATTTAGTGCACTCTGTTGGTTCCCTTGGAATTTTTAAATTTGCATAAAAGAATTCTCTTGTTTCACTTTTACAAAGGCTTGATCTTGTGCTTCTCAAACCTGTGTGAGTTTCAAAAAGTATTTTACATAAAGGTTTTGGAACCAGTTCACTAGGTATGGGTGGATGAGTTGCAATGAGATTCTAGAATGAGTTTTTTTTATTTGGTTGGTTGTTGGGTTTTGCTTGTTTGTTTATGGATTGGTTTTGGGTTTTTTTAATAAGCATACTTTTTTTTATAATAATGAAAACTTGCTACATTTTAAGGTAGGAAACTCAAACTGTCTGTTCCTGTAGTAATCCCATTTTAGGGACTGTTGACTTTAAAGAAATCCAAGGGTTTTCATCTTTCTTAAGCAAAACCCGAAGAACAAAGAGATCAGCTGAGATTCTGTGAATGAATCACAGAAGCTGTGTGTTGGGTTTCAGTTTGTTTTATGCTAGATAAGCCAGAAGCACTCAGAAGCTCCAAAGAGGGCTCAGTGCTTGTCCTGCATTCCATCTGACAGCGCAGCTGCTGCTATGTAGAGCCACAGGAAAAGATACACATGAAATGTTAACGTTAAATGTGAGGAAGAATTCTTTTCATCCACATCTTAAAGAATACATTTCTTGTAGAGCAAGAGGATGGACCAGGTGGATATTTGCCTTTCACCCTTCTGGCTTTATTGTCTTTGAACATATATTATGTTCTCCTTCAGTGAAACAGGTTAGAAGGTTTTGTTCGGTGTAGATGTGTAGAAATGGGAATGGAAAAATGAAAACACGTGGGGAGAAAATGGGCATAGGTTTCCCTCATTTAGGGTCTGCTCTTACTCTTCCTGAGTTCAAAGATAAGACTGGTTTTGATGGCATCATTTAACCCTCAGGTGGGGGAAAACCTCAGTTCTATTATTTCATGAGATAAATGGGAAACCTTACACCCTGTCTGTATTGCACACCCATAGCTGGGCATTTTGGGATGCTTTTCCCAGGAAGAGAGGTTTACTGCAAGCTTTCATAAGACGTGCTGGGCTAGCATCCACTGCTAATGCCAGATTGTGAACCCCACTGTCCTCCCAACGAAATGCTAATAATAGCTCTGTGAAGAACAACATTTCATATTATGTCTGTTCAAATGCACTAAGAAGTCAGAGGTCAGCAGTCCGTGAACTAAGTGCAGATATGGACAATTCTATGGCACTGCATTAGCAATAAACTGTACATATATGTATATATATATGTATGTGTGTATATATGTATATATATGTGTGTGTATATATATATATATGCATACATACTAAAATAGATACAATATTGTTAAAAAATGGTTGTTGTTTGAAAAAGAGGAGGCTGAGGGGAGACCTCATGACTGTTTACAGCTACCTGAAAGGAGGTTGTGGAGAGGTTGGTGCTGGTCTCTTCTCACAGGTAATTAATTAGTGACAGAATAAGAGGGAATGGCCTCAAGCTGCAAATGGGTAGGTTTAGACTGGATATTAGGAAACATTTTTTTCTCAGCAAGTGGAATGGGCTTCTCAGGGAGGTGGTTGAGTCACCAGCCCTGGATGTGTATAAAAGTCGTTTGGATGTGGTGCCTGGGAATGTGGTTTAGGGTGCACCTTGTAGAGTAGGATATGGGTTGGACTTGGTGATCCTGAGGGACTTTTCCAACCTGAAAGTTTCTGTGATTTTGTGATTCTGTAAAGGACTCTTACCTAAATGATATTACTGTGTTACAGGCTGAATTTCAGAGATGGCTACAGAGGAAGACAGTTAAAAGTGATTCAGGTAATGCACAGGCATGTAACTCTTGCAGCTATGTGCAGTCTCCTTAACCAGTATTTAACATGCAGAAACCCCAACAATTACCTTTTTCCTCTGAAATTCTGGGACTATGGACTATACTAATTGCTTTAGGAAGTTTAACTGAGCAGCAAGTTTAGCAAGGTTAGCAAGTTTAACTGAGCAGATCCATGTATCCATAAATCAGCTTCACAGGACATGCACCTTATGGAGTGGCCAGCAAAATGATCAGGGGACTGGAACACCTCTGCTACGAGGACAGAGAACAGAGGGGGAGCTGGGGTTGTTCAGCCTGGAGAAGAGAAGGCTGCAGGGAGACCTAGTAGCAGCCTGTCAGTACCTGAAGGAGGCTACAGGAAGACTGCAGAGGGACTGTTTGCAAAGGCCTGCAGGGACAGGACCAGGGGGAAATGGTTTGAAATGAGAGAAGAGGAGAGTTAGATTGGATATTAGGACCAAGTTTTTTACCATGAGGATGGTGGAAGGAATTAGCTGCCCAGAGAGGCAGTGGAGGCCTCATCCCTGGAGATATTCAAGGTCAGGCTTGACAAGGCTCTGAGCAACCTGATCTGGTGAAGAATGTTCCTGCTGACTGCAGGGTAGTTGGACTGGATGACCTTTGGAGGTCCCTTCCAACAGAAACCATTCTTTGATTCTATGAGTTTGTGATTTAAGAACTAAATAGAGGTTTGTATTCATTGCATTGAACTCTATCTTCTTCCTAGCGGCAGCTGAAATACAGGATGAATCAGATCTCTAGCTTGTGGACCCCATAAATGACTCTCTGATGTCCCCTCTGAGTGACAAACTGTTCTGTATTCAACAGAACCTGAAAGTAAGATAATTTCCCACTAATCTACCCCTATTTGTGTACGTGGTATGACTAGAAAGTGTAGAGAAAGGTTACCAATACCTAGAGAATAATGAGTACATCCTAAAGGGATGAAGCAATTATGGACTTTTAGTTGCTTTCACTGAAAAAAAAAATTATTTACTGTGTATGATCTGTCTATGAATGTTTTTCATAGTACATAATTGACTGCAGCTTTCATTTAAAAAATGGTTTATGATGTTTCTGTTGCAAATATGAGCAATGTTGTAGTTTAATTTTTTTTTCCAGACTGAATTAACCCTGTCTCTATTTTGTAAAGAGTCATTAATAGTTAATCCTATATTTTAAATATATTAATACATTTTTCGGGGGGAGAAGCACTAAAGTAAGTAGTTAATTGCACCCTTTAAGCTACCTCTGGAAGAAAAAGTTTCTTTTAAAATGATGCCCAATGACAGGACAGGGGCAATGGATGGGAGTTGAGGCATAGAAATTTTCGTGGAAACACAAGGAGGAATTTTTTTCCACTGTGAGGGTGACAGAACGCTGGAACAGGCTGGCTTGGGGGGTTGTGGAGTCTCCCTCTCTGGAGATATTCAAGACCTGCCTGGATATGTTCCTGTGTGATCTGGTATAGGTGATCCTGCTCAGGCAGGGAGGTTGAACTGGATGAGCTTTTGAGGACCCTTCTAGCCCCTGACATTCTATGATTCTGTGATTCTGTGATTCTGTGGCAAACCTTATTTATCAAACCTGTACATTTTCTGAAGGGAAGTAACATCAAACAGGGATTTTATAAGGAAATTGCAGGTGATGAGATTAAAGAAGCACATATAGCAGAAAAACTGGAGGGAGGAAAGGATTTGAAGGTATTAAGGAAAAACAGGTGGGCTATGGACTTGCTTGTCTCTATTATGTAGTTTGGAGATAAAAGTGTGTTCAGAACACATTTATGACCAAATATACAAGATTCCTTGTATTATCTCTTATGTAAGCCAAACAAGGATAGAAATTATTTACCAATATTTTCCAGCTTTCCTCTGAGGAATCTAAGTGGTGCATTGCACCCTTCAGAGTGGCTATTGATGCCCCTAGCTTCGGTGAATTTAATATATCTGAAGGTCTTTTGATGCTTTGGCACTGATCTTCATTGAAAACCATTTTGCCACCAGAAACCAGAAGGAGCTTGACATGGAGATATAGCAGACTTAAAGCTTTACATTATGCCAGGTTGGATGAGGTCTTGGGTAGCTGAGTCTAGTTGAGAAGTGTCCCTGCCCATGGTGGGGAGGCTGGAGTAGATGATCTCTAAGGGCCTTTCCAACCTAAGCCATTCTAGGATTCTATGATTAAAGGGTGACTTGTGATGAATACGTTCTATGAATGGAATTACTCCATGGTCAGAAGAAGTGAAGTATAAAGGGGTTTTCATATTTGCACTGCCTGTGGTGTGCCAGAAATCCAGGCATTTTGAAAGATAGCAGTTATAGGAATTTCTTTACTTTCTTCTTTGAAATAATGAAGCAGAATCTGCTCTAGCAATATCCTTTGTGTAAGGAGACATCCTGCTGGAAAACAGCTCCATGGAGAAATACCTTGGAGTTCTTGTGTGCAGCAAGTTCTGCATGGGACAGGAATGAGTCCTTGTGGCCAAGAGAGCCAGTGGCATCCTGGGGTGCATCAAGAAAAGTGTGTCCAGCAGGTCTAGGGAGGTTCTTCTCCCCCTCTAATCTGCCCTGCTGAGACCACACCTGGAATACTGTGTCAATTTTTTTGGTCCTCAATTCAAGAGGGACTGGGATCTGCTGGAGAGAGTCCAGCAGAGAGCCATGAGGATGATGGAGAGACTTGAATACCTCTCCTATGAAGAAAGACTGAGAGCCCTGGGACTGTTTAGTCTGGAGAAGAGAAGGCTGAGAGGCAATCTGATCCATGTCTATCAATACCTGAGGGGTGGGTATCAAGATTAAGGTTCTAAGCTCTTTTTGGTGGTGCCCAGTAACAGGATGAGGAAGCTAGAACACAGGAGGTTCCACCTCAACACAAGGAGACACTTCTGTCTGGTGAGGATGATGAAGCCCTGGAACAGGCTGCCCAGAGAAGTTGTGGCTCTCCTTCTCTGGAGACTTTCAAAACCTTTCTGAATGCTGTCCTGTGTGACCTGCCCTTCTTTGGCAGGGAGGTTGGACTAAATTACCTCTGGAGGTCCCTTCCAACCCTTAACATTCTGTGATTCTGTGAATATGTATAATTGTAGAGTCCACATCTGACATATCTAGTGGGAGGTGTCCCTACCTATGGCAGGGGGTTGGAACTAGATGATCTTTGAGGTCCCTTCCAACCTAAACTATTCTATGATATTATGATTCTATGATTCTATATTGTTAAATGACCACAAGTGAGTGTATCTGAGGACATGGGTGCAATCTGTAAGAGCAAGGAAATAATTTGTTGTATCTGTTATATAATCTGCAGCAATTTCTCCAAAATTATATTTAATCTCATCAAACTGATAAGATTATTTATATAAGGGATGGAAACACATTTCTGAAAATGATTTAACTCTTTTTTTTTTTTTTTTTGGTGAATGGTGGTGGTTGGTTCCTTGATTGCTTGGTTTTGTTTCCCTGTGTGGTGCCCATTTTCTTGATGCATTCTTCAGTTCAGTATCCTGCTTATTATTTGGATTGTGTCTCCAGAGATACTAATTTCCCCCTTCCCCCTGCTCCTGTTTTTGTTTTTTAATTATCATAATTAACTGATCTTCTGCACATGTTTTAAGCTATTGTAAGTCATAAAGAATGTCAGCTTCTTCTGCTGTATGTGTGAGGCAAATGATTGTGTACCATTTGAATTGTGGGGTTTGGTTAAAAAGAAAAAATCCACCCAAAACAAAGCCAATCAGAATGTTCTTAATTATCACTTCAACTATTACTCCCTCTCGAGAAATTATTTCTCCTGCATTTATAAATGTCATTTATATCTAAGCAGAGGGGTGAAGGTTTTACTGCCCTCAGCTACCTGGTGTGCATCTCAGATTTTGTCTTACTTTTAGACCAGTATATGAGCAATCACAGAATCACAATGCTGAGCGGGACACATAGAGATAGAAGTGAGTTTTACAGTGGCATTGATCTTCTTAATGACATATCCTAAATGAAACCAGCCTTTAGGCTTCAATACACATAAATTAATAGACATCATTGCATATCACTTACAGTCTTGCTGTCAAAAAAAAAAGTGTTAGTTATTATTGAGAAATTTGTTTTTAAATCATTGATTTTAATTATTTTAATTTTAAACCATCTCCAGTTGTAGTTTCAAAAATCCCTGAACACGATGCAAAGGCTGGAATTTAGCTGTGGAGCTGGCCCATCTTCTGAAGTTACCAAAGCACAAGTGATCAAGATTTCTCTGTTGGTAGAAGGCTTCTTCACTTGTATGAGCGTACTCTTCAGCTTTGCCTAGCTGGCAACCAAGAGGGAAGAGCCTTTAATTGTAGAATCATAGAATCATAGCATGGTAAGGTTGGAAGGGACCTCAAAGATCATCTAGTTCCAACCCCCTGCCACAGGCAGGGACACCTCCCACTAGTACAGGTTACTCAAGGCCTCAGCCAACCTGGCCTTGAACACCTCCAGGGAGGGAGCAGCCACAGTCTTCCTGGGCAACCTGTTCCCGTGCTTCATCACCCTCACTGTAAAGAACTTCCTCCTAACATCCAGTCTAAATCTCCCCTCTGCCAGTTTAAACCCATTGCCCCTTGTCCTGTCATTGCAAGACCTTGTAAATAATCCCTCCCCAGCCTTCTTGTAGCCCACTTCAGATACTGGAAGGCTGCTATAAGGTCTCCTCAAAGCCTTCTCTTCTCCAGGTTGAAGAGCCCCGACTCTTATTGCCTGTCCTCATAGCAGAGCTGCTCCAGCCCTCTGATCATTTAATTGCACAATGTTTATTAGACTGCAGTCATAGACAGAGAAAATATTTCTAGCATAGTTTTTAAATTTGGCAACATGACTCCTGTTAACATTAATGGAGGTTCTACAGCTGGATCTCAATGTATTGAGCAGAAAAATATTCAACCCTGCTGCACGCTCAGCAGCTTGACCTTTCTACTGTAGATGAATACAATGTTTGGAATTCACTTTAATTAAACTTTGAGGTCTTCCTGTACTCTTTCATGAAAACACATAGCAGGGAGAAGCTGGTTTGTCAGCACGAGCATATGGTTGTCTAAATTAAGCTCGTTTTATTGAAAAGGTGTCAAATTCAATACATTGAGACTGTCACACCACTGGAGAAGCAGCTTATACTTTGCAGTGTTACAGGGTTTGCAGTGATGCACTGTGCCAAAGAGCTATGCAGCAGTGGATATTTGATTCCCCTCAGTACTGTAAAACCCATTAATTCCTTCCCCATTCTTTCAAGGATCTTCTGCTTTGACTAAAAGAAAAAGAAAGAAACCTAAAACACATTGTGCCAATTGCGTGGTCGGGAGGTCTGGCTATGCTGAGGTCCCTGACCGTGCTGTCTCCTTAGCAAATGTGTGAGCTTCCAAAACAGAAGCATAGGATTGGACCTGGGTTTAGATTGTCAGTCCTAGTGAAACAGGACTTGTGCTTAGAAACTTCCCCTGCTGCTGTACTCTAACACTATGACTGATGCCATAGGGCTCTGACAGCTATCCTAAGACTGCTGCAAGCATGTATGTGAAGGTTTGGGAGTTCCCCGCCCCCCCATACTTTGTAAAATGACCCAGACTAGCACTCAGTCGGCTGGAAGTTAAATGATGAAGCTCTATTTACAGCTTTGCACAATGTACAGCAGATATTTACACTATATACACAATATTTACAGAAATATACAAGTAAAAGGTAATGCAGCAACACAACTCCCCTCCCAGAAATCAGAGACCCCAGGAGGGGTCTCCCAACCACCCTTCCACCTTCTCCCCACCCTTGTACCTTACCCCAAGGTTTACCTTATGTGCAAGGTAAATTAGGAGGATCAACCAGGGGGTTAGAAGAAAAGTGGTTAGTGAGGATTAATCAACAGAGGAGCCAGAGCCCAGAAGCTGCTAGATCTCCCCAGCAGCTCCTGCTCCAGCAAGCGACAGAGAGAGACTGACTTATCTATTGTTTTGGTTATTGTTCCCAAACAATTCTCCAGCAAGCGTATGAGTGAAGTAGACATCATGATGTTTTCCTTTCACAGCCTATAGTGTAATTTTCTCCATTAAAATATTCTAATTAGCCTCAAACCAGCACAATGTGCTGTGTGCAGTTATTCAAATATGAGTGGCCACTAGCTGGATGCCTGCCTTGAAGGTGTTGTATGGCTTCCATACCTGTTATAAAGAGTTAACCTTTTTTTTTTTTTTTCCTGGGGTGTGGGGTGTAGTGAGGGCAGCATCAACTCATGGAGCTACTCACCATGAGGTAAAACTCATTCAGCCAACTGTGCTGTCAAAGTTTATCCTAGGACAGCGGATCATATTCTCACAGGAGCTACAAAACACAAAACTGGCTCCAGTCTGTTCAGCAGCATAAGCAAAACCACAGGGGAGAGAGGGGGAGAACAGGATGAGCTGGCTTTGCCAGTTTGTTGCTGCTAAGGAGAAGTGGGGAAGAAAAGCTGTGATTACTGCTTGTCCTTGCCTTCACCCCTGTCCTCACTTCTCAGAGGCAGCTGTCACCTTGCGTATGCAGCCATTTCCTGGCCCCAGCAGCTGTGGTCAGGCTATGCCTGTTGTGTCCTGCCTGCCAGTGCCTTTCTAGAGACTGCAACGGGCCCCTAAACTAAAAAGACCTTGGCAGTTGGCAGTTCTTGCTTGACCAGGGATGGCTTCTTTGTTCTTCAGCAAGACATCAAGCATTTTTCTTGTGCAAGACAGCTGTCTGTAGTGTGCCCAAGGCAGCTCTTGATAATTCATGTGTTCAACCCACGGTGCAAAAACCCAAGGCTTTAATAAACACATTTTGTATGAAATTAAGGCTGCGATTTCTCAGTTGCTAGGAGATACACACAACAAAATTCTTTACATTGAATCACTTACCCAGAAATGCTGACTCATTACACAATTAATGCATATTTCAAATGGAATTCAACCTAAGAAAATGAGAGGGTACTCCTCTGGTGAGGCAAAGCATTGTGTTCAGTTTTGGGTGCCTCAATACAAGAGGGATGTGGAGGTGCTGGAACAGGTGCAGAGGAGGGCAGTGAAGCTGGGGAAGGTCCTGGAGAGTAAATCTTATGAAGAGCAACTGAGGGAGCTGGGCTTGGTTAGCTTGAAAAAGAGGAGGCTTAGGGGAGCCCTCATTGCTGTCTACAGCTACCTGAAAGGAGGTTGTGCAGAGATTGGTGCTTGTATCTTTTCACAGGTAATTAGTGGCAGATTAAGAGGGAATGGCCTCAAACCAAGACTGGGTAGGTTTAGACTAGATATTAGGAAAACTATTTTCTCAGCAAGAGTGGTCAAGCATTGGAATGGGCTGCCCAGGGAGGTGGTTGAGTCACCAACCCTGGATGTGTTTGAAAGTCATTTGGATGTGGTGCTTGGGGATATGGTTTAGTGTGCTCCTTGTAGAGTAGAATATGTCTGGGACTTGGTGATCCTTAGGGGCTTTTCCAGCCTTGATGTTCCTGTGATTCTGTTGATGCCCCTTAGGAATTCTTAAATTTACCTGAGAAATGACATAATGTCACACGCAAACTTGAATGAGGAATATAAAAACATAGGCAGCATTTTCTACAAAAAACCCTCTTTTGTTTTAAAATAAACCACCACATCCAAAAGAGCTCTTCCTGCTTCACTTCTGATGAGGCTAAGATGGAATCATTCCCTTGCTAATTAGTTTTAATACTTTAAATATTTAATACTTTAAATACTTTAATTCTTCTAACATCTTCTGGTTCTCAACACACTCAGGATAATTCAACTCTGAAGATGAGCACACATCAAAAATCCTTAAGAGAAGGGAGATAGAGTTCAGGAAGTCTTCTAAAGAAGAAATATGTAGTTGAGTGTACTCTAGAAATACTTTGAACTGCTTTTACTTAAAGCAGTTTTATAGAGAATTTATAGAGAAAAGAGAATTAAACAGAATTTATAGAGAAAACTCTGAAACAGGTACCAGGAGAGACTAACTTTGAATTATCTAAGGAACTGGGAGAGTGAATTAAGATACTGACTAAAGCCTATTTAGCAGGTTGTTATCTCCACAAGCCTAAAGCAGCTGTATGGCAGTAATTGGGCAGGGTATTATTTAGGTCCCTTTCCACCTGCTGTTATCTCTTTTGTGGGTGTGCAGATGAGCTTTGACCACATAAAAATCTTTATCAGATACAGTTTTGGCCTTCAGAAACTTTACTCTTCTTTTGTCAGAGCTTGTAGAAGACAGAAGAGCCTCTGAAATTGCCTCAGCTGTGTCTGTGAGGTTTTGCAGCTTATTTCAAGGACTTTTAGCTAAGATGGTAAGTGTAAAACAGAAGCTGAGCTGTGCAAATATGGAAGTGTGTTTTGCTTATTTTTCAAGGGTAGTCCATCACTTTTTGCATTTTTTATGTTTTCCTCAACTAAGTTAAAGTCTTTCACAGTCACCTGAGTGAAAGCTGACTTTGCATTTGTTAAGGAACTCAATCCTGGTGAGTTTCCTGCACAGAAGAGGACCAGAGAGCTGGGGCCAGCGGCTCTTTAAACGATCTCAGCTGGTTCTTCTGCCATACCTATCAGCCCTTCAGATCCAATTCTGTCAGCGAAGCAGCTTCTGACCTTCAGTGGCATGTGCTAAATTGCTTTGCTGAATTGAGATGTTAAGCTCTATGGGCAAATCAACAGGAAGAATGCCATGGCTCCTGTGAAGGCAGCAGGATTTCCAGGCATTTGAGGTCATTTGCATCTAAAGTGTTTCTCTTAAACCCCAACCCTCTTTTATCTATAGTGGAGTTTCCATTATTTAATTCTTCTTGATAATTCTTTTGACTGTGAACCAGCAGTGTGCTCTTGGTGGTCAGGAGGGCCACTGCCATTCTGGGTGTATTAGAAGGGATATGGTTAGTAGGTTGAAAGAGGTTCTACTTCCAATCTACTCTGCCCTGGCAAGACTGCATCTGTAGTACTGTGTCCAGTTCTGGGCCACTCAGTTCAAGAAGGACATAGAAATGCTCAAGAAAGTCCAGCACAGAGCCACAAAGATGATGAAGGGAATGTAACATCTCTCTTACAAGGAGAGCCTGAGGGAGCTGGGGTTCTTGAGCTTAGACAGGAGGAGCCTGAGGGGAGATCTGATGAATGTTTATAAAGATGCAAAGCGTGGGTGCCAAGAGGATGGAGCCAGGCTCTGCTGGGTGATGCCAAATGATAGGACAAGAGGCAATGGGTGGAAGCTGAAGCATAGGAAGTTCCATGAAAACATGAGGAGGAATTTTTTCTCTGTGAGGATGCCAGAACAGTGGAACAGGCTGCCCAGGGGGGTTGTGGAGTCTCCTTCTCTGAAGATATTCAAGACCTGCCTGGATGCATTTCTGTGATCTGGTCTAGGTGATTCTGCTCTGGCAGGGGTGTTGGACTGGATGAGCTTTCAGGGTCTCTTCCAGCCCCTGACATTCTGTGATTCTGTGATAACTGTGCTATAGATGGTATGCAGTGAAAACTTCAAATCTGGGCATTGTTGACCACCTCTAATTTACACCATCTTGAAACCTGAAGGGATAGGTCAACTCGTCTTGTTACTTTTATTCTGGTTTCATTGCTTTCATTAATCTGGTGAGTTCAATTGCCCTCCTATTTCTCAGCCTTTATCCTTGTAATTCAGTCCTTACTTTTTTTTCAGCTTGATGGTTGTTGACAGGCACAGAAGAAAGTATTTCAAAGCATATAAAATGCCTTTTGTAAAGGTTCTGTTAGAATCCCAGCAATCGTCTACTTGAATAATTTTACACAGTTTTATTACAGATGGCAGGTCTGAGGTTACTGTGGAACAGACAGCAGCTCTTGCAAAGGCATTGCAGGAAGGGCAGCATGCATATGACAAATAAGAGGACATAAAACCTCAGAGTACAAATAAGAGGACATAAAGCCCCAGAATAAAAGAGAATGGGCAGAAAGAGTTGCAGTAGAGTTTGGCCGTTGTGTTGTGGACACCATGCAGCAGTGTGCAGAGGAAATAACTCTGTGGAGATTTGCAGGCTTAGTGTAGACTCACATTTTTACCATCTCGAGTGAGAATCAAGGCTAGCACTGTTTTCACAAGTAAACAATGTCATAAAGATATAATTCAGATTAAATGTATTCTGTTGTGCAGCTTTCTGTCCCAGCTTCATGTCAATATGAACTGTGTGGCACTTCACAGTGAAAGACAGAGCAAGGGGACACAGTCTCAAGCTGCACCAGGGCAGGTTTAGGCCGGATGTTAGGAAGAACATCATTCACAGAAAGAGTGATTGGTATTGGCATGGGCTGCCCAGGGAGGTGGTGGAGTCACTGTCCCTGGGAGTGCTTAAAATGAGGCTGGATGTGGCACTTGGTGTCATGGTTTAGTTGATGTTAGATATAGGTAGGATTTGATGATCTTGAAGGTCTTTTCCAATGTGGTTAGTCCTGTGATTCTGTGGATGTGGCAACTGTCTTTTATGTTCTGGTCACATTTTGTGTCATCTTGCTAGATCCCCATGAAATTCATGTGTGTGTGTTGTGAAGATTGGTGGTTGCCCTGGTTGCCTCTGTGTTTAAGCTGCGCTTTGAATTCTTACAAAATGAAACACTATGAAAGATCCTGTTTGTTGCACATACATCTTAGGTCTTCTTTTCCATGTGGACTCTTCTTCATTAGTTGCTTAGCTATAGGCTTGTTTTGACTTTGCCCAGATGACTTTAAAAGCTGATGACAGAAACACTTGCTAAGAAAAGTGAGTGGCTCAGCCTCCTTAATGTTTATAAAGATGTAAAGGGTGAGTGCCAGGAGGATGGAGCCAGGCTCTGCTCGCTGATCCCCAGTGACAGGACAAAGGGCAATGGCTGGGAATTGAGGCATAGGAAGTTCCATGGAAACATGAAAAGGAGTATTTCCCCTGTGAGGGTGGCAGAACACTGGATCAGGCTGCCCAGGGGGGTTGTGGACTCTCCTTCTCTAGAGATATTCAATAGCTGTCGGGATGTGTTCCTGTGCGATCCGGTATAGGTGATCCTGCTCTGCAGGGGATTGCACTGGATGAGCTTTAGAGGTCACTTCCAACTCCTGACATTCTGTGATTCATGGCTCAGTAGGAGATCTTATCATAATGAGAGAAAATTCACTCACCTTCATTTAAAGCTAATTTTGTGCAACCACTCGCATTGAATTTTGTAGTTATTCTTATTTACAGCTACTCCACTGACCTGACTGAGGTAAAACACACACTTCTGTAAGGCCTGTCCTCTTTCTACCCCTTGCTGTCACTTGCTGTGAGGAGTATTTCCATGCTGCAGTAGCACAGGTGTGCCCAGATGCTGCTATGAGCTGGACTGTGGTGCCAGGGAACTCATGCTGTTCTCTTAATGTCTTCTGAGCCATCTCCTTCTGGGGCTACATGGCCTTGGTTTAAATGAACTTGGCTTGCACTCCACTCCACTGCAGGCAGTTCAGGGATTTTATCCTCTGTGATCTCTGGGGTTTCCTTCAACTTTTATATTTTGCTCAAGCTACACTGTCTATAAAAATGGAAATGGCAAAGCAAAGCCCTTTTTTTATTTTTCAAGTTATTAAAAATCTCTGACAAACCAAGAGGTCTTAACTGAAGTGTTATGAAAAAAATATATTGCAGGTTACATTACAATGGAAATGGAAATAACAATCTCAAATGTGAATGTTCTTTTGCTGAAGCAACTTTTGATTGCTTCTGGATTGTTCATTCTCTTTGTTGCCTTCTTGGTTGTGTGGGACTGTGGCTGCTTGATATTTTTTAACTACTACTATTTTTGTAGATTGTGTTTTGATATCTGTGCTGGTAGTGTAAATATCTGCTGTACATTGTGCTGAGCTGTAAATATAGCTTCATCATTTAACTTCCAGCCGACTGAGTGCTAGTCTGGGTCATTTTACAAAGTGTGTGTGTGTGTGGGGGAACTCCCAAACCTTTACAATATCTTATGTACAACTAGCAGTCTTTGACAGGTTGGGAGAAAAAAAAAGCCCAAACCAACACAAAACCAGGGAAAAAACCCAAAGATAATTGACACAGCATCAGTAAAATGACTATCAGAGTCCAGAATAAAGCCTACAGGAAAACCAAAAACTTACTAAGTAACTTAGAAAGTCAGTATCACTCTGATTTCTAGTATTCTGGACCTCCAGTTTTAATTATTAGGAAGCTATTCAAGCATCTTTTTGTAACATTTGTTAGCTGACAGAGCCACAAAGGTGTTGAAGGGTGTGGAACATCTCCCTGCTGAGGAAAGGCTGAGGGAGCTGGGGCCCTTTACCTTGGAGAAGAGGAGCCTGAGGGCTGCCTTCATTCATGTTTATAAAGATGTAAAGGGCAGTGTAGGGAGGACGGAGCCAGGCTCTGCTCAGGGATGTCCAATGATAGGATAAGGGGCAATGGGTGCAAGATGGAGCAGAGGGGGTTCTGCAGAAACATAAGGCAAAGCTTTTTCTCTGTGAGAGTGACAGAGCCTTGGAACAGGCTGCCCAGAGAGGTTGTGGAGCCTCCTCTGAAGACATTCAAAACCTTCCTGGGTGCATTCCTGTGTGACCTACTCTATGTGGTCCTGCCCTGGCAGGTGATTTCAACAAAATGATCTTTAAAGGTCCCTTCCAACTCCTAACATTCTGTGATATATTACATAGATTGCATAGCACATGTTTAGTCACATAGATCCAGGTATTCTAAGTAAATGAATGTTACCAGGTCTATTGGTGTTCACTTTCGATTAGTAAATTGCATCATTACTAAGTCACATCGATGTAATTCAAAGTCCTCTGGCTGGCATCCTTTTAACAAAGCACAATGACCAAAAGATTGCCCTTCCTGTCCCTGAGCAGTTCAGAGCTGACTGAGAGATTTTAAACTAATTGATCTGAAGGCTCCCTTAATGCTGTTCAGCAAGTTAAACTATTGTATTTACAATTTTTGCTCTGCATTAGTTTATTCAAGTCTATGAAATTTGTGACGGTTCTGAACAGAGCCGGTGCTTGGTGCTGTTTAAAGGGTGACAATTTGTGACCCAGAACGTGGTCAAAAGTGTGGCAGTTTACATGTCTGGAGGATATGACCACCATCTAAAACCCAGAATGGAAGGAAACATTTAGAATTTCAGTTTAGTACTTGACTCTAATCCTTTAAATGCAATCTAAGGATGCTTATAAAACAGCAATGTGTAACTCATCAGCTCTCCTGGGCAAAAACAGATTAATGGGAGTGAATCTCACTGTGCAAAAATCTTGAAGGTGAAAGAACTGGGGTTGCCAAAAATATTCTCCTTATGTAGTGTGATGGCACCTGATGAGAGCTTGAGATCAGGGGGGAAAAAGTGAGATAGGCATCTAATTGCAGCCTTCTAGCTTCTGTACAATCATATGGGTGGATGACCACTTAGCAACTCTGCCGGTCCACTTTTTCTAACTGCCAAATAAAGTTTCCATCTTGCTGAGGAATGGTTTGTAACCTTGAACTTACTGTCTTTATTCCCAGAAAATATCTCTGTGCATAGGAGCTTGGATTAATTTCTTGTGAAAATTGCAAACAGCGGTTTTAGTAATGAGTGTGAAAAGAATCTGCAGTTTTCCAAAGTGGTTATTCATGCAGTTGAGAGCAGAGTCTTTCCTTAAAAGTTAACCCCTTCTCCTCTTTCCTTCCTTCCCCTCTTTCCTTCCCTCCCCCTTCTCTTCCCCTCTTTCCTTCCCTCCCCCTTCTCTTCCCCTCTTTCCTTCCCTCCCCCTTCTCTTCCCCTCTTTCCTTCCCTCCCCCTTCTCTTCCCCTCTTTCCTTCCCTCCCCCTTCTCTTCCCCTCTTTCCTTCCCTCCCCCTTCTCTTCCCCTCTTTCCTTCCCTCCCCCTTCTCTTCCCCTCTTTCCTTCCCTCCCCCTTCTCTTCCCCTCTTTCCTTCCCTCCCCCTTCTCTTCCCCTCTTTCCTTCCCTCCCCCTTCTCTTCCCCTCTTTCCTTCCCTCCCCCTTCTCTTCCCCTCTTTCCTTCCCTCCCCCTTCTCTTCCCCTCTTTCCTTCCCTCCCCCTTCTCTTCCCCTCTTTCCTTCCCTCCCCCTTCTCTTCCCCTCTTTCCTTCCCTCCCCCTTCTCTTCCCCTCTTTCCTTCCCTCCCCCTTCTCTTCCCCTCTTTCCTTCCCTCCCCCTTCTCTTCCCCTCTTTCCTTCCCTCCCCCTTCTCTTCCCCTCTTTCCTTCCCTCCCCCTTCTCTTCCCCTCTTTCCTTCCCTCCCCCTTCTCTTCCCCTCTTTCCTTCCCTCCCCCTTCTCTTCCCCTCTTTCCTTCCCTCCCCCTTCTCTTCCCCTCTTTCCTTCCCTCCCCCTTCTCTTCCCCTCTTTCCTTCCCTCCCCCTTCTCTTCCCCTCTTTCCTTCCCTCCCCCTTCTCTTCCCCTCTTTCCTTCCCTCCCCCTTCTCTTCCCCTCTTTCCTTCCCTCCCCCTTCTCTTCCCCTCTTTCCTTCCCTCCCCCTTCTCTTCCCCTCTTTCCTTCCCTCCCCCTTCTCTTCCCCTCTTTCCTTCCCTCCCCCTNCCTTCCCTGCCCCTTCTCTTCCCCTCCTTTTCCCCTCCTTCCTTCCTTCCTTCCCCCTTCTCAACTTCGAAATGGTGAAAAAAACAATGAAAACCTCTTTAAGTCATTCCATCAAGCAGCTTGTTTATTTTGTAGCTTTACCTTTGAAAATGAAATATTTGTAGTAGATCTTTCTATTTACTTACTCTTCCACTTAACTGAAAGGGATCATTGAATGATACCTTGGTACAAGGTTAATTTCAGTGAAGCTTTACAGATTCACAGATTGCATTGGGTTGAAAGGGACCTTCAAAGCCTGTCCAACCTCTCTGCACTCAGCATGGACACCTCCAACTAGATCAGGCTTTGCTACTATGGCTTGAGACCTAGCAAAGAGAGTGTTGAATGACTAACACTTTTTGTGCTTTCTTGATTATTTAGTAGGCACTGCAAACACACAGAGCAGTGTGGTTAGCACTGCTCATTTCTGTCCTGATCTGTGTTGCTGCTGCACTCTATACCTGTGAAGCAAATGTTTCTGTCTTGTCTAGATGGCACAGAAATTTGTAGCAGAACATTTTTCTGGCAGAATATCTTCTAGTGGTGTTTGCTACATGTAACAGTTCTGTTTACTCTGTGTAATCACTGGTGGTTGTTTATAGTGTTTTACCTCTATCACTGTTATGGTCTCAGAGCACTGGAACTGGCTTTCCAGAGATATTGTGGAGTTCCCTTCTCTGGAGAATTTCAAGCCCCATATGGATGTGTTCCTGCATGACCTGAGCTAGATTCTATGGTACTGATCTGGCAGGTGGGTTGGACTCGATGATATATGGAGGTCCTTTGCAATCCCTAACATCTGGTGATCCTGTGGTCCCTCAGAGAGTGCCTGCCTGTACAAGTCATATTCTTTAAACTGCCTGAGAATGAACTGTGCTGCCCTGCTGTGATGATCTGGGAGTTACCTACCAAACCCCCCCACAATGAAATCACCCAGACTAGACTCAGCCAGCTGGAAGTTAAGGAATGAAACTTTATATTCACAGCTTAGCGCAATATACAAAGAAATATTTACAATATATTAAAGATATATATTGACCTTCTTGCTGTCTACAACTACCTGAAGGGTGGTTGTAGCCAGGGGGAGGGTACCTTCTTCTCTCAGGCAACCAGCACCAGAACAAGAGGACACAGTCTCAAGCTGTGCCAGGGGAAGTTTAGGCTGGAGGTGAGGAGAAAGTTCTTGACTGAGAGAGTCCTTGGTTACTGGAATGGGCTGCCCAGGGAGGTGGTGGAGTTGCTGTCCCTGGAGGTGTTCAAGGCAGGTTTGGATGTGGCACTTGGTGCCATGGTCTAGTCTTGAGGTCTGTGGTGATGGTTTGGACTTGATGATCTTTGAGGTCTCTTCCAACCCTGGTGATACTGTGATACTGTGTGATATTTACAGTTATATACAGAAATATACAAATTAAAGGTAATGCAGAAACACAACACCCCTCCCAGAAATCAGAGTCCCCAGAAGGGGCTCCCAACCACCCTTTCACCTTCTTTCTGCCCCTCTACTTTATCCCAGGATCTGCCTTACGTGCAAGGTGAGGTTGGAGGATTGCTCAGGGTGGTTAGAAGCAGAATGGTTAGTTGGGTGACACAGCAGCAGAAGCCCAGGGAGAAAACACAGACACTGACTCCGACAGATAGAGACTCTGTCTTATCTATGTTTGTGTCCTCGCTTTTATACATCTCAGCAAGCCTATGAGTGAAGTAGACATCACCATTGTATTCTTTTCACTGCCTATAATCTATTTTTTTATCATTAAAATATTCCCATTATCCTCAAACCAGCACACCTGTGAAAGAAACATGAGTGGCATAAGAGTGGTGCAACTCTTTCAGATGACATGCTCTTGCTTTTAAATAAAATATCTGTGGGATGCTATGGAGCTGGAATTTGATGGAAGCTGCAAGCTAATTAATAGGGATTAACAGCTCTAACACATTGTGTTAAAGTACCCATTAATGCAGCTTTGTGGACTATGATGATTGAGGGACTGGAACACCTCAACTATGAGGACAGGCTGAATGAACTGAGGTTGTTCAACCTGGAGAAGAGAAGGCTCTGGGGAAACCTAAGAGCTGCCTTCCAGTACCTGAAGGGGGTTTACAGAAAGGATGGAGGCTGTTTGCAAAGGCCTGCAGTGGTAGGACAATGGACAATGGTTTGAAATGAGAGAAGAGGACGTTTAGATTGGATGTTAAGAACAAATTCTTTGCTGTGAGAGTGGTGGAACACTGGCACAGACTGCCCTTGAAGGTAGTTGAGGTCCCATTCCTGGAGATGTCCAAGCTCAGGCTTAACAAAGCTTTGAGCAACCTGGTCTGGTAGAGGATGTCTCTGCTGCCTGCAGGGAGGGTTGGACTGGATGACTTTTGGAGGTCCCCAAACCATTCTATGACACTATGAGCACCAAACCAGACCAGAAAAGAAGTCCTGTGGAAATCTTTCTTCTTGAGATGACTGATGACAAACATTTTTACCAGCAGACTTCTATGAATGCTCTTTGTAACTTGTTTGACAAAAACTTGACCTGCTTATAGAAATATCTGTTTTGTTCTGTCATTAATTGCAGCGAAGTGGGACAGGAACTGGGAGAGGGAGGAATGGGCAAAGCAAGCCATGAAGCAATGATCCTAACAATAAACGGTGCTTTGAAAAAAAACCCTTTTGTTTATGGAAACTGGCTGGAGCACTATATGCTAGTTTAATTAGTTTGAACTTGACTAGTGTCAGAGAAGAAAATTTGTTAGACCTGTATTGTGGGAGAGAAGAGAGTGATGAATGTAGATGTATATCATTAATATAAAACTAATTCTGATTTGCTAATCAAATCTTATGAGGATAAAAATAGATAAATAGAAGATAATACTTTGCCATGTATAGAAGATATTTATCAAGTTCTTTATCATAAGGGTAGTGGAACACTGGAACAGGTTGTCCAGGGTGGTGGTTGAGATCCTGTCCCTAGAGATATTCAAGGTGAGGCTCGACAGGGCTCTGGGTTGAGAATGTTCCTGCTGACTGCAGGGAGGATTGGACTGGATGACTCTTGGAGATTGTTTCCAACCCAGACCATTCTATGATTCTGTATTAAACATAGCCCTTATTCATATCTGATTATTCTGTGAATGTTTACACCCATTTATTTTCTTCTGGTTATGTTTCTATATATTAAAGTAGAATTTGTTCCATTCCTTCATCTGCTACAACATGAAGTAACAAGATTATTTTGACAGCAAAATCCACAGGGAGCAAAATGCCTATATCTGTGTGAATTAATTTGGTTTAAATACCCCAGGATGCAACTTAATGATTAAACACACTGAAGTTTTCTGGTAAAAAACAGGTACCAGATGGTATGCAGAGCAAAATATGTTTATACCTGTGGGTTTTGAAGTGAAATACAACCTTCCCAGCATCTGCTGTACCACCTCAGGACATCTGAAAGTGCACAAAGTGGACAGACTTTATCAGATTACTGAAGGCTATGATGAGTAGATTTAATCTGAATTTTCTATAGATAGTGGCATGAAATAGTTAGGAACAGCAACAGCACACCAAAACATAACCCCCCCAAACCTCCCACCAAACCCAAAAATCCCCCCAGAAACCCCCATCACTTCCATGCAGTATTTTCTATCTAATTTGCAGATTGCTGGCTGTGCAATACCAATGTTCTTAGAATAGCTACAAATGTCATATATAATTTATCCTGCAGTTTCCATTGCTAGACAGGGGGGGAAAAAAAATACACTGAGAATTATCTAAAAATGTGTTGACATGCTGGCTTATATAAATAATAAATACTTTCATCCTATCTCCTAAGGGAGCTGTCAGAGAACTCCAATGACTTATGGTATGTTTGCTTTTTCAGTAAGGTTGACATATATATAACATTAGAGTTCCAGTCCACCACAGGGTCTGTGGGCATCAGTAGCTCTAATAGAGTTATGCTATGGAGCTCAATGTATAGATAAAGGTGTGTCTGAACTGCTGAGAAGATCATGTTTGCAGTGCACATGAAGTAGTAGGAATACCACAGTGACTATAAGCCTGCATTTCCCCTTCAGTTACTCTGAGTTTTTAGCCTTCCTCTCAAACCTCAAGGTCTCCTTAGAGCTCTTTGGAGTGTGGCTAGCAGGTTAAGAAAGGGGATTTTGCCTCTTCAACTCTGCTCTTGTGAGACCCCATTTCAAATACTTTCTCCAGTTGTGGTATCTCTGGCATAAAAATGATACAGCTGTTGGAGTGAGTCCAGAGAAGGGCCACAAAGGTTATTCAAGGACTATGACACCTTTGTTATGAGGATAGGAGCTTGTTATGAGCTGAGGGAGCTGGAGTTGTTCATCCTAGAGAACAAAAGACTCTGAGGGGACCTTAGAGATGCTTTTCAGTACCTGCAGGGATCCCAGAGGAAGGCTGCAGAGGGAGTTTCTGTAAGGATGTTTACCAATAGGACAAGGGGAAATGGTTTGAGGCAGAGGTAGAGTATGCTTAGACTGGATCTTAGGAAGAAGTTCTTCAGTATGAGGGTGGTGAGACTCTGGAATAGGTTGTCTGGGGAGGTTGTGACTGCCTCCTCCCTGGGGGTGTTCAATGCCAGACTGGACGAGGTCTTAAGTAGTCAGGTTTAGTTGAGAGGCATCCCTGCCCATGGCAAGGAGATTGGAGTAGATGATCTCCAAGGTCCTTTCCAATGTAAGTCATTTTATGAATTTTATTCCAAAACTGCTCAGTTCCACAGGATATTGAGTGTCTGCTTTAAAGCTTCTAGAATATCCAGGTTCTATGGCATATAGAATAACATAGCTGTAATTGTCTGACCATATGAGTTGATAATTTTCATCCCTAAGCTGCTTGAAATCTGTATTTTTTCCCTGTTAAACTCAGTAAAATATTTCTTCTGAATAAAGAGTGCAGAAAAAATACACTTTTGTTGTATCTGAGCTGGTGTATTGGATGCTTGGTTAAATAGTCTGTAACCAGAAGTCAGAGGAGTAAGCAGGCTCATACCCATGCTGGATTGTCTTTGATTCCCTATTTCAAATGAACAACCAAGGAGCCTGAAGCCAAGGCTTCACGGGCAGGAGGCAATAACAATGCTGCTGCCATGCTAAACACCCTGGAGGAACTGGTGGAATCACTTTTTGCAGATTGTTCCACATGTATCCACCATTCAGGTGGCTGCTTGTAGTTCAGTTACCCACAGAATCACAGAATTAACCAGGCTGGACAAGAACTTTGAGATTATCAAGTCCAACCTATCATGTAACACCTTCTAACTAACTAAACCATGGCACCAAGTGCCACATCTGGTCTCTTTTTAAGCACTTCCAGGGATAGTGATTCCACCACCTTCCTGGGCAACCCATTCCAATGCAAATCACTCCGTCTGTGAAGATCTTCCTCATAACATCCAGCCTAAACCTGCCCTGGCACAGCTTGAGACTGTGTCCTCTTGTTCTGTCACTGGGTGTCTGGAAGAAGAGACCAACCCCCACCTGGCTACAACTTCCCTTCAGGTAGTTGTGGAGAGCAATAAGGTCCCCTCTTGAACCTTCTCTTCTCCAGGCTGAACAACTCCAGCTCCCTCAGCTGCTCCTCACAGGGCTGCGCTCCCTGACACAGATAACTGGGCATGACAAAGATAACTGGCCAGGACTGATGCATCTTTATACAAATTAAAACATCTTAGGTGCTCTAGTGAAAACTATCTGAAATAATATCATGCTTTCAGACACCAAAATTAATGTGGGAGAAATCTGAAGGAAAATCACCAGAGTATGTGTAACTGAGGTTGATGAACTACTTAAATGACAGCCTGAGTACAAACATTTTCCTAAAAGAACATGTTTAAACACTTTGCCACACTGCAGCCTATGAGTTTGAATATTTATTTAGGTGATTTTATTAAGCTTAATAGAAACTACAAACTCTACAGTATTTTGTTTGTCAGTTTTGTTCAATGGGAATTCTTTTCAGCAATTTAATAATATTTAATAATATAATAAGGAATCACTGCCTTAAGAAAACATTTTTCACAAAATGACAGAATATCAGGGGCAGGAAGTGACCTTGAAAGATCATCTATTCCAACTCCTGAAAACTCCCTCAGCTTTAGGTATGCTATTTCTCAGAACCTTAAACCTTAAATATTACTCTCAGAACCATAAATATTGCTCAGACTGATTAATGTATTAGACTGATTGGGTGTGTTAGAAGGGCTGTGGTTAGTAGGTCAAGAGAGGTTTCCCTTCCCCTCTAATCTACCCTGGTGAGTCTCCATCTGGTATATTGTGTCCAGTTCTGCGCCCCTCCGTTTAAGAAAGACCTCAGGGAACTGCTTGAAATAGTCCAGCACAGAGTGACAAAAATGATGAAGGGAATGGAACATCTCTCTTATGAGGAGAGCCTGAGGGAGCTGAGGCTCTTGAGCTTGGAGAGGAGGAGCCTGAGGGGAGACCTCATTCACCTTTGTAAAGATGTAATGGGTGAGTGCCAAGAGGATGGAGCCAGGCTCCACTGGGTAATGCTTAGTAACAGGACGAAGGGCAATGGGTGAGAGTTGAGGCATAGGAAGTTCCATGGAAACATGAGGATGATTTTTTTTCTCTGTGAGAGTGACAGAACACTGGAACAGCTTGTCTTGGTGGTTGTGGAGTCTCCCTCTTTGGACACAATCAAGACTCACCTGGATGGATCCCTGTGTGATCTGGTCTAGGTTGTCCTTCTCTGGCAGGGGAGTTGGACAGGATGAGCTTTCGAGGTCCCTTCCAACCCCTGACATTCTGTGATTCTGTGTTTCTCTACCACCGATGTCTGAAATAACATTTCACAGTATCACAGTATCACCAAGGTTGGAAGAGACCTCAAAGATTGTCAAGTCCAACCCATCACCACAGACCTCAAGACTAGANGTTCTGGTGCTGGTTGCCTGAGAGAAGAGAGCAACCTCCTCCTGGCTACAACCACCCTTCAGGTAGTTGCAGACAGCAAGAAGGTCCCCCCTGAGCCTCGTCTTCTCCAGGTTAAACAATCCCAGCTCCCTCAGCCTCTCTTCATAGGGCTTGTGCTCAAGGCCTCTCACCAGCCTCGTTGCCCTTCTCTGGACATGTTCAAGTACCTCAATGTCCTTCTTAAATTGAGGGGTCCATAACAGGACACAGTACTCAAGGTTTGATGAGAAACAGAACTATGCTGGAGAAGGACTTTCTCTCTTCCTTTTATTCTCAAGGACTGCCACTTTTGCAGTTGTGTTGACACATCTGCTCCAGATATTACAGAAGTATCTGTATTTCTAAGAATACACATCCAAGATTCACAATGAATGAGTGTTGTGCCATTCAGAAACGAATGACAGTAGTCTAGTGTAGTACAGGACATAACGAATGCAAAAATAAACCTTGCAGTCAGAAACATTCTTCCTTATTCTTTTCCTTTATACCAATGGATAAAACTGGGTAGCAGATATTTGCTCTGCAAACACATCTGTGCACTGTCCCAAATGTAGTCTGCAGAACAGCTTGTAGGAGTTAGGACATTTTGATGGCTAAAGTCAAGGCTGTTCAGCCTGTAGCCTGGTTCTGCTGAGTGCAGCTATTTCCATTCCGGTCTCGTTTCTGCTCAGTGTAAAAGCAGAGGGAGTGACAGGAGCATTTTCTGCCCTTCACCACAGCTGGGAGAGTAGCCATCATCAGTCACAACACAGTGGCCACCTGGAAACCTGCCATTCTGCTGAGGAAAAGTTCTTGGCTGCTCTCACCTTGCTGTTTCTTGGAGGTGGGTGGACTGGTGAGCCAGAGCACTGGCTTGCTGAATCATGCATGTTGCTTCTCTGTGAGCCCTCTGAAAGGCTCTGCTTTAAAGCATTGCTTATTCGAGCAAGTTATGTAAATAATTAACAAATAAAAAACTAAAAATGGAAGGGGGGATGAGGGCATGAGCAGGTCAGTAGACTGACAGGAAGCACAGCAGTAAACAGAGAGGCAGCCTGGCTTTTATCCTGTGTTCCTTTTTTTAGCTTTCTATCTTCCTCTTCGTGAAGAGATTGCTCTTTGGCTACCCAAGTGGGTTGCTTTTGTGAGATGATCTACATTGGACCCTCAAAGGCAATATTCTGAGCCTGGCCAGAATGAAATTCTACTCCCCTGAACCTTTCAAATGCACTTCTGTTACTACTTCCATTTGAAGAGTATGAGAGGTGCTAAGCTCATCTTATATAGAATCATTGAATAGTTTAGGTTGGAAGGGACCTCAAAGATCATCTAGTTCCAACTCCCCACCATAAGCAGGGCCATCTCCCACTAGTACAGGTCAGTTAAGGCCTTGTCCAACCTGGCCTTAAATACCTTCAGGGAGCGAGCAGCAGCAACCTCCCTGGGCAACCTGTTCCAGTGCCTCACCACCCTCACTGGAAAGAACTTCCTCCTAACATCCAGTTCAATCTCTCTTCTGCCAGTTTAAACCCATTGCCCCTTGTCCTGTCATTGCAAGTTCTTGTAAATAGTCCCTCCCCAGCCTTCCTGTAGGCACTCTTCAGATACTGGAAGGCTACTACAAGGTCTCCTCTAAACCTTCTCTTTTCCAGGCTGAAGAGCCCCAACTCTTGTAGCCTGTCCTTGTAGAAGAGGTGCTGCAGCCCTCTGAGCATCTTCATGGCCCTCCTCTGGACTTGCTCCAACAGTTTGGTGTACTTCTTGCACTGGGGGCTCCAGAACTGTACATAGTACTCCAAGTGGGGTCTGATGAGAGCAGAGTAAAGGAGGAGAATCACCTCCCTTGATCTGCTGACCACACTTCTTTTGATGCAGCCCAGGACATTCCAAGTTGTTCTGTTTCCTCTGAACTGTGGAAGACAATTGTGACCTTTCTGGTATGCAATGAATCTGGACTGCAGTTGAAAGAGGGTAACCAAAGAGGTAATAGCAGCCTCATCTAAAAAATATCCTTTCCAGTGGGAAAATATCTCTTTGGAGAAGAAAATGTTAACTTAGTCTTTTTCATTGGAATTGTGAAACCATAGACTGGGATTCATAACATCTGTGTTTTCTTGTTATCTGGAGAAATAGCATCAAAGACTGATGGATATCTTCAACTTGCCTGTAGAAGAATACAGAATAGATGTAGGAAAAGAAGATAACAAAAATTCCTGGCCTAGTTTTTGAGGACAACCCAATCTCTTTCCCTGTGCTTCATCTCAGTGTAAATAACAAGGGTGCTGTACTTAAAAATTAAGTTGAAGAGGCCATAGTAGGCTGAAGAAGGGAGGTATGACAGGTACATTTGGTAGGTTGGGCTTTCCTTATCTCCTGTGGTTAAAAAGAGAGAGAGAAATTCTTAATTCTTGACCCATTCTTCTGGACACAAATAAAGCCTCTTTGAACCGTTAATCATTCATGACACAAGTGCATATTTACTGGGAAATTCCCACTTCATCCATTATGTACAAGACACAAAAATATCACCAAATAAGTGTGCAGTAATGTAGACCTGGGGAAATTCTGCTTCTTTGTGATAAACAGAGCAAGGTGAAGCGCAGAGGTAAATGTTTAGTTGTCCTCACAAGGAGAGGTGCTCTCTCAACTTGTTTTAAGACATTCATTAGAAAGAGTTGGACTGGAGGATAAATTCTGCCACAGGCATCCTACTTCCACTAAACAACAACAACAAACATTAATGAGAAGGTTATAGAGGAATAACAAGAAGGTTACAGGGGAAGCAGAACTGGAAGAATGCTTGACAGTGAATGGTCTCATACATGAAGAGTGACCTCATCAATTGAATGGCTGTGTTTGAATTGGAAGATGCAGAAAGAATATCTGGACTTTGCTGACTTGCTGAACTTTTCTTCTGTAATCTTTGAAAGTTCAGCTTAATATAATTACCTAACTTCCCTTTGCTTCCAGTTATTCTTCCTATGGGGTAAGAAAAGACATATAGTGAAATTGAAGAGCTTCTTTTGAACTCTTCTATGAGCACCCAGGCTTGGGGCTGTACAGTCTGGAGAGAAGGCAACTCCAAGGACATCTTATTGTGGCCTTCCAGTGTGTGAAGTGGGCTACAAGAAAAAGCTGGGGAGGGACTTTTTAGGGTGTCAGGCAGTGATAGGACTGGAGGGAATGGAGCAAAACTAGAACTGGGTAGATTCAGATTGGCTGTTGGAAGGAAGTTCTTCACCATGAGGGTGGTGAGACACTGGCACAGGTTGCCCAGGGAGGTGGTAGAAACCTCATCCTCAGAAGTTTCTAAGGCCAGGCTGGATGTGGCTCTGGGCAACATCATCTAGTGTGAGGTGTCCCTGTCCGTGGCAGATGGGTTGGAACTGGATGATCCTTGAGGTCCCTTCCAGCCCTGATGACTCTGTGATTCTCTACACCCCACTGTTAATGGAGATATTTCTTCTCTCAGATCTTCACAGACTGGTAGCCATTTTTTTGGTATTTTCCAATCTTCTTTCCTGACCATCTTTTCCTTAACCATGACCAATTGAATTATATCAGAATACAGTTTTATCTATCTATACATTTATCTGAATATTTATTTGGCACAGAATAACATTTGCCTTGTTTGGTAATTGGTTTTCCTTCTTTCCCTGCGCTAGCTCCTGGAACCAATGAGGAGACCTTGAATTGCAGAATTAGTTTTGTGATAGCACCTCTGTGAATCTGTTTCTTTCCCCACAGCAACCCAAATGTGGAGTTATTAAGTATTTGATTTGATGACATTCCTCTGGTCACAGTAGAACAGGAGGTACCCTGAGAACTGAGGAAATGGATTGAGAGTTTGAAGGTCTCTTGGAAGGACAGGCAGGGGAGACAAGGAAGGGGTGTTGCTCTCCATGTCAATGACCAGCTGGAGTCCATGGACCTCCAGTTGGGGATGGATGGATGAGGAAATGACTGAGATGTTGTGGGTCAGAATAAAACACAGGGTAGGGACACGTGTTATTCTAGTCTGCTACCAGCCACCTGACCAGAAAGGCTGAGAAGATAAAGCCCTCTACAGGCAGAGAGGAACAAGCTTGCATTCACACACCCTAGTCCTCACGGAGAACTTCAGCCACCCCACTATTTGTTGGAGGGACAGTACGTCAGAGCATAAGCAGTCCAGGAGGTTCCTGAATGCATTTGCAACAAATGTCCTTCAGCAACAGGTTGGAGAGCCAACAATGAAAGGTCCTATGCTTACCAACAAGGAGGGACTAGTGGGGAACATGAATCTCAAAGGCAGCTTTGGTTGCAGTGACAACAAAATGGTGGAATTCAAGATCTCTAAGGCAACAAGGAGAGTGCGCAGCAAGTTCACTACCCTGGACTTCAAAAAAAGCAGAATTTGACATCTGCATAGATGAAAAAGGTGTTTCTGGACACTCTCCAACACAAGGAGGAGGTCTACAAAGGATGGAGGTAAGGACAGATATCCTGGGAAGAATACAGAGAAGTCATTTCAGTAGCCAGAGACCAGATCAAGAAAGTAAAAGCCCAGACAGAATGACATCTGTCCAGGCATACAAAGGGCAACAAGTACAGCTCTTATAGGTCTGTCATGATAAAGGACTAGAGAAGACGTGGGCTCTGTCTGGAAGGTAACAGGAGACCTGTTCACACAGGATAAGAAAAAGGCTGAAATACTCAGTGACTTCTTTGCCTCAGTCTTCTCCAACAAAGGCTCTAACCACACCACCCAAGTTAGAAAAGGTAAAAACAGGAACTGGGGCAATGAAGAACCTTAAGTGAAGAACTGTAAATGAAGACCAACTAAAGAATCTGAAGGTGCACAAGTTTGTGGAACCTGGCAAGATCCATCCATGGGCCCTGAAGGAACTGGCAGATGAAGCTGTTAAACCATTTTACATTCTGTTTGAAAAGCTATGGCAATCTGGTGATGGGAAAGGGGAAACACAACTCTTATTTTCAGAAAGTGAAGAAAGAAAAGAAAAGCAAAGAGCTGTGGAACTGCAGGTCAGTCAGTCTCACCTCAATGCCCAGCAAGATTGTGGAACAGATGCTCCTGCAACCAGATTTGTATAATTTCTGTGTAGAACTGTGTAGAAGTTACTTTCCCAGGCCATGTGGAAAATGCAAGTTTTCAAAGCGATCTGTCAGCATTCTGAACTTAGCATCTAGACTAAAAATCATGAAAGCAAACTTTTAGTAAAGATCCAGAGCTCAAGCAAATTGCTGGCTTCTAGAGGTTTGAGAGAGGATGCATACATAACAAAGCAGAAAGTAAACTGTCACAGATATGTATTGTGACCATAAGACATCCCAGATCTTGAAAATGAAGTGCCAGGTGTGATTTCATGACAGATTGGAGGTAATCATACAGGAAGGACAAGAACCTGTTGGAGCAGGTCAGGAGGAGGGCCACAAAAATAATCAGGGGGTGGAACACCTCTGCTATGAGGACAGGCTGAGGGAGTTGGAGTTGTTCAGATCGGAGAGAGAAGGTTCAGGGCAGACCTAACAGCCACCTGTGCATACCTGGAGTGGGCTACGAGAAGGATAGAGAGAGACTGTTTATGAAGGCCTGCAGTGATAGGATGAGTGGCAATGGTTCAAACTAGAGAAGAGGAGATTTAGATTGGATTTTAAAAACACATTCTTTACCATGAGGGTGGTGGAATACTGCAACAGGTTGTCCAGGGAGGTGGTTAGGTCCCCATCACTGGAGTTATTCAAAGTGAGACTTGACAGGACTGGATAATCTGATCTAGTTGAAAATGTCCCTGCTGACTGCAGAGGGGGTTGGACTGGATGACTGTGCTGGTTTGAGGTTAATTGGGATATTTTAATAGAGAAAATTACACTATAGGCTGTGAAAGGAAAACATCATGATGTCTACTTCACTCATAGGCTTGCTGAGATGTTTGGGAAAAAGAACTCAAAACATTAGATAAGTCAGTCTCTGTCTCTCTCTGGGGGCACAGCATCTTGGGCGGTCTAGCTTCTGGCTTCTCTTTGCTGATTAATCTTCACTAACCACTTTTCTTCTAACTCCCTTGGCCGATCCTCCAAGCTCACCTTGTGTGTAAAGCAAACCTTGGGGTAAGGTATAGGGGTAGGGAGAAGGTGGAAGGGTGGTTGGGAGCCCCTCCTGGGGTCTCTGATTTCTGGGAGGGGAGTTGTGTTTCTATACTACCTTTAACTTGTCTATTTCTGTAACTATTCCTGTCTATAGTGTCTATATCTGCTTGTACATTGTGCTGAGCTGTAGATAGAGCTTCAGTCCTTAACTTCCAGCTGACTGAGTTCTAGCCTGGATCATTTTACAAAGTGTGGGGGGGTAGGCAACTCCCCAACCATCACAATGACCTTTGGAGGTCCCTTCCAACCCAGACCATTCTACAGTTCTATGATTCTAAGTAACAATGGATTGCACCTCAGCAGCAGGCACACTGTGGGCCTCAGCTTAGACAACTGAAACAAAGAGCAAGCAGAAGGTAGGAAATGGGTGTCATGTTTCTACGTGTGAGCCACATTGACAGATCATGCAAAACCATGGAGTCAAATTCTCCTTAATCTCAGAGTAATCAAAACATGAAGAAGCTGAATTCTGATGAAACACAACAAGAAACTGTAGAGAGAGAGGTTTTTGGGTTTTTTCCTCTCCATAATATTTTGGTGAAAGACCAAAATCCATACATTGGAATAGATTTGCTGTGTTACTTGCGCTTTAATATTTCTGCTTTAATGTCTAACACTGAGAAGTAAGGAGAGGCTGAAGTGAATACAGTAAATTAATCAGAAAGCCAAGGGGCAAGGAATACATAAAATCCAGGCTCAGCATAATGGATAGTCCAAGGCAAAAAGAGGATGGTATAAGCTTCTTAAAATCCCAGGATTACAAAATAAACTTTTTTATTTTTCTTTATTTTTTTTCTTTCTTTCTTTCTCTCCCCCGCCCCTTTAAAAAATGCTGATTCACAAAAGCAAGAGCACAGGAAAAAAAAATATCTTCTATAATTTACAATTATCTTCTGTGCTATTTGACAATTTCAATTGACTCCTGAAACCTCTTTATAAACCATCCTGACTGAAACAGATGGATGTGTAATTCAAATAATGAGCTGGATCCTTTCCCTGTAGCAGTCAATTATACAGGTTGGGTTGTTTTTTTTTTTTCCCCTGTATAGTATTCAAGAGACTAAGATCTTTCTCTATATATAGATCACCTGAAATGACCTTGCTTATGCAGTAGCAGAGCCAAAATGGAACAGCAGGGTATGTATCTTGCTGCATTTTTAAAAGCTCAGACTGAGAGTTTTGAGAACTGTTGTATCTGACAACATTTGCACTTCAATTACTCCCAGTACTTATCATTCTGATCTTTTAATGTGATACTTTCTTCTAGGTGAAACGCCCAGAGATAGCTGCTGCCTGTCAAATTTTGGGCTCCCTAGTTCAGGAGAGACAAGGACCTTCTGTAAAGAGTCCAGTGGAGAGCCATGAGGGTGACTGGGGGACTTGAGCATCTCCCCTTTGGAGAGAGACTGAAAGCCCTGGGGCTGTTTGGTCTGGAGAAGGCTGAGAGGAGATCAACTCAGCGTTTATAAACATCTGAGGAGTGGTTGTCAAGTGGCTGGGGCCAATCACTTTTTGATGGTCAGCAGCAATAAGACAAGGAACAATGGATACATTCTGGAACATGGAAGATTTCACCTCAACATGAGGAGAAAATTCTTTACAGTGAGGGTGGCAGAGCACTGGAGCAGGCTACCTGAAAGATTGTGGAGTCTCCTTCTCTGGAGACTTCCAAAACCTACCTGGATGGATTCCTGTGTGAACTACCCTAGGGGATCCTGTTTGGCAGGGGCTTTGGACTGAAGATCCCTTCCAACCTCTAAAGTTCTGTGATTCTGTGAATAGCATGCAAAGAACCCTTAGCAGTGCTGCATTTTGCAGAGAGGAAAATAATGACAGTGAGGGAATACAGTCTCATTTCATTAACAATAAATGACAGCCTCTAAATGGTGAGAACTCTGTGGTGAAGATTTAATTTGTATCTAGCACTGAATGTGATAGCATATGAGGACCTGTCAAATGGTGTGTGTGCAGTGTTCAGCAAAGGTATTACACAGGAATTTCCCTTCCTCTGCTCTTGTCAACATGCACTCTGGACCAGGTAATACTTTAAGAACCTTTACTTGTAAAAGCCTTTGACAGAGTGCTGAGGAAATTTCCCTGGGTCCATAGTAAGGTATCAATGACAAAACTCTAGTGAACTGTGTTGTAGGATTTGGATACCTCATTAGCAAGCGAAGCAAACTTGCTAAGACTGGATAGGGGCCTCAGTGCTGTTCATACACATTAAACTCACCAGGAATCATCAAGAAAAGAGAACTGCTGCTTCCCTTCGGCTTTACAAATCTCTGTCAGGGGTGCAATTTGTGTAGCTTGTAGAGTAAAACCTAGAAAGCCTCCTAAGGCTGTGCAGTGGGCTGGATCTACTGGTGAAACAGTTTGCCTGCTGCTCAAAAGAAAACCTCATGCCCATTGCAGAGCATGCTCAAGGATTAGAGGAAATGGTCTCTAGGTGTGCCAGGGAGGTGTAGGCTGAAGATCAGGAAAAATGTCTCTACTGAAAGAATGGTTAGGCACTGGAACAGCAGCCCAGGGACATCACAGAATGCCAGGGGTTGGAAGGGACCTCAAAAGCTCATCCAGTCCAACCCCCCTGACAGTGCAGGATCACCTAGACTAGATCACACAGGAATGTGTCCAGGTGGGTTTTGAGTGTCTCCAGAGAGGGAGACTCCACAACCCCCCTGGGCAGCTTGTCCCAGTATTCTGGCACCTTCACAGGGGAAAAATTCCTCCTCATGTTTAAACGAAACTTCCTATGCCNGGTGAAACAGTTTGCCTGCTGCTCAAAAGAAAACCTCATGCCCATTGCAGAGCATGCTCAAGGATTAGAGGAAATGGTCTCTAGGTGTGCCAGGGAGGTGTAGGCTGAAGATCAGGAAAAATGTCTCTACTGAAAGAATGGTTAGGCACTGGAACAGCAGCCCAGGGACATCACAGAATGCCAGGGGTTGGAAGGGACCTCAAAAGCTCATCCAGTCCAACCCCCCTGACAGTGCAGGATCACCTAGACTAGATCACACAGGAATGTGTCCAGGTGGGTTTTGAGTGTCTCCAGAGAGGGAGACTCCACAACCCCCCTGGGCAGCTTGTCCCAGTATTCTGGCACCTTCACAGGGGAAAAATTCCTCCTCATGTTTAAACGAAACTTCCTATGCCCCAGCTTCCACCCATTGCCCATTGTCCTGTCATTGGGCATCACCGAGCATAACCTGGCTCCATCCTCCTGGCACTCACCTTTTACATCCTTATAAACATTGACAAGGTCACCTCTCAGTCTCCTCTTCTCCAAGCTCAAGAGCCTCAGCTCCCTCAGTCTCTCCTCATAAGAGAGATGTTCCACTCCCGTCATCACCTTTGTGGCTCTGTGCTGGACTCTCTCAAGCACTTCTATGTCCCTCTTGAACTGAGGAGCCCAGAACTGGACACAGTACTTCAGATGTGGCCTTACCAGGGCAGAGTATCATAGAATCATAGAATGGTAAGGTTGGAAGGGACCTCAAGGATCATCTAGTTCCAACCCCCTGCCATAGGCAGGGACAACTCCCACTAGTACAGGTTACTCAAGGCCTCATCCAATCTGGCCTTGAACATATCCAGGGAGGGAGCATCCACAACCTCCCTGGGCAACCTGTTCCAGTGCCTCACCACCCTTACTGTAAAGAACTTCCTCCTAACATCCAGTCTAAATCTCCCCTCTGCCAGTTTAAGCCCATTGCCCCTTGTCCTGTCATTGCAGGACCTTGTAAATAATCCTTCCCCAGCCTTCCTGTAGGCCCCCTTCAGATACTGGAAGGCTACTATCAGGTCCCCTCGAAGCCTTCTCTTCTGCAGGCTGCAGAGCCCCAACTCTCTCAGCCTGTCCTCATAGCAGAGCTGCTCCAGCCCTCTGATCATCTTTGTGGCCCTCCTCTGGACCCGCTCCAACACTTCCATGTCCTTCCTGTGCTGAGGGTTCCAGAACTGCACACAGTACTCCAGGTGGGGTCTGACGAGAGCAGAGTAAAGGGGCAGAATCACCTCCCTTGCCCTGCTGGCCACGCTTCTCTTGATGCAGCCTAGGACTCGGTTGGCTGTCTGGGCTGCATGTGCACACTGCAGGCTCATGTTGAGCTTTTCATCAACCCAGACTCCAAGGTCCCTTTCCTCAGGGCTGCTCTCCAGCCATTCACCACCCAGCCTGGATTTGTGCTTGGGATTGTGCCTACCCAGGTGCAGGACCTTACACTTGGCCTTATTGAATTTCATCAGGTTGGCCTGGGCCCACCTCTGCAGCCTGTCCCTCTGGATGGCATCCCTGCCCTCTAGCAAGTCGACTGTGCCACACAGCTTGGTGTCATCTGCAAACTTGCTGAGGGTGCACTCCATTCCTCTGTCCATGTCACTGACAAAGATGTTAAACAGCACTGGTCCCAGCACTGACCCCTGAGGGACACCACTTGGCACTGGTCTCCAGGTGGACATTGTGCCCTTGATCACCACTCTCTGGGTTCGACCATCCAGCCAATTCCTTATCCAGCGAGTAGGGCAGGAGAACCTCTCTTGACCTACTAGTCATGGCCCTCCTAATCCACTCTAGAATGGCATTGGCCCTCCTGACCATTGCTGGCTCATGGTCAACCTCCCATCAGCTAGAATCCCCAGATCCTGTTCCCCTTTGCTTCCAAACCTTCCAACAGGTTAGTCCCCAACCTCTACTGATACCTGGGGTTGTTCTTCCCCAGGGTTTTTTAATTTCCCAAGTGCAAGACTCTACACTTGTCCTTGTTGAATTTCATTAAATTTCTTCCTGCCCAATCCTCCAGCATGTCCAAGTCTCTAGGGTGACATCACCATCTCTGGAGGTGTCCAAAACATAGAATCATAGAGTCAACCAGTTGGAAGAGACCTCCAAGATCATCCAGTCCAACCTATCACCCAGTACTAGCCAATCAACTAGACCATGGCACTAAGTGCCTCATCCAGTCTTTCCTTGAACACCTCCAGGGACGGCGACTCCACCACCTCCATGGGCAGCCCATTCCAATGGCAATCACTCTCTCTGTGAAGAACTTCCTCCTAACATCCAGCCTATACCTGTCCTGGCACAATTTGAGACTGTGTCCCCTTGTTCTGGGGAAGAGACCAACCCCTACCTGGCTACAACCTCCTCTCAGGTAGTTGTAGACAGAAATGAGGTCATCCCTGAGCCTCCTCTTCTCCAGGCTAAACAACCCCAGCTCCCTCAGCCTCTCCTCACAGGGCTGTGCTCCAGGCCCCTCACCAGCCTTGATGCCCTTCTATGGACATGTCCCAGTACATCAACATCTCTCTTGAATTGCGTGGCCCAGAACTGTACACAGTACTCAAGGTATGGCCTGACCAGTGCTGAGTAAAGGGGCAGAATAACCTCCCTTGTCCTGCTGGCCACACTGTTCCTGATCCAGGCCAGGATGCCATTGGCTCTCCTGCCTACCTGGGCACACTGCTGGTTCATGTTCAGCTACTATCTACCAGCACCTGGTGCTGTAGATGTGTAGATGTGGCACTAATGGGCATATTTTAGTGGGTGTGGTAGTGTTAGACTTGATGATATTCGAGGTCTTTTTCAACCTGTATGATTCTGTGAAGAAGGTAGGAACACAGTCATTTCTGTTCTCTTGTGTGTGACCTCTTAGTATGTGAATATAAGCATTAACTGTGTGTGGTTGAAGTCAGAATGATTAAATACAAAGTGACAGAAATTTCAGTTTCTTCTTTTTTAACAACTTTATTTAGAATACTATAATATAGTGTTGCAGGACATGTACAAAGTACTTTAATTCCTCATTTCATCAGCTGTGGAGCCTGCTTGCAGTTATATGCATAGAATTATATATCATAGAATTGTCAGGGCTGGAGGGGACCTCAAGGATCATCTAGTTTCAACCCTTCTACCATGGGCAGGGACACCTCACACTAAATCAGGTTGCCCAGAGCCACATCCAGCCTGGCCTTAAAGACCTTCAGGAGTGGAGCTTCCACCACCTCCCTGGGCAATCTGTTCCAGTGTATCACCACCCTCATGGTGAAGAACTTCTTCCTAACATCCAATCTGAATCTACCCACTTCTAGTTTCAGCATCTCTGCTAATACTTTGTGTTTCTCATATACTGATGGTGACACTTTTAAGTTCCTCTTTGAATGCAGTGCAGCTGCTCCCACGGCCAATGACATAACAATTGATGATGTGCCACCCTCCTTTTGCAGTTGTACCACATAAATATGACAACAGAAATGGATAGATGTTGTTGCCTTAAGATAAGGTCTTTCACCTAACAGCAGCAGCAGGTAAAACAAGAGTTTCGTTGTCATAAATGCTCATGCTCATTTATAGAAGGTGGTGGACCCTCAACAAATTCTCTGATGATACAAAACTGGGGAGGGGTGTGCTGTGGCTGACACCCATCAGGCTGTGCTCCCATCCAACTAGATCTGGACAGGCTGAGTGCTGGATGAAGGCGCTAACCACATGAAGTTTGATAAGGACAAGTGCAGAGTCCTGCATCTGGGGAGCAACAGTAGGCACCAGTACAGGTTGGGGGCTGCCTTGCTGGAAAGCAGCTCCATGGAGAAAGACCTTGAAGTGCTGGTGGACAGCAAGTTCTGCATGGGCCAGCAATGTACCCTTGTGGCCAAGAGAGCTAATGGCATCCTGGGGTGCAGCAAGAAAAGTGTCCAGCAGGGCTAGGGAGGTTTGTCTCCCCCTCTACTCTGCCCTGGTGGGACCACACCTGGAATACTGTGGAATATTGCTCCCCAATTCAAGAGAGACAGGGACCTGTGGAGAGAGTCCAGCAGAGAGCCATGAGAATGACTGGGGGACTTTAGCATCTCCCCAATGGGAGAGAGATTGAGAGCCTTGGGGCTGTTTAATCTGAAGAAGAGAAGGGTGAGAGGAGATCTGATTGATGTCTGTAAATATCTGAGGGGTGGGTGTCAAGTAGCTGGGGGAAATCTCTTTTTTTGTGGTCAACAGCAATAATACAAGGAACAACAATTACAAACTGGAACATAGAAGGTTTCACCTCATCATGAGGAGAAATTTCTTTACAGTGAGGATGGCAGAGCACTGGGAGCAGGCTGCCCAGAGAGGTTGTGGAGTCTCCTTCTCTGGAGACTTTTGAAACCTACCTGAATGCATTCCTGTGTGAACTACACTAGGGGATCCTGCCTTGGCAGCGGGGGTGGACTCAATGATCTCTGGATGTCCATTCTAAGCTCTACAGTTCTATGATTCTGTAACTGAGGTCTGCTGGGGACTGAGCTATCTAAATGTTGGCTAAATCACAGTTCCTGGATATTCTCCATGACGCTGAACTGCGAGGGCTACCCATCTCTAATAATCAATCTGTTACTGCCTGAAAAATGCTCACCATGAGCAGAGGCAATTAAATTCATGTAGAAAATGCATGATTTGGTTCTTTGTTCTCCTATTAGCCTATGCTTTTGAAAATGAAATGTAAGAACTCTTCAGTATTTCTTTTTTCCCTTGTGTAGAATTCTGGGCTTGGTCAGGAGAAGAAATAAAGAATGAATCCCAATTCTACCACAGCCTTTATTTGTGAAAGGAGCCAGGTCATCCTTTTTAGATCTTAGGACACTGTGACAAGATAAAACAAAGTTCTGTTGTGGAGTTTGGTGAGGTGAGACATAAAACACAGGTTACTGCTTTCTGTTTGTTCTTCATTGCTCCATACCTACACATTTTTCTGGAATTTGGTGTAACTGAGGTGAAGTCTTTGGATTAGATTTGGTGCTTTGCTATCACCATATCCTTAATTGACTCCTTGTGTTTACAGTGCTTGAATTTTCTTTTTGAAGCAATTAACCTGTCTTCTTGATGTTTGTGAAGCCTTCAATGTGGTTGAATCAACCTAGAGCCTTATAGCCCTTGAACAGTGGCATCTGGGGAGGCATGGTAGGTAAGGAGAGAATTCTCTTGCATTTTCTAATGGGGGCTTGCACCCATTCATAGAATCACAGAATATCAGGGGCTGGAAGAGACCTCAAAAGATCATCCAGTCCAGGCCCTCTGCAGAGTGGGATAACCTAGACCAGATCACACAGGAACACATACAGGCAGGTCTTGAATATCTCTGGAGAGGGAGGCTCCACAACTCCCCTGGGCAGCCTGCTCCAATGTTCTGTCATATTCACAGGAAAAAAAATTCCTCCTCATATTTTCATGAAACTTCCTATGCCTCAACTTCTGCCCATTGCCCTTTGTGGTGTCATTGGGCATCACCTAACAGAGCCTGGCTCCATCCTCTTGGCACTCACCCTTTACATATTTATAAACATCCAAGAGGTCTCCCCTCAGGCTCCTCCTCTCCAAGCTCAAGAGCCTCAGCTCCCTCAGGCTCTCCTCATAAGAGAGGAACCACCTTTATGGCTCCACACTGGACTCTTTCAAGCAGTTCCCCAAGGCTCTCCTTGAACTGGGGGGCCCAGAACTAGACACAGCACCCCAGATACAGCCTCACCAGGACAGAGTAGAGGGGGAGGAGAACCTCTCTTGACCTACTAATTTGCCCTTCTAACACATCCCAGAATGGCAGTGGGCCTCCTGGCCACAAGAACACACTGCTGCCTCTACTGGAATGGGCTGCCCAGGGAGGTGGTGGAGTCACCATCCCTGGAGGTGTTCAAGGCGGGTTTGGACGTGGCACTTGGTGCCATGGTCTAGTTTTGAGGTCTGTGGTATCGGGTTGGACCTGATGATCTTTGAGGTCTCTTTCAACCTTGGTGATACTGTGATACTTGGGATCCTACCTATATCCTGATGAGGGGAGGATGCAGGATCCCTTTGATCCTGAGGTTTTTGTGCTGAGTGTTCCTGTCCCTGTTTCGGTCTCTGGGAGGTCACAGAGTGTTTCCACATGTCTGTTTCTCCAACTCCTTAATGTTCCTTAGCCTATCCACTTCCTCTCTTAGCTCTACCACCAGGCTGAGCAAGTAGCCCACCTGCTCACATCTCACACAGGCATTGTCCCTGATTCCAACTGCTTCCAGGTGGAGGTGTGACACTCCCTCCAGCCAGAGCCCTGGCCAGCTGTGTGCTCTTGAACTGATGCATGCCTTGTAGCAAGTGCAGGGGAGGGTGTGTCCTTGCTCTGAGTCAGCACCATGGGTAAGCTTCCTCACTCCAGCTGATTTTTGATCTAGCACACAGACCTTAGCAATGCTGCTTCTGAGGTGTTGCCTTGACCCCCTCCAAAAGGGGATGACCAAAACTTTGACCAAATTTTGAAGTAAATTTCTGATACCTGTTGAGGAGAGAAAGATAAAGACAATGACAAGAAACTGATTGATACAAGGTTATGTGTCTCAGCCTTACACAGCATAAGCAACTTTTCAGAGACAATGAACAGCCTTGGCTTCTTCTGGGCCGTGGCTATGACTTCAACATGGATCTCTCTTACTCTAAAGCATGATACAAATTTGACAGCAGAAATGGGGTTCATGCTGCCTGTAAGAAGACTGATGATTATCAGACTGTATCAGAGGGGCAATGTGTTCTTAAGAAGCATGGATTATGCCTGGCTTTACCATCAGCCCATCCAGCCTATACACGTTCTCTGCTCTTCTTGGTTGAAAATCAGAAGAATCTGGGTCCCTCTCACTTCTTTGATAGAAGGTAAGATGTCTTCAGTTCTGCTGGTGTCTTGTGGCACCATTCATTTCTGTTTGCCGTATTATTTTATCTTGTGCTATGAGGCCAGTACTTTCAGATTCCCATTGAAGTTGTGGTACTTTTTGGCTCTGCTTGTATGAAGAAATGAAACTTCTTAGATCAATAATTATCACTGTGCTCTTGAAAATACACTGAATACATTCTAGGAGACTACTGGAAATGGTTCTTGGAAGGTTTAGTTCATTGTGCTAGTTTAAGGCTGTTTGGAATATTCTAATGAGAGAAATTAGATCATTGGTTGTAAAAAGATCATAATGCTAGAGTCTGTGTCATTCATTGGTCTGATGGTTTGGGAGTTCCCTGTGCCCCNCCCAACCACCCTTCCACCTTCTCCTCACCCCTGTACCTTACCCCAAGGTTTGCCTTACATGCAAGGTAAATTAGGAGGATCAGCCGGGGGGGGTTAGAAGAAAAGTGGTTAGTGAAGATTAATCGGCAGAGTAGTCAGAGCCAGAAGCTGCTAGATCACCCCAGCAGCTGCTGTTCCCGCAAGAGACAGACAGAGACTGACTTATCTGTATGTTTTAGTTATTGTTCCCAAACAGTTCTTCAGCAAGTGTATGAGTGAAGTAGACATCATGATGTTCTCATTTCACAACCTGTAGTGTAATTTTCTCTATTAAAATATTCTAATTAGCCTCAAACCAGCACAATTTGGTTTGCTAAAAGGGATAAAAAGCCAAAGTATAAACAACTGTCCCCTCTTTGCTTCTGAGCGCTGGACCTTTTTGCTTCTCTCTCTAATCTCTTCCACTAACCTTGGCTAATGGATAAGATGCTGGTTGCTTTCTGTCTCGAGAGAGAGGGTGACATTGAGTCCCTTCTTGGCTTTCTTTGTCCAAGAGGAAATTTTGGATTTCTGTATTATTTCTAAATAGTATGTAATTGTAAATACTTGTAAATATATATTGTGTGTATATATATATAGTGTATATATAAAGCTATCTTTGCTGTAATTGTAGCTTTATCTTACTTCCAAGCCATCCAAGCTAGTCTGGTAAATTTCAGCTGGGGGGAAGGAAACTCTAGCTCATTACATTGAGGAACAATTCCAGTTTAGCAGAATTGTAAATGTGCAGCTGAAGGAAGAGTAGAATAGGATCATAGAATGGTCTGGGTTGGGAGAGATCTCTAAAAGTCACCTAGTCCAACCCCTCTGCAGTTAGCAGGGACATCCTCCACTAGATCAGGATGCCCAGAGCCTTGTTGAGCCTCATCTTGAATATCTCCAGGGATGGGACCCCAAACACCTCCCTGGGCAACCTGTTCCAGTGTTCCATCACCCTCATAGTAAAGAACTTACTCCTAACATCCAACCTAAATCTACTTTTCTCTAGTTTGAAGGCATTGCCCCTCGTCCTAACACGGCAGGTTTCTCTAAACACGTTCTCTCCATCCTTTGTAGCCTTCTTAGCATGTCTTAGCTTGGTTTGTTAAAGTCAACAGGTTTATGTAGTCAAGTTGTCTGTCTGTCTGTTGAGCTACCTATTCATCACCTAACATTTGAAATCACTCTAAGGGTTCAAAAACTAACTCTGAAAAAAAGTCTGAAAACTAAGCAAATCTCAAAGAGAATTAAACTCCGAGAAATTGTGAGAACATCAGTACAAGGGAGGACCAAATAAGAGCTCTCCCTAAAGTTGAGTTCAGCTGCATTACTCTCTGTTTAAGAACAACTTGGTGGCAAAACAGTGGAAATGTAGCTGCTAAGAAGCCACAGCTCCTGCTGTCTCTTTCCTAAGTGGGGGTTTCAAAGTGAGACAGAAGGAGCTGCAATTATTATAATTAGGTAAGCATCAGGTAAAGAGATTGGGATAAAAGGTTAGAAATCTACTGTAAAACATGCCTGGGTGGTTCTGCTCCTCCTGGGGCAAATTATCTCCCTATTTTTTTAGGCTCTTTTATTTTATAAGAAGTGAATTTTTTCTGTGACTTGCTTCTGTCAGAGTTTCTCTCACAGTTTGAGGTGTCAGGTTTTTAGCTGCCAGTGTCTATTTCACTCATCAGAGTTTTCAAGCAGACATTTTGTCCTGGTTTTTCTGACTGATAGCTCAAATATATCCACAGCTAGGAACAGGGGAAACATTCTTATGATACCATGGCATAATAACCAGTGCAACCCTGGACTGCACGCAGCTGCTGTCTCAATTCTTTGCTGTAAACACATGACACTGTTTCTTGAGGACACGAGATGGTGTCTTAAGTTGTTTCTGTTTGTTGCTTTAAAGCAAATCATTGGGATGTAGCAAGAGGTTTTTGAGTGTGAAATGGACATGCTGCAGATAGTGCACTAAAGGAACGAGAAGGCAAATAAATTAAAGGTGTTCAATCTGGTTTATAAAAGAGCAGGAACTGATGGTTTTAAATCCATCCAGTAAGAAATTTCCTCAAGCTAGAGAAAAACACAGGGAGAAACACAAGAAGGCTCAGTGGAGCAAATATTGCAGAATATACAAAAGGACAGCTGCTAAATAATTACTAATAACCTCATTATTAGTAATTATTCATAGTTACAATAATGTAGCACTAAGGAGTTCTTACTAGGAGTGGGACTTAGGGTTCTATATCATGTTGAATCATAGAGAATGAAGTCTGTTTCAGCAGAAGTGGAAAACAGAAGAAGGATGCTGAGGGTTTGTGAGGTAGGAACCCCAGCAAACCCCAGGAGTGACTGAACAATGTGCAAGGAGACTCCAGACAGACAAGTACCGAGTGCTGGTTGATTATGCAGTGCTGCCTCCTGCAGTCACCACCCCTGGCAACTGTGAAGCTACAGAACTGGGCTGCCTTTGTCTGCTTTGTTCTTTTAAGTCATCTCCGGTTTAATTTTATGGTGGAGGACAAAGATAGTTGCAAAGGGCAACAGCAAGTTCTAGAGGATGAAGAGCTACTTATTTACCGTTTCTTCACTGCATGCAGAGGAAATCAGACAGCCATTCCCTCTGAATTAGAACAAGAGAATGTGACTGTGAAGTGCACAAGGATTTGCAAGCATTGTCTGCCTTCAGATATAGAAAGGGTGATCTCAGTCTTATCAACTCACACCTTGTTCCAGATGAGGTTAAAGAGCTCATTGTCTGGCTAGAAAGAGCTTTGAGTCATGATAGTTATACTTGACATACCTCTATGGTAGGTAATACACTGCTGTGGAAAACAAGTTTGGCAAAGCTGAAAAATGTCCACTTTCACATTTTATATTCTGTATTGGTTGTAATTACAGAATCATAGAATTGTCAGGGTTGGAAGTGACCTCAATGACCATCTAGCTTCAACTCCTCTGCCATGGGCAGGGATACTTTCCACTAGAACAGGTTACCCAGAGCCACATCCAGCCTGGTCTTAGAAACATCCAGGGATGAGGCTTCTACCACCTTCCTGGACAACCTGTTCCAGTGTCTCAGCACCCTCTTGGTGAAGAACTTCTTCCTAGCATCCAATCTGAATCTACCCACTTGTAGTTTTGCTGCATTCTCCCCCAGTCCTATCACTACCTGACACGCTAAAAAGTCTCTCACCACCTTTCTTGTAGAACTTCTTAAGATCTTATTTTCAGGAATACAGAACAATAAAATTCCAGACAATTTTAGCTGCCAGAAAAACTGCTTGTAGTCACAGTCAGAGGTAGCATCTTGTGGTCACTGCCATATATTGCCCAGTTGGATTGTAGAGAGAAAGCAAGAACTTGGCTGTGCAGTTGTGTACTGTGAGCAGAAGTTTAGTTCAAAAAATGGTTGAAAACCAAATTGCTTTTGTAAAGAAGATTTTAAACACATATAACACTTTCTGTGACGGTTAGTGAATATGCCTCTCCCCATCTGCTCTGAGGAAATGGTCAGCATGGTATTTTTGGTGCACTTTGCCACACAAACCCACAGGAGCAGCTGAAAGCTGCAAATCTTGGCTCCACTTAAGCAATCCACTGGAACTTGTGTTGAGTTGTGGAACAATCTATTTATTTATTTATTTGTAGCTACCCCAGGCAGCTTGACCTGGTGTATTGATAGCAGGTTGAAAATTAATTTGTTTTATCTCTGAACATGAGAGAGAGAGGAAAAAAAAAATTAAAGTGACCTTATGCTTTTATTTTAAAAGATTACATTTAAAAGACGTTGAAAAAAGACAACAAGAGCAACAAGAACAAGATGGATTTGAGTTCCTAGACAATGTGTTAAAATAATGCAAGCTGTGGCCAAAAATATTGGGCTGCTAGGATTTCTGTCTCTGTTCAGCAAGGGCACTCTTCCCATGCACAATGAGATGTGTATTTTTAATGACTTTGCAGCTGCTGTCGTCATGAGGATCCCTTACTTGCTATTCAAAGTCAGATTTGCTGATAGCCACATTAAAAGAGGAGGGGCAGTGTTAGACTCTTGGTGGAGCCTAAGGAGAAGGAAAGGAATGGGCTTCTCCCTCCCCTTCACCCACAAGCTGAATAGTTTGAATTTCTCTGTAACTTAACCCAGTGGGATGCAGCCATGGACTGGGCTTGTGCTCAGACTGGCTGCTTTTCTTTCCAGCACCTGCCCTGCCCAAGGAGATGTTTCTCTTTTCATTACCACTAGATAGTAAGATTAGAATGGCATGACAACTGGATTTATTTAGTGGGCATTTGTGGCCCAGATTCTGATTTGAAACACAAATGGAATCTGAGCACAGGCTATTGAGTTTGCCTGATTTTGACTCAGATTTTATGACTTGGCTTGGCTTTGGTGAGTGGTTTGTTAAACTACAAGCCTCTTGTGCTGAGGTCTTAATTTGTGACCCCACACCTTGGAAAGGAATGAGTGAATGGAATTGCCCTGGGGAACCGGATCTAGTTGAGGATACCCCTGTTTACTGCAGAGGGGGTTGGATTAGATGACCTTTGGAGGTCCCTTCCAACCTAGAGTGTTCTGTGATTCTATGATAACACAAGCAATGTGATGTGCATCTTTCTTAAGCCTTACAGAATATTGTAGGTGATTTCCTTAACGGGATAAAAATATTCCAAGTAGAGAAAATTAGAAGAATTTTGGTTGGTAAACCAACACCACAATAAGGCAACTTCTACCAGATATCAACTTATGAATTCATGGAATCACAAAGTTGTCACAAAGTTGTCAAGGTTGGAAGGGACCTCAACGATTATCTGGTTCCAATCCCCCTGCCATGGGCTTGGGGCACCTCACTCTAGGTCAGGTTGCCCAGAATTGCAGACATCCTGGCCTTAAAAACATGCAGAGATGATGCTTCTACTACCTCCCTGGACAATCTGTTCCAGTTCCACCTCCCTCGTGGTGAGGAACTTCTTCCTAACATCTAATCTAAATCTCCCGTCCTGCAGCTTGGATCCATCCCGCCTAGTCCTGTCACTACCGGACACCCTAAAAAGTCACCAAATGCAGTAGAATCCTTAGAATAAATGAACAGATGATAATGAAGAGAGTCTTATCAAGTTTGTTTACTGCCTTGTGTCAAAAACATGCATGAAGGCAATCCAGCTATGAATCACATCATGCTATTGCAGGAGTGCGTTTTCTATTCTCGCTGATGAATTAGGATATTGTCTCTGTTCTAAAAGCAGACGACTGTGTCAGCTCTGCCTTTGTCACTGCATGGCTCAGCTGTAGCTCTCATGTGTTCGAGCATTTCTCTGTAACGTGCAGTTGGAGTCTAGGATCACGTTGACAGAAACATATGTGGAACTGTCAGCCATTAAATCCCTCAGTCAGGGTTTTCTGGCAGACACGGGTAAAAATTGTTGCAGGCTTGCTGCATTCTTCATGGAAACTGACTTCCACCTTTCTACTGGGCTAAGAACACTGAGGGGCACATCACAGGCTGAGGGAAAAAAAACAACCCCAACGACTTGGACTCCTAATACTTTTCTGGATTTATATTGACATTAAGTAATTTTTCAGTTGTGGTTATTTGTATTTAGAGAATTAAATCCCTCTGTTTAGAATGTTAGAGGTTGGAAGGGACCTCCAGTTCAAAACCCCTGCCAGGCAGGATCCCCTGGGGTAGTCTGCACAGGAATGCATCCAGGTAGGTTTTGAAAGTCTCCAGAGAAGGAGACTCCACAACCTCTCTGGGCAACCTGCTCCAGGGCTCTGGCACCCTCACTGTAAAGAAGTTTCTCCTCATGTTGAGCTGAAACCTTCTGTGTTCCAGTTTGTAGCCCTTGCTCCTTGTCTTGTTGCTACTGACCACCAAAAAGATGTTCAAAGGGAGATTGTCCTGTGTCCTGATTTGTGTGCTAGCTAAATACTGATTTGTGTGCTACTAAAACTTCTTTCAAGCTTTATGCCTACACTTGCACCTCTTAATAGTATTTCCAAGAGTCCTAAGGAACAGAGGCCTCCTGCCAACCCCAAAAAAATCATTAAGAATCACCATAACTTAATGACTTTGCTTTAAAAAAGGACTTTGCATGCTTACCTCTCACTTAAATGGCTGACATATATTTCGGGTGGCCTTATTTGGTTTGGTAGGGTACTTTTGGCCATTGACATCAACAAGATGATTAATCATTTGATCAAGTTAACTCTGAATACAAGCCAAATACTCTGTGTGAGCTAATGAAGTCTGTTTCTTTGTGGAGCAATCCATAGTATCTGTGAGCAGTTGTGCACTATGAGACCACACATCGAATACTGTGTCAAATTTTGGGCTCCCCAGTTCAGGAGAGGCAGGGACCTGGAAAGAGTCCAGCAGAGAGCCACAAGGATGATTGTGGGACCTGAGCATCTCCCCTACAAAGACAGACTGCGAGCCCTGGGGCTGTTTAGTCTGGAGAAGAGAAGGCTGAGAGGGCATCTGATCAATGTGTACAAATATCTGAGCGGTGGGTGTCAAGTGGATGGAGTCAATCTCTTTTCAGTGGTGTGTAGTAGTAACATCAAGGAGTAACCTCTACAAACTGGAACGGAGAAGGTTTCACCTCAACATGAGGAGAAACTTCTTTATAGCAAGGATGACAGAGCCCTGGACCAGGTTGCTCAGAAAGGTTGTGGAGTCTCCTTCTCTGGAGAATTTCAAAACCCACCTGGATGGATTCCTGTGCAAACTACCCTAGGGGATCCTGCTTTGGCAATGGGATTGGACTGGATGACCTCTGGAGATACCTTTCAACCTCTAAGGTTCTGTGATTCTGTTATGTAGAAATACAGATGTACAGAGATACAGGTGTTTGGCCAGATTAGTAAACTGGGTGGTTATTAGCAGCACACAACACCAAGTACAGAATAGCCTGCTCTTGAAAACTCAAGGCTGAACCATGGATCAGAAAAGCAGAGTTTCCTTCAGAACTGTTCAGTAGGAAGACAGCTAAATTTACATTGTTGGGAAGGTTTTGTGAGCTGCTATGGAGGAAAGTCACTTGCTGTGTATTTGTCTCTTCATTTTCATCCGTTCTGCAAATGAAAAAAGCTAAGCAAGGAGGTTTTTGAGGTATTGGCAGCTGAGCACTGGGGCAGATTTCACTCGGGCGATAACAGGAAGAGGCTGGTAAATGGGTGATGCTCTGATTAATGAATGTTATGCATTCTCAGAGTGATAATGAGATGGCAAAATAACATCTTGAAGTGGAAGGGCTTCTTGGTAAATCAGAAAGGAGATTTTAGTTCTTGCTGTGTATTTGTCACTGGGTAACCTGCTGGTAATGCCAGTTACAAAGCAAAACAGATGATGTGATTTGTTTTTTTTATGCTCTAGACTATTTAATTGGCTTCTATTTGTGATGGATGACAGTGTTCAGAAGTGGACATCCTTCATATAAATAAACCAGTGTGCACTGAGGCAACTGCTTCAAGGAAAATGTTTAATTTTTATTCGAGGGGGGAACTCACTGTACTGCAGACAACAGATGGTTTTTATCTTCAGGCTTCCCCACTTTTCTAAAAATTTTTTTAAATTAGGTTGTCTTTAAACACTTCTACTTGGTCTCCAGACCAGCTATTCACATAGGAAGAACTTTGAACAGAGTGCCATGTCAGTCATATCAAAACAGAGAAGCAAAAGAAGGCTCCAAGCCAACCAGTTGCTACTGCAGTTGGTCTGGCAACTGGGTGTTGAGTGAAAAGAGAAGTTAAAAACAGGGCTGGGGCTCAACTTTCTGTCCACAAGTTCGATCTTGTTTTCATGCTAAAATTTCTTCTGACAATGCAGATTGATGTGGAGGTGCTGTGATAATCTGGACTTATTTTTAAAATAGCAGCAATTCTGTAGTTTACATGTTTGCAGTCTTGAATGTAATTAGATCTCTTTCCTCTGCTTTGTTTTCTGTGTAGACTGCTGTGTGGCTGGATATATGCACATATTTCACGTGGGTCATGTTTTGAACAGGTGAATATAAATGCATGCACACTGACTCCAAAAGTAAATTGAATTCAGTGGAGCAAATTTCCCTTTGTCCCAGTTCAGAGCACTTTTTTTTTTTTTTTCTCTTACAGAAGTCAAATTAAATATTTCATTCCAACAGCAATTTCATTCCAACTGGAATTTTATTCCAACAGGAGAAGAATCTGTGCCTATGGCTCTGGTTCAAAAAAGTACATGGTCAAAACTACCACTTTTCATCCAAGCCTGTCTTTAAATATCACTGATGCCAGCATGGCTTTATCTGGGCCAGTGTCTGATCCACTGTTTCTAGCTGAGCAAGAAAAGGAATAATAGGTCACCAGATTGCAATACCTCGTGATGTGTGATCCTCCTGAGGTCTGATGGCTTTGTACACAGCATCAGTATCCCAGCACCTGTCTCTTTAGAATCTAAATATTCAGAATATAAATAGAATCTAAATATTCAGATTCTAAATAGTCACAACTACACAGAAAACTACCATATTTCTGTTCTGGTTCTGAGAGCTAAATGTGAGCTTTATTCCTTCATCCTCTGTTTCATTAGAGCGCATTAAGACTCATTTAAGTAGAAGATACAAGTTTTCTTTGAATTGAGTGAAGCTGTCATGAAAGGGAATATCTAGAACATGACTCTAGACAAGGCAAGTGCCTGGATGAGATAAAGTGCACAGAAAGTATCAACACTTTTATAAATATTCATATTTCATAGGGCTGAGAGTGTAATATCATCATGGAATATCATAGTACAGGCTGCCCAGAGAGGTGGTGGAGTTTCCATCTCTGGAGACATTCAGAACACACCTGGACATGTTCTTGTGTTCCTAGGTGAACCTGCCTTGACAAGGGTGTTGATCTCAGCGATCTCACAGAATCATAGAACCTCAGAGGTTTGAAGAGGTCATCCAATCCTACCCCTTGCCAAGCAGAATGCCCTAGGATAGTTCACACAAGAATGCATTCAGGTGGATTTTGAAAGTCTCCAGAGAAGGAAACCCCACAACCTCTCTGGGCGACCTACTCCAGTGTTCTGTCACCTTCGCTGTAAAGAAGTTTCTCCTCATGTTGAGGTGAAACCTTCTATGTTCCAGTTTGTATCCATTGCTCCTTGTCTTATTACTGCGGACCACTGAAAAGAGATTGGCTCCATCCACTTGACACCCAACCCTCAGGTCTCCAGATGTCCCTTCCAACCCCTACCATACTGTGATATTGTGATAGTAGCAAACTTGCTAGCAACTTCTAGCTGTAGAAGGCCACTAACACAAAACAACCCAGCCCCTTCTTACCTAATTTGGTCATTCTAAGCCACATATCACACAACGAGAGCCCAGGGTTACAAAAGCCCCTTTGGAACATAAATGAGGGGATATGCAGCGGGACCTCGACCACCTGGACAGATGGGCAGAGTCCATGGGGATGGTATTCAACAAATCCAAGTGCCAGGTGCTGCACTTTGGCCACAACAACCCTTTGCAGAGCTACAGGCTGGGGTGGAAGTGGCTGGAGAGCAGCCAAACAGAAAGGGACCTGGGGGTGCTGATTGACACCCACCTAAACATGAGCCAGCAGTGTGCCCAGGTGGCCAAGAAGGCCAATGGCATTCTGGCCTGCATCAGCAATAGTGTGGCCAGCAGGAGCAGGGAGGTCATTCTCCCCCTGGACTCTGCACTGGTTAGGCCACACCTTGAGTCCTGTGTCCAGTTCTGGGCCCCTCAATTGAAGAAAGACATTGAGGTGCTTGAGCATGTCCAGAGAAGGGCAACGAGGCTGGGGAGAGACCTCGAGCACAAGCCCTATGGAGAGAGGCTGAGTGATCTGGGATTGTTTAGCCTGGAGAAGAGGAGGCTCAGGGGAGACCTTCTTACTGTCTACAGCTACCTGAAGGGTGGTTGTAGCCAGGAGGAGGTTACCTTCTTCTCTCAGGCAACCAGTGGCAGAACAAGAGGACACAGTCTCAAACTATGCCAGGGGAAGTTTAGGCTGGAGGTGAGGAGAAAGTTCTTGACTGAGAGAGTCATTGGCTACTGGAATGGGCTGCCCAGGGAGGTGGTGGAGTCACCGTCCCTGGAGGTGTTCAAGGCAGGTTTGGCTGTGGCACTTGGTGCCGTGGTCTAGTCTTGAGGTCTGTGGTAATGGGTTGGACTTGATGATCTTTGAGGTCTCTTCCAACGTTGGTGATACTGTGATATAAGTCCTAGAAATCAGCTTCCTCTAAACTGTTCATCACGTTGCTATTTTGACTCTGGCAGGGGGGTTGGACTCGATGATCTAATGAGGTCCCTTCCAGGTCTCTTCCAATCCCTAACATCCTGTGATTGCTCAGAATCCAAAGCTCATTCTTGCATATCACACTGAGCTGCCAGCACCGCTGACATGCTGACTTCTGGATGCGTGCTAGAGTGATGACTGGAAAATAGCTAAGACCTTGCTCTTAAGCTATGTGTGCATAGATAGACCCCCTAAGCCTGTAGTCCACAGCTTCATGCACACTGTGCCACTAAAGGTTTTCCAAATCAGGAAAATATATTAGCTTTAAAAAAGTACTTCTTTCTTTCTCTTATTGTAGACACACAAAACACATTTTTACTCAGATCCAGAGAGTGTTTTCCTGTGTGTTGCTGACCATTGATTCCCTGAGCACTGAATGTCAAATTCATTAGCACGGTCTTGTCCACTGCAAATGGGTGAGGAGGGGGAAATATGCTCTCCCTAATAGAATTAGTAACTACACAGTGGTTTGCAGCATGACCTTGGAACGCATGATGCTGCTGTTTGGCCTAATCTTTCAGGACATGGCAAGTTCCAGGGTATTGATCATTTCAGATTAAATTTAGTTCTTAAATTTGAATTGGTCCCTCTAGCTCTGCTGTCAGATTAATAGCAGCAACAAGAAAGATCTCTTCCCTGCTTAGGTATGAAACATTCAGGCAGAGGTTTAGCCCATCCCCCGGTCACAGCACTGTGACTTTCACAGCATTAACTGCTTGGTGGCCGTGGTTAAAATGATTCGAATTACTATGAGCTTTATGCTGGCCATTGCCTTTTCATTTTGCAAATCAGATCTCCATAGCTGGGGTCCAGCTTTTCGGCTGATTGGATTAAAAGATGAGTCATTTAGATGAGTGGGATAGATTATGCACGTTCTCAGATCTGAAAAATGCCTAACTGTTCCATTTCAACAGTATTCAAGCATGCCTGAGAGCAGGATTTGGCTCACACTCGAGAACTATTAATGTTGTTACCACTCTTTCGATGTATCACTTGGTAGAAAGTCATAGACCTAAATTAAAAACATTGCCTGTGACAATAAATCCCCTTAGAGCAAAGAAGAGGATTGTGTGACTGACCCAACCTTGGGGCTCTGTGCATACACCGTGACCTGCAGGCTGGCATCTGGGACAGGGAGGGCAGTAACGGTGTGAGAAGGCAGCAGAGGTGGGTTCTCTTCTGCCTCCTTCATTGCCCATCTCTAGAAGTCCCTTCCAACCCCTAACATTCTGTGAACCTCAGCAGATCTACTCTTTCAGCTGACACACAGAACAGAAGGGACTCCTGCTGTTTGCTGAGTGCTCAATCCACCCTGTTCTGACCAGGCACTTACACAGAGTTTTGATATTTAATACAGACAGAATGACTGCCAAGTTTCACTGCTTGTTAGTTAACCTATCATCAGGGGAACAATCTGTCTATCAGATACTTCCTTAGGTGAAACTAACTGAGGCATGCTACTTGCAAATGCTGTAGTGTGTAGGTGTTTGCCACTGAAACGGGTGACTTAGGAACAGTATTTACTCTATAAGTGAATAGAATAGCAAACTAGTTATGGAGGTGGGCATTTTTCCAACAGCACAGGCTGCTGACTGACAACAGGGTTACTATGGCACACAGAGAATTAAGTATCATACATCTTCCTCTCTGCTTCTGTCCCTACTACCTCTTTCCATTGGTTGCCCAGGGAGGTTGTGGATGCTCCCTGCCTGGAGGTGTTCAAGGTGTGATGGTTTGGGAGTTCCCTGCCCCCCACACTTTGTAAAATGACCCAGACTAGAACTCAACCGGCTGGACGTTAAGGACTGAAGCTCTATTTACAGCTCAACACAATGTACAAGCAGAGATAGACACTATAGACAGGAATAGTTACAGAAATAGACAAGGTAAAAGTAATACAACAACACAACACCCCTCCCAGACATCAGAGACCCCAAGAGGGGCTTCCAACAACCCTTCCACCTTCTCCCCACCCCTATACCTTACCCCAAGGTTTGCCCCAGTGTAAGGTGAGCTTGGAGGATTGGCCAGGGGGGTTAGAAGAAAAGTGATTAGTGAAGGTTAATCAGCAAAGAGGAGCCAGAAACTAGACCGCCCGAGACACTGTGCCCCCAGAGAGAGACTGACTGACTTATCTATGTTTTGATTTCTTCTCTTAAACATCTCAGCAAGCCTATGGGTGAAGTAGACATCACAATGTTTTCCTTTCGCAACCTATAGTGTAATTTTCTCTATTAAAATAATCCAATTAACCTCAAACTAGCACACAGTGCCAGGTTGGACGAGGTCTTGAGCGACCTGTACTAGTGGGAGGTGTCCCTGCCTATGGCAGGGGGTTGGAACTAGATGATCTTTGAGGTCCCTTCCAACCTTACCATTCTATGATTTCCAGCTGTAAACGTGGTCCCATTCCCCAAATTCCTTCCCTGCCCCACCAATGACACATCTTCCTCTATGGTGGCAGTGCTTTCACAGCCTCCCTGCCTTGGCATCTACAGGAGTAAGACAACACGGTCACTTCACTGGCACATTGCAAAGCCAGTACTTTACACACCCCGGAGAGAAGGAAATTGGATCAGGAGAGTATTTATAGGTTATTCTGATGGAATTCATAATTGCTTTGGAAAAACAACAACTCAGAATTAAGCACGAAACGGTTGTGCCTTTCTCTCCTTGAAAGAGATCTACACAGCAAAAAGAGACGTTCAGCATTCAAAATTGTAGACTGTCAGAATGAACATTGCCTGCACATTTTTAATTCTCTTCCTCTGTGCTTATGAATAATGAAAGGAGTATTCTTTCTGAGCTGTTCCCATGGCCTGCTCCTCTAAAGGTTGTCAGACTAGATGATCAAGATAGGCCCTTCTAGTTTTGTAACCTCTGGAGCCCTGATCTGAACCGACATGATCACACACCGTTTCCCCCTCAACCATGCCTTCTCCAGTGCACCAGGTAGATCTGTACCCTGGCTGAATTAATTTGCTCTCTCTGGGCTAACTGTTCCATTTGTGGGAGAATTTGTGAGAAATATAGGGTGGAATGGGGATGCTTAAGAAAGAACACTTGAAAAAGGACAGGCACTGGATTCTCATCCTTGACTCTGTCACTGTGTAGTGTAAATTTAAACTGGATTTCCACACACACAGTTATTCACTTGAGAAGATGTAAGTTGAGTTGCTGATTACTTTATTGGATGTACTGATCATTTAAAGCTGCAAGTCAAAGCAAAAAAAATCTGTTTTGTGCACCGATGCTAGCACAGAAGGATAACTGAATTATCTGAAAGGAGACTGGTGCTGGTCTTTTATCCCAGGTAACCAGCAATTAGATGAGAGGAAATGGGTTGAAGTTGTAACAGGGGAGGCTTAGATTAGACATCAGGAAAAATTTCTTCACTGACAGAGTGGTGAGGGATTGGAACAGGCTGCCCAGGGAGGTGGTGGAGTCAGCATCCCTGGAGGTGTTTAAGAAGCTGGAGATGTGATATTTCAGGATATGGTTTAGTGGTCATGGTAGTTGGGTTACAGTTGGACTCAATTGTCTTAGAGGTCTTTTGCAACCTTACCAATTCCATGACTCTTTGCAGAGGTGCTTGGAATTGAGAATCTAAATTAGTCAGAATGCCGATATTTATGTTTCTGGAAATAAGAATACCAACTCATCACTCTGCTACAGGGCTTAGCTCAATAATATTCATGCCAAGCTACAAATAGTGGGCAAACTGAAGAATTAGAGAAGGAGGTATCTTAGCCACGTGTTTAAAGCAGAGACTGATTACTGTGTGCAGTTCTGGAGCCCTCAGCACAGGAAGCACATGAAAGTGTTGGAGCAGGTCCAGAGGAGGCCCCAAAGATGATCAGAGGGCTGCAGCAGCTCTGCTATGAGGACAGGCTGAGAGAGTTGGGGCTCTGCAGCCTGCAGAAGAGAAGGCTTCCAGGAGACTTGATAGTAGCCTTCCAGTATCTGAAGGCGGCTTACAGGAAGGCTGGAGAGGGACTATTTACAAGGTCTTGCAATGACAGGACAAGGGGTAATGGGTTTAAACTGGCAGAGGGGAGATTTAGACTGGATGTTAGGAGGAAGTTCTTTGCAGTGAGGGTGGTGAGGCACTGGCACAGGTTGCCCAGGGAGGTTGTGGCTGCTCCCTGCCTGGAGGTGTTCACAGGCAGGTTGGAGAAGGCCTTGAGTAACCTGTACTAGTGGGAGGTGTCCCTGCCTATGGTAGGGAGTTGGAACTAGATGATCCTTGAGGTCCCTTCCAACCTTACCATACTATGATTCTATGATTGATGTGCTGTAAATCTCGGGTCCAGAGAAGGGCAATGAAACTGATGAAGGGTCTTGAGATTAAATCTTATGAGGAGTGTCTGTGGGAGCTGGGATTGTTTTAATCTGGAGAAGAGAAGGCTGAGGGGAGACCTTTAGAGTGAGGGTGGTGAAACACTGGAGCAAGTTGTCTAGGGAAGTTATGGGTGCCCCCTCCCTGCAGGTGTTCAAGGTCAGGTTGGATGAGCAGCCTGGTCTTGTGGAGGGTGTCCCTCCCCATGGCAGGGTGCTTGGGACCTGATTGACTTTAAGGCTGATTTGAACCCAAATCATTCTATGAATCTGTATCTAAAATATTAGAATTCCTTAATTTCTCACCCATTATAAGCATTATAGTAGTCGAGTAGCTTTTTTTTAATCTCTGCAGTGTTATGTCAAACCCCTTGGAACAGGCAGGTGTGAAATGTCCTAGGAAAGGACTGCAGTGTTACTGAGTGTGGGTGCATGTTGTGACCATAGAATAGATGGTTCTGCTTTGCAAATAGAAGGTCTTGTGACCTGCAGCTTTAAGGTCTGCAGCATTTTCAAAGGTAGTAGAAGACTAGACAGAAACAGCTAACCATGAGGGTTGTGAAACACTGGCACAGGTTGCCCAGGAAGGTGGTGGAAACCCCATTCCTGGGTGATTTTAAGGCCGGGCTGGACGTGGCTCTGGGCAACCTGTTCTAGTGGAAAGTGTCCCTGCCCAGGGCAGGGGGGTTGGAACTGGATGATCCTTGAGGTCACTTCCAACCCTGACAATTCTATGATTCTGTAATTACAACCAATACAGAACATAAAATGTGAAAGTGGACATTTTCCAGCTTAGCCAAGCTTTCTTTCACAGCAGTGTGTTACCTACAGAAACCAGAGAGGTATGTCAAGTAGAACTATCATGACTCAAAACTCTTTCTAGCCAGACATTCAGCTTTTTAACCTCATCTGGAAAAATGATCCTTGAGGTCCCTACCAGTCCTTATAATTCTGATTACTAAAGATAATGGCTCAAAAACACACATACATCTTGTATAGGAACATTTTCCAGCCTCTGTATCAGATTCATGAATTCTAATGCAAGGACTAACTTATAGTTCTTTGGCGAGTAAAGTCACTTGTAACATGGCTAAACAATCAGTTTAGTAAAAGAATAAAACATATGATCATCTACCAAACCTGGATTCACTGTTCCAAGGGACTTTCTGAGGCGGTATGAAGTCTCTGAATCTTCCTACACTGAGAGAACTCTTCTGTTAAGATGTAGGTTTGTTTTCTAAACTGAGTCACTAAAGAAAGGTTTTGGAAAGTGCATCTGGTTTACCAGTTTGCTCTTCTGACATCAATTTGGCAGGTGTGATGATGCATTGACACAGTCCTATGAGCTAAAGAGAAATTATAGTAGCTTTCATCAAGCAGCAAACTGCACTGGCCTATTGCACAGAGCTCTGTGTGTTCAGTCACTAGGCATTTGTGTGCGTTGCCTAAAATAGAATGTCTTCCTGTGATGGGTTAATCCTTCTTTGGCTCTGATCCTGGCTAGATTAATGGTTATAGCATGCTATGAAAGACTGCTGTGTAAGGCAACTATTTCACTTAAGTCACCACATTCTCTGCACACTAGAAGGTTCTTGGGCATCTGCTAGCAATGTGGGAGATAATTTCATTGTCTTTGCTGAAGTTTGCAATATAAACATTAATAACTATTTTTTTATTGTGTGTTAGAATGTTCTTCATTTTGAATACTAGGGAAGGAAATCAGTCTTTTAATTTTTGCCTGTGAGTTCTAATCAGTGTGTGTTCATAATTAGAGCACAAAATGTGTTCAGTCATTTTGTGCCACTTTTTTTTTTTTTTTTTTTTTTTTTTTTTTTTTAATTCTAAGAGTCCAAACTTTCTGACAAGACTGCAGTGATAGCTGCGGTCTGCTTGACACTCACCTGAAGGTCAGTAAATACCAGCACTTGGCAAAGGGAAAGGAATACTCCTCAAACCTTTCCCTGTAAGAAAAATGAGTTCAGTTGACTCAAGTTTATGTCCCCATTTGGAGGAACCTTTCACTGACGCTCAATTAATTGAATTTTCCTGAAATGAATTTGTGTAGAAGCCAAGTTATAAACTTTGGAAGGTTCTTCTGTCCCTTGGATTTAGTGCCAAGCAGGAATACACTTAAAGTGCTTGACTTTTAAGATTTACTAAACACTGATCTTTATCAAACCAGCTCATTTTGAAATGCTCCAACTTCAAGTCCAAATCTCTGTCCTTGTGTGCAAGTCAGCACAATTGTGTTGATTAGAAGTGTTTAAGCTGCCAGAGTTTGCCACTTGGTCAAGGAATGGAAATGGCATTGTGCGATGACCAGGAGTTAACTACATGTAGGAGCTTCATGGGCAAATTCTGAAACATTAGAACTATTAAGCATTGCTCAATGGGGATGAAAATGTTACCCCAAAGGTCCTGAGTTAACTATGAATGAGGATAATTCATGAGGAAATTAATTTGCTAACATCAGTGAACAAAAAGGAGAAAAACTTGAGAATACAAACTGCTATAGCTTGCAATAAAGATGGATAAATTACAGGAATGGGAAGTGGGATTTGTGTTTTGGTTTTTTGGCTTGATTTGGGGTCTTTGTCTGGTTTTCAAATTTGAACCCTAATATTATTGTTATGATTCCCCTCCCTTGATTTTATTCTATTTTTGAGTTTTAGCACAAAACAAGGGCTTGTCAAGAATATTGCAAAAAATGCGTAACAAAAATGCAATAAACACAATGAAAGCCCAAATCTATTTGTAAATCTGACCTGTTTTGTCAAAGTGTGTCTTTTGTGCATCAACCCAAGTTCACTCTGCCAAAAAACACTCAGATAAAAGTGATAGATAGGTGACCCTGCAGGAGTAAGTCCTGTTGTCAGATGAGGTGTAGAGCTTGCAGAACTTTCAGACTGAACAGACTCATATGGAAGCAGCTCAGACTTTGGGTGTGATATGAATCACTAAAACAATGCTCAAGTTTTACCCAAGTGTCCTTGAGATTGTGGTGGTGGGGTTTTTTTGTTTGTTTTGTGGGGTTTTTTTTTGTTGGTGCTTGTTTTCTTTGTTTGTTTGTTTTTGTTTTGTTTTGTTGGTTTGTTTTTTTTTTTTTTGGTGAATGATTAACCATAGCAATCCCCAGGTCCCTTAAAGGCATCAGAAAAGGAGTTATAAAGCAAGGCAGTCTGCAAACATTTGTATCACTAATTATGGGGAAGATGCAACAAATATGACAACAAAATAATGAAATCAGGTAAATCAGATACTTCTGTCTTAATATGGAGCAGAAGGAGTAAGGTTCAGTTTCTCAAAGGAGAGAAGGTTCAGCACCAGGACCACAATAGTGAATGCTGACATCTGAGCTTTCAAGGTCGACTGGAGTAGCTGAGTTAAGAGATACCTGCCAAAATCAACAATGCTATGTCACACCTGTCAGAACCTACAACATAATGGCTCTGGAGTAAGCCATGTTAACATTCAAGTACTCAACAAACCAAACAAAGAACTCTGCTCTCCCTACCCATCATTAATAGTCATCTGTTCAATTAGTTGGTTTGCCTCAGTACTAGTTAATGACTTACACACGCTTAGTGCATACTGGGAAGATGGAGAGAAGTGACTCTGCTGAGGGTCTGGGCAGTTATCCAAAATTTCTAACTCTCTCATGAGAGACAAAATTGGGTCTGACTCACAGGAAAGAGTGCAGGATTACAGGGAGGGATGCTGCTAGCTGGCATGGAAACAACAGACTGCTTTTTTCTAGAGCATGGCAGTAAATGTTTCTGTTAGCTGTTTCAACCATTGCTGACTCTGCTGATACATTTGTGTGACCAAAGACCTCACTTTCAGCAACCTATTTTGCAATGTGCATTGCTAAAACAATTAGAAAAATGTATATTAACCTCAGTGCAGTTATAACGATAAAGAGGCAAATCTTCTTGTTATGAACTTAATTACCTTTAATTTCATCCAATATCCAAGTGATGACTTAGGTTTTCTGAAGAGCAGATGTTCAAAAGTTGGAAGGCAGAAGCTGGCCAAGAAAGTTGCATTGGTAGCAGTGCAGGTTATAAATTCAGCATAGGCAATCTGTTCTCCAAAAGAGAGCTAAAGTGATTTAAAAGGTTCATCAAGGTCACTGAAGAGGACTGTACAGGAGTGCTCCAAAGCACCAGCTGTCCAGACTGTCAAGTCTTGCTAATGAACTCTGGAGTCTTAGAAAACAAAACTAATACTGGTTGAAGCCTGAAGAGCTTGGAAGCCTGGTGGGTGGCAGCTATTGATTTATTTCCTATGATAATATCATCTATGCAGTATGGGACAGTGCCTGCCTACCTACAGCAGTAGCTGATACATTGATGATGTCATTCATACAAATATCTCACAGGTTTGAAGCCATCTTCATGAGCAAAGCAGTTGTTACAGCCTTCACATTTGTTTTTGTTTTTTTTCCCCCCCTAGTAAATCCTGTGGTTTATCTTCAAAGAAAGCGTGCAGACTGCTCCTGAATCCAAGAGGAGTTAGAACCTTGTCTTTGGGCTAGTGTGGGTCTGAATAATCTCAGAATTTAAGTAATCTCCTTCACAACTTGAGCATTGTGGAGGGAAGAAGAGGAGGTCTTTTCATTAAAAAAAAAAATGCTAACTGACATTGTATTTTGTCAGAAGCCTAACACAAATTTTGTCCTAGCTGTGTGAAAGGATGCTGACATAACCAAGTTCCTCCCTGGAGACAAAGAAGAAATGTAGAGGTTCTAGAGCTTTGGGCGATTTAGATTTGAACTAAATGCTGAGCTTCTTGTTCTTATAAAGACTGAGGATTTGTAATTACAGAATCACAGAATGTTAGATGTTGGGAGGGACCTCCAGAGATCACTGGGTCCAACTCCCCTGCTGATGTAGGATCACTTAGGAGAGGCCACAGCAGAACACATCCAGCAACACATGTACATCTCCAGAGAAGAAAAATGCAGAGGTTGAACACAGAGTATAGACTGTCCTTAAGTGCTGCAAGGTAGGAAAATGTTCTCTATGTTCTAAATGATGTCTACATTGCAAACATTGTCTACAGGCAGCAGAAGCTGAACTGGGGCTTTGGAGAAATGCAAATTTGAACTGAAGCACTAAATGTCCCTCAAGTTGGTCATTGTGCATCCACAGTCATGTCTGTGTGGGAGAACAACTCTGAACTCAGCCCTGCTCTGGACCCTGACATGGTCATTGATCTGTACTTGGACTTTGAACCACTGACCACCACCCTTAGATGCAAGCATCCAGCCAATTCCTTATCCACTGACTTATGAGCTTTATGCTTTGTTGGAGTATTCTCCACAGCATCTATTTGTTCATGTTTTCCAATTTAGCCTCTTAAGTAAAACTCTGGGTTTTGAATTGCAATTACTTTCAGGTAGCAAGTAATTAAATACAAAGTATTGTTTGGAGAGTGTCTCAACTGTATCTGTGCTCTTAAGGTTTTGCGCCATGCTACGATGACTGTAAGGTTTGTTTGTCCACCAAATCTTGAATCTGAGTGGCCTCAGAGAGTTTATTATTTCCCAATGTCAGGGCAAAGCTTTGCTGATGTGTCAATGACAAACCCATAACTGTTTTTATGTTATCCTGAGACATACTGAGAGTAGTTACAATGAATTGTAGCTAACACATATGTCTCATTGATGCATGCCTGATGTATTCCATATTCACATCCATATTTTCAAGCTAGGAAGAATCAAGTTGCCATTCTTTGATACATGTGATGCAAGTTATTTTTCTCTGAGAGACATTTCATTTACTACTTCTTTTGTACCCCTTCTTCAGCTCGAAATTTTCAATACCTGGCTGCAAACAAGACAACAGGAATTGGCTTTTACTCATTTAATTTTGTAGAGCTATCTCAAAGCTAATCAGTTCAATTATTCTCTGAACTTTTAGTTTCCTTAACTTGCTAGAGGAACACCTTCCCTAATGTGGCCATCAGAACTGACTTCACTTCTAATGTTCAGGCACTGTTCTTGACTCTTCTCCCAAAAACATGTGATTCCTTGCAAAGAGTTGGTGGGAGTGTGGAGACAGTGGCTCCAAAGTTTGGCTTGCTGGACAAGTAAGAATGCTGCAGGAATTGGAGATCTTTGTCACTGAGCAGTCTGGATATGTAGGGTAAAAGTAGCTACAGCATCGAATGGGTCAGTTTTCATGTGGGGCCTCATGGTAAGGAAGCAGAATCTGTTAAACACTGTTGAAGGGTAAGTTTATAGGAAATGTGACTATGTGGGAAACTTGGCCCAAATCATCTCAGTCCGTACTGCAGGGGTGGAACATGCAAAAAACCAGGGGATGTTCACTAGTTGATTTCTTCATTTAAAACTGATTGCATAGTTACAAATTTTATTTCAAGATCCCTTTTAGGTATTTAATGAGGTGTCAGATACCATATGCACTACATAAATGGTACAGGTCTCAAAACTGTTTGAAAGTGAATGGTAACCAACAGCAAAAAATAATAATTAAAAAAAAAAAAAGATAGCGATACCAAACTTGAGAGTAGCTCTGAAGAAATCAACTTGAGTGCATTGATTGATGATATGTTCACCATAATCAAACAGTGTGCACATGCAGCCCAAAGGGGAATCATTTGCTGGTCTACATCAAGAGGAGTGTGGGCAGCAGGGCAACAGAGATTCTGTCCCTTTGCTCTTATGAGACCCCACCTTGAATACTGCATCCAGTTCTGGTGTCTCCAGCATGAGAAGGATACTTTTTAACTTGAGCAGAAGAGTCTTAAATGCTGCAGTGTTATTTAGGGTATTTTGAGAGAACTTACCTGAAAAAAAAAGCAGTGGAGGTGACACTTTTCGTTTACAACACTTTAGAATTTGTTAAACATCATAACTCGACATCTAGAACAGAAATGAAATGCAATAATATCTAAGACCTCTTTATCACAGCAGAAGAAAGATGTTTGACTTGTCTAGAGCTCAAGAATTTGTCACTTGAATATCTGGGTAAAGAAATAAAAAACCTCCAACATTTCAGTGGGCTACAACTGAGAGTTAAAATGTTACCATTTTAATGACTAATGAATTCCTAATACTTCATCAATGATTTAAAGATCATATTATAGTCATTTCATGGCAAGTTTTTGTTTTGTAAGGCACTACTGCTTGTAATGTGTGAATGTGCTCTTTTATAGCAAGAGTTATCCTCCTAAACTAAAATGTATTTAAGGTTTAGTTTGTTTCATGTTAAAACTTCAGAAATTATCTGGTTGGTTTAAGATCTCATCTTTAATTTGGGAAATTTTACCCATAAGTTCAATAATTAGGAAATATCACTCCAGTGATTTTTCAGGACTCTTAGCACCATGATGATAGAACACAAACATCTGCCCCTTTGCTCTTGTCAGACCCCACCTGGAGTACTGTGTGCAGTTCTGGAGCACTCAGCACAGGAAGGACATGGAAGTGTTGGAACGGGTCCAGAGGAGACCATGATAATGCTCAGAGGGCTGGAGCAGCTCTGCTATGAGGACAGACTGAGAGAGTTGGGGCTCTGCAGCCTGAAGAGAAGGCTTTGAGGACACCTTAGAGTAGCCTTCCAGTATCTGAAAGGGGCCTACAGGAAGGCTGGGGAGGGACTATTGACAAGGTCTTGCGATGACAGGACAAGGGGCAATGGGTTTAAACTGGCAGAGGGGAGATTTAGACTGGATGTTAGGAGGAAGTTCTTTCCACTGAGGGTGGTGAGGCACTGGCACAGGTTGCCCAGGGAGGTTGTGACTGCTCCCTCCCTGGAGGTATTCAAGGCCAGGTTGGATGAAGCCTTGAATGACCTGTACTAGTGGGAGGTGTCCCTGCCTATGGGAGGGGGTTGGAACTAGATGATCCTTGAGGTCCCTTCCAGCCTTACCATTCTATAATTCTATGAACTATCAGCAAGTTTCATTCTCAATAACAGATTCCTAACTTTAAACGAAGCCATTGCAGAAAGGATGAAGGTTACTATTACTATCTTCTGTAGGGTAACACATACTCTAACTTCTCCCTGTCCGTAGGATCCATAATTGTAAAGGTCTTACCACCAGTTTAATCATGAGCAAACTCTGAAGTGGCTGCAGCAAGCAACTGACTAGACCAAACTCTTAATGGTTAGAATAGTAAATAACACAATAGTGCAATAAGACTAGTCATTAGAAATGTTAGGACAAGGGACAATGGATGTAAACTACAGCACAGGAAGTTCCACCTCAACATGAGGAAGAACTCCTTTACTGTAAAGGTCCCAGAGCACTGGAACAGGCTGCCCAGAGAGATTGTGGAATTGCCTTCTAGAGTCTCAAGATCTATCTGGATGCATTCCTGTGTGACCTGTGCTAGATTCTGTAGTCTTATTCTGACAGGGGGTGGGACTCAATGATCTCTAGAGGTCCCTTACAACCTCTAACATCCTCTGATCCTGCAAAATGTCTAAAAATCCAAGACAATGTTTATCTAAGTAGTAATGAGCAGACAAACTCAAAAGTGGAATTAGGTTGATTGTCACATGAGTCACAATGTTGCTACAGCCCATTTTAAAAGGAAAAAGGAAATAAAAGAGTCAGTCCCTCTTATTATTTAGATGAATCAATTCTTTGTTTAATGAACACAGTTACTGAAGCATTAGGTCTGAACTGGACGGGTTGTAATTATTACTGGTGTTGTACAGAAAGAAAAGTCTGTCAGCATCATTAGACATCCAAAGTTTGTCTCAAGACTGTGAATCATTTTATGTTTTATTGCTTTTCTTTGTTTTTGCATGTCTGGATCTGCATTTATCTTAGCAGGGTTATTTGAGCAGAGGTAAGCTCTCTAGACTCCCCACTGAGCAAGACAGCTGCATAGCATTTGGTTTCATTTGTGGACACTAAAATTTGCAGAGTTCAGCTCTGATGGAGGACAGATCATATTCCCTAGAGGACTTGGAGCATTCTTAGTGTAGAGACTTCAGACCAGAGAATATTGTGCATTGCAACAGACTGCCCAGAGGATTGTGGAGCCTCCTTCTGTGTAACCATTTGAAACCCACCTGGATGCATTCCTGTATGGACTACCCTAGGTGATACTGGTTTTGGCAGGGCGGTTGGACTTGAATCAACTTGCTAGAGGGCAGGGATCCATTCAGAGGGACCTGGACAGGCTGGAGAGATGGACCCAAGCCAATCTCATGAAATTCAACAAGGTCAAGTGTAAGGTCCTGCACCTGGGTAGGCACAATCCCAAGCATGAATCCAGAGTGGGTGAGGAACGGCTGAGAGCAGCCCTGAGCAAAAGGACCTTGGAGTCTGGGTTGATGAAAAGCTCAACATGAGCCTGCAGTGTGCACATGCAGCCCAGACAGTAACCAAATCCTGGGCTGCATCAAGAGCAGTGTGGGCAGCAGGGCAAGGGAGGGGATTCTGCCCCTTTACTCTGCTCTCGTCAGACCCCACCTGGAGTACTGTGTGCAGTTCTGGAGCCCTCAGCACAGGAAGGACATGGAACTGTTGGAGCAGGTCCAGAGGAGGGCCATGAAGATGCTCAGAGGGCTGCAGTAGCTCTGCTACGAGGACAGGCTAGAAGAGTTGGGGCTCTTCAGCCTGGAGAAGAGAAGGCTTCCAGGAGACCTGATAGTAGCCTTCCAGTATCTGAAGGGGTCTTACAGGAGGGCTGGGGAGGGATTATTTACAAGGTCTTGTAATGACAGGACAAAGGACAGTGGATTTAAACTGGCAGAGGGGAGATTTAGACTGGATGTTAGGAAGAAGTTCTTTGCAGTGAGGGTGGTGAGGCACTAGAACAGGTTGCCCAAGGAGGTTGTGACTGCTCCCTGCCTGGAGGTGTTCAAGGCCAGGTTGGAGGAGGCCTTGAGTGAGCTGTACTAGTGGGAGGTGTCCCTGCCTATGGCAGGGGGTTGGAACTAGATGATCTTTGAGGTCCCTTCCAACCTTACCATTCTATGATTCTATGATCTCTGGAAGTCCTTTCTGACATTGTCTAACATTCTGTAATTTACAAGTCAGAGAGCTTTGGTAGTCTGTGCGTTAATGAAAACCTGAATTTTACCTTGCCTCCACATTTGCTTATGTGCTCTGTAAGCAGATGAAAAAGATGCTAAAGCTAGAAGGTTTTATTTCTTTATTTGAAACGGAGATTGCAGTAAATTACATATTAAAGAGAAAAAAAAAAAAAGTGTTTGCTATTTCTGTCTTCCCAAAAGACACTGAACAACCCTTGGATTTATTTTTGCATTGGTAGCAGTTATAGAAACAACAAAGAAATTTCAGCAGCACTTACTAGACTTGAATATATTTTCATCAGCAGTTCCTCATTTAGAAAAGCTTTTTTTTCTGAAATACTTTCATTATAAGGGATTCCTCAAAATCACACTCTTCTTTTAATTGAAGGATGAATTCCTCAGCCTCTATTCAAAGATGTGTATATTTCCAAGAAAAATAATAACAAAAGGAGTGTTGCTATTTGATGTGCTACTTGTAGATCTGTAACACTACAATACAGAAATACTTGCCAGATTAAATCCCTCCTGATGCAGAATTTTGTGCTTCTTGCAGAATCACAGAATGGCCTGGGTTGGAAAGGACACTTAGTTCAACCACTTCTGCCTTCAGCAGGAACACCCTCAACTAGATCAGGTTGCCTAGAGACTTGTAAAGCCTCATCTTGAATATCTTGCTTGG
>VWZE01004261.1:251458-285737 GCA_013396675.1 Eubucco bourcierii
TGTCCTTCCTGTGCTGAGGGCTCCAGAACTGCACACAGGACTCCAGATGGGGTCTGAGGAGAGCAGAGTAAAGGGGCAGAATCCCCTCCCTTGCCCTGCTGGCCACACTGCTCTTGATGCAGCCCAGCCCTCGGTTACTGTCTGGGCTGCATGTGCACACTGCAGGCTCATGTTTTTTTGGGACTGGCAAAACAATATTAAAGCAGTATTTTGGTAAAGGATTTTGGGCTGCTGTTTCTTAGAACTTGGTGTAATTTCAATGACTCTGGAGATCAGGCGTTGAAGTAAGTAGCATGGAATAAGTTACAAATTGCAGCTCATTATACAGAAGCTTTCATCTCCTGTTCGCAGATGTATTTTACCCTTGAGGACAGGTCAAAGACCTGTAGCAAATATAATGTGTGCATCCTGTGTGGATTTATGGAATATTTTTCTTCTCTTTTCTGGTTTCTGTATTTGCCGATGATATGTCATATCAGTTATTCTGGGGTAGGTCAGCCTGGAGAAGAGGAGGCTCAGGGGAGACCTCATTGCTGTCTACAACTACCTGAAAGAAGGTTGTAGCCAGGTGGGGGTTGGTCTTTTCTCCCGGGCGATCAGTGATAGAATGAAGGGACACAGTCTCAAGCTGTGCCAGGGCAGGTTTAGGCTGGATGTTAGGAAGAAGTTCTTCACAGAACGATTGGCATTGGAATGGACTGCCTGGGGAGGTGATGGAGTCACCATCCCTGAAGGTGCTCAAAAGGAGACTGGATGAGGCACTTAGTGCCGTGGTTTGGTTAATTAGAAGGTGTTAGGTGATAACTTGGACTCGATGATCTCAAAGGTTTCCAACCTGGTTAATTCTGTGATTGTGTGATTATTGAATGCCCATCAAACATGCATTACATAGCCTCTTGAATCATAGAAGTCTCTCATACCATATCCCAAAATGTTGGCTGATCCAAAAGCTTTAGTAGTGCCCCAGAACTCACATCCTTGAAATGACTTGGTTTTTATTTGCTGGAACACTTCTACTATGAGGACAGGCTGAGGGAACTGAGATTGTTCAGCCTAGAGAAGACTCTGGGGGGACCTTAGAGTTGCCTTTCAATACCTGAAAATGAGAAGGCTGCAGAGGGACTTTTCATAAGGTATAGAAACAGGACAAGGGGAAATGGTTTGAAGCTGAGGGAGAGTAGATTTGGGCTGGATCTTGGGAAGAAGGTCTTCAGTATAAGGATGATGAGATTCTGGAATAGGCTGCCCAGGGAGACTGTGGCTGCCTTCTGTCTGGGGGTGTTCAAGGTCAGGCTGGCCGAGGCCTTGAGCAGCTGAGTGTGGTTGAGAGGTATCCTTGCCTGTGGTAGGGGAGATTGAGTAGATGATCTTTGAGGTCCCTTCCAGTCTAAACCATTCTATGAAGTTTTCCTAAGAAAACAATAATTCCTTAAGATTTTTCTTTGTAGTAAAATTGACAACCAAAGAATGTTATCAGATAACTTTTAATAGTCAGTAAAAAACTTTCAGGTAGGTTGGAAGTCACATGTTGAGGTCAAGCTGGGTGAAAATCTAAATTGTTCTAAATGGATCCACAGACCAACCATTGCTTTCTGAAGGGATTGTTCTTTTTTTGTCTGTTTTCAAATCCAGGGCAATCACAGCTACCTTGAGCTATATGATATAGAAAAACCTTTGGAAAGGCTTTGCAGTACAGCACAAATGTCAGACCTTTGTACTCTTCCAGTAAACTTAAATCCCTGTATCTCTATAAATTAATTATGATATTCAAGCTAACAACAAGCAGTTTGTTTTCACTTTTGCATAATCCAAAGCTTCCATGTGTTTGCAAACTCAGAGTGTCAAACAGAGTGGTGCATTTGTTAAAAAACATTACTTACATTGGAACAAAACTCTAGTAAATATTAGAGAGAGACATACAAGGACATGTTTAATTGCTGCATGGCTTCCTCTCACACACACTGACACACAGCATGTCAACATGGACACTGATAGTCTTATTTATCAGCTGCTTCTTCTTTGGCTCACACAGTATTATTTATTTATTTTTTAATATATATCTCAGCAGATCATAGAATCAAGGGTACCTCTGGTTGGAATAAACCTCAACACTCATCCAATCCAACTCTCCACCCAACACTGAAGGGTCAACAGTAAACCGTGCTCCTAAGCACCAGGTCCACAGCTGTTTAATACCTCTAGGGATGATGATTCCACCAGTGCCCTGGGCAGACCATTCCAGTGTTTAAGAACCCTTTCAGTGAAGAAATATTTCCTAATATTCATCTTCAGCCTTCCCTGGTGCAGCTTGAAGCCATTTCCTCTGGTCCTGTCACTTGACTGTTTAGCTGAGACTGAAGAATTCTGCATTTTAACTAAGTAACGTCAGAATAAGTAACTGCTCATTTCAGAAAGAATAATTACAGAGATATGACCAAATCAACCCTACCAACTCTCTGTTATGCTGGAGTCATCAGGGACTCACAGGTATGCTTTGAATGACTCCTAGTAAAATCATCTTGGCATGCTGTGTTGTACAATGGACACCTGAAATAACATGGTTACAGTTGGAAAGCAAATATTTACTGTTTAGAATATGTTTCCCAATCATTTTAGAGGAGAACACTTGAGGTTGATGTACTGAAAAATTCTTCTGGATTTAATCCATAAATTCACATTTTCCTGTAGCTCTGGACAAGGCTCTTTCCTTAGATACAGGTTAGGTTTGAATGTTTCTGTTAAAGGAGATTTAGTCAAAATCTGCTCTAATTAGTAGGACCAGGCTTTCTCCTCTTCCAACTCAAATCAGTCAATTTCTGTCTTTTCTTATTACACTGGAAAACTAAGCCAGTGAAAGAAGGTACAGATATTTTGTTTAAAGGTGTGTTCTGTAAATCTGTGAACTGATCTCACAGAATCACAGAACCTTAGAGGTTGGAAGGGACCTCCAGAGATCCTCAAGTCCAACTGCCCTGCCAAAGCAGTATCCCTTAGGGTATTCTGCACAGGAATGCATCAGGGAGGGTTTTGAAAGGCTCCAGAGAAGGAGACTCCACAACCTCTCTGGACAGCCTGTTCCAGGGCTCTGTCACCCTCACTGTAAAGAAATTTCTCCTCATGTTGAGGTGAAACCTTCTCTGTTCCAGTTTGTAGCTCTTCCTCCTTATTGCTGCTGACCACTCAAAAGAAATTGGCCCCAGCCACTTGACACCCACCTCTCAGATATTTGTACACATTGATCAGATTTTCTCTCAGTCTTCTCTTCTCCAGATTAAACAACCCCAGGGCTCTCAGTCTCTCTTTGTAGGGGAGATGCTCATGTCCCGCAGTCATCCTTGTGGCTCTCTGCTGGACTCTCTCCAGCAGGTCCCTGTCTCTCCTAAATTTGGGAGCCAAATACCAGACACAGCATTCCAGGTGTGGTCTCACCAGGGCAGAGTAGAGAGGGAGGAGAACCTCCCTAGCCCTGCTGGACACACTTCTTGCTGCACCCCAGGATGCCATTGGCTCTCTTGGCCACAAGGGCACATTGCTGACCCGTGCAGAACTTGCTGCCCACCAGCACTCCAAGGTCTTTCTGCACTGAGCTGCTTTCCAGCAGGACAGCCCCCAACATGTACTGGTGCCTGTGGTTATTCCTTCGCAGATGCAGGACCCTGCACTTGTCCTTACTGAGCTACATGTGGTTAGCCTGCATCCAGCACTCAGCCTGTCCAGGCCGTGTTGGATGGGAGCACAACCTAACGGGCTGTCAGCAACACCCTCTGCATTGTGTTAATGCAGATGGAAGTTCTACATTAACAGGGAGAAATAGAAAAGTGTTGCGTTTGTTCATGCTCACGTTAAGTTTTGCCTTTCAAAGGATGACAAATTTGGTGTAAGCAAATGAGAGTAAAATTTGGTGGGCAAATTAAGGTAGAAAGAAATCAAGAGAAACCTCTGGGGAAAACTTAGGGCAATCTTCCAGTACCTGAAGGGGGCTACAGGAGAGCCAGGAAGGGACTTTTGACAGGGGCTTGTAGGGGAATATGCTGGTTTGAGGCTAATTAGAATATTTTAACAGAGAAAATGACACTATAGGCTGTGAAAGGAAAACATGGTGATGTCTATTTTACTCATAGGCTTGCTGAGATTGTTTTGGGAAAAGAAACCAAAACATAGATAAGGCATTTGCTGTCTGTCTCTCTCTGGGNCATTGTGCTGAGCTGTAAATAGAGCTTCAGTCCTTAACTTCCAGCTGGCTGAGTTCCAGTCTGGGTCATTTTACAAAGTGTGTGTGTGTGGGCAACTCCCAAACCATCACATCACTTTTATTTTGGCGCCCAATGTAGGGACTCCAAGTTGGACCATTGTCAGGACAGGACCAGAAGGCAATGGTTTTGATCTGGAAGAGGGGAGATTGAGACTGGAAGAAATTCTTTAGAGTGAGGGTGGTGAAACACTACAACAGGTTGCCTAGGAATGTTGTGGATGGTCCCTCCCTGGAGGTGTTCAAGGCCAGGTTGTTCTAGTGGGAGGTGTCCCTGCCCATGGCAGGGAGTTGGAACCAGATGATCTTTAAGGTCCCTTTGAACATAAACCATTCTATGAATCTATGACAGATTTTAATTTTACTTACATCATTTCCCCCCCCAACTTTCAATTTTTTGGTGATAATTTCACAAGGTAATGATTCAGAATTAGATTGAAATCTTTTTGCTAGAGTATAATGTTGAATCTTTGCTGAGAGGTGAGGGTACTATTTTCAGTGTCTAAAATAGATCCAATATCCATAACAAGAATATTACCTACAAAACGGAAGTCAGTGGAACACAGCAAAATTAGTTTTGTTTTGTCATCGTCAGTGCTGTTTACCTGTTTTCTGCATAAGAGTGAGAAGTCTCAGACCATCTCAGTTTAGTCTTCAAAGAAGCTGATTTCTTATGCCTCTAAACTCTTCACACTTGCTTCCCTGGTGTCTCTTCTGTGTCTCGTGCTTTCCTTGGAACAGAGTTGCACCATGTTCTTTGTCCCTTTGTCCTTTCAGTACCTGTTTTTGACTCCTTTGATATCCCTTTATGCTACCTCTGAGCCCTGGTTTGGAAGTTTTCACTTCTGACCAAATCTATTTGCTTCAACTTTTTTTTTTTTGCACTCTTACATAATTTTTTCTTGAAGTGAAAAGTGTTTGTGAATTGAGGTTTAAGAAAAAAAAAAAAGTTGTCTTTGAAATATGAAGTAGCATCAAACATGGTGTTGTCCAAAGCAGAGAAATTAATTGATTTGGGGAAATTAAATATTGATACTATGCTCTCAGGGCCAGCACAGAAGTAGGAAGTTCTACAATTTTTTTCAGGGCCCCCTGAGAGCTGATGTGAAAAGATATTAAAGTATAAGTAGGGCAAGCAGCTAAAAGAGAGGAGCTTGTAGCTGCTACACCGGGATTGTAAACTGTGGGTTCTTGTGAACATTCTTGCACTGCTCCACAGAATGTAAAATGATAAGGAGTATCATCTGAGGAGAGACTGAGGGAGCTGAGGCTCTGCTGCTTGGGGAGGAGGAGCCTGGGGGGAGACTTCACGAATGTCAATAAAGATGTAAAGGGTGAGTGCCAAGAGGATGGAGCCAGGCTCTGCTGGGCAATGCCCAGTGACAGGTCAAGGGGCAATAGGTAGAAGTTGAGGCATAGAAAGTTCCACAGAAACATGAGGAGAATTCTGTGATTTTTACTCATCCAGAAATACCAATCTCTTTGAGTACATACAGCTGTACCTACATATCACAGTATCACCAAGGTTGGAAGAGACCTCAAAGATCATCAAGCCAACTCGTTACCACAGACCTCAAGACTAGACCATGGCACCAAGTGCCACGTCCAAACCTGCTTTGATGAAGTAAACAAAGGAACTGCATGAGAATTTCACTTAAATATGGCCCTCAACTTGAGTCAAACCAAAGGAGTTCCCTTCAAAAATTACATAAATAGCTAAAGGGTACAAAATTCTGGGTCAGAATCAGTCAGAGAAAACACTTTTATGAACAGTTTTGTTTTCTTATACAGTATAGTGCCGAATGGTAGTTTTCATACTAGCAGTACTTCTTTACTTGGAGTTAGGAAAGAATAAAATGAAAGAAACTATAGAAGTTTATTTTAAAGGTACTCTTCATTTTATTGGCTTTGACTATTGTGTGCAGTTCTGGGCCCCTCAGATAAAGAAGGATCTCAGGGGACTGCTTGAGAGAGTCCAGTGCAGAGCCACAAAGATGCTGAAGGCAGTAGAACATCTCCCTGCTGAGGACAGACTGAGGCAGCTGAGGCTCTTGAACTTGGAGCAGAGGAACCTGAGGGGTGGCCTCATTCATGTTTATAAAGATGTAAAGGGCAGTGTCAGGAGGATGGAGCCAGGTTCTGCTCAGTAATGTCCAATGATAGGACAAGGAGCAATGGGTACAAGCTGGAGCAGAGATGGCTCCATGTGAACATAAGTAAAAAGTTTTTCACTGTGAAGGTATCAATGTCCTGGAACATGCTGCCCAGAGAGGTTGTGGAGTCTCCTTCCCTGGAGACATTCAAGATCTGCCTGAATGCATTCCTGTGTGACCTGCTCTTGGTGATCCTGGTGTGGCAAGGGATTGCACTGGATGATCTTTGTCTCTTCCAAAGAACACTTAGGGCAGTTAAACATAATCTCTGTACAACACTAAAATTTCATCCACTCTGTGTATGTCTGCACATATGCATGCTCAGACAGATCATGAAGCTCTTACTGTCTAGACATTTTTATTTGTATTAGGAAAGGACACATTGAAAAGCAGGCTATGAGCTGATCATTCAAGGTCATAGATTTGAACCAGCCTTGGCAGCAGTGCATGGTGCTCTGTCTGCAAGGATGCTTTTCCTAACCTTTATTTTGTGTCGAAATCACAGAGGTGCTTTCACCTCATACTAGTGAAAGTGTTATTTATTCCCCAAACTGGACTGATGAGAATGAGAAAAACTGTTTTTGGCTAACAACAAAATCAAAGAATCACAGAATGCCAGGGGTTGGAAGCAGCCTCAAAAGCTCATCCAGTCCAACTCCTCTGCAGAGCAGGATCACCTATACCAGATCACACAGGAGCACATCCAGGCAGGTCTGGAATATCTCCAGAGAGGGAGACTCCACAACCCACCCTGGGCAGCCTGTTCCAGTGTTCTGTCACCCTCGTGCTGAAAAAATTCCTCCTCATATTTACATGAAACTTCTTATGCCTTGACTTTCACCCATTGTCCCTTGTCCTGTCATTAGCATCACCGAGCAGAGCCTGGCTCCATCCTATTGGCACTCACCCTTTACATCTTTATAGACATTCATGAGCTCTCCTCCTCTTGGAGCTCAAAAGCTCCAGCTCCCTCAGACTCTTCTTGTTAGAGTTATGTTCCATTCCCATCATCATTGCTGCTTTGCATTGGACTCTCTCAAGCAGTTCTATGAGGTCCTTCTTGAACTGGGGGCCCAGAACTGGACACAGTACTCCAGATGCAACCTCTCCAGGACAGAATGAAGGGGGAAGAGAACCTCTCTCTACCTACTAACCACAGCCCTTTTAATACATCCCAGAATGGCATTGGCCTTCTTGGCCACAAGACCATATTGTTGGTTCATGATCATCCTTCCATTCACTAGGACTGCCAGATACTTTTCCCCTTCACTGCAAGGTTCATTTGCTGTCTTAGGGTTGTAATGAACCAACTTAACCAGCTCACTAATTTAGTATCAATATTGCTTTAGCACAATTTGACAACAGAAAAATTGTCAGCTGTTCTTCTTCTGCACCCTAACTTTCTTTTACTTCTTTTACTTCTTTCCATGAGCACAGTGGTATGAAAGAGGCAATATATTGCAGTAACAGGAGAGAGTTGAAGTCTATGTACTTATCAGTTTTGTTCTGTACACTAAGAGAGATGCACTCTATAGCAAACAACATAATCTTTTACAAATGAGTTTTTGATTGCTGAATAAGCTGTGTCTTTCAGAAGCTTAAATTGATCAGTTACAAATAATTCAAAATCAAGATAATAATCTAGAAGAGGAAAAAAAAAATCAGAAGCTGAAGCTGTAAATATGCTTTAGACCTCATTTCTCCTCCTCATAATTCTGTGAAATAGCAGAATCACAGAATCATAGAGTGGTAAGGTGGGAAGTGACCTCAAGGATCATCTAGTTCCAACCCCCTGACATAGACAGCGAGACCTCCCACTACTACAGGTCACTCAAGGCCTCCTCCAACCTGACCCTGAACACCTCCAGGGAGGGAGCAACCACAACCTCCCTGGGCAACCTGTTCCAGTGCCTCACCACCCTCACTGCAAAGAACTTCCTCCTAACATCCAGTCTAAATCTTCCCTCTGCCAGTTTAAACCCATTGCCCCTTGTCCTGTTATTACAAGACCTTGTAAATAGTCCCTCCCCAGCCTTCCTGTAGGCCCCTTTCAGATACTGGAAGGCTACTCTAAGGTGTCCTCAAAGCCTTCTCTTCAGGCTGCAGAGCCCCAACTCCCTCAGCCTGTCCTCACAGGAGAGCTGCTGCATCCCTCTGAGCATCTTCGTGGCCTCCTCTGGACCCACTCCAACACTTCCATGTCCTTCCTGTGCTGAGGGCTCCAGAACTGCTCACAGGAGTCCAGGTGGGGTCTGACAAGAGCAGAGTCTGAACTTTACTTCAACCTCAATAATGCCTTTTCAATAATATTTTTGTATTATTTATTCTATATTATAATTTCTGTTAATTTTCTCTGTTCTCTTCAAACTGATCCCTGGCATCTTACCAACTGTATCTATTCTTTTAAATAGAATAAGTTCAGGAAACGGATAATTTTTGGGAACTGGCTGGATTTATTGGTCCTACTTCTAGTCAGCAGCTAGTTCTTGAGCCTTTCACTGTTATTTGTTTTAAAATGTCTGTTCTGATGACTTATGTGTATGTACTGAAGTACTATCTGTAGCTCAAATTGCAACAAGGCTTTTTGTTCTCTCTGCTTTACAGTTCTTAATTCTTCCTCCCCAGACTCTCGATATTTTTTTTTCCATTTTTAAAAGCCTTCTGTTTATTGCTTCCACTAATCTTTAGATCTCTACTTAACCTCATTGCCCACTATTGCCCTTTTCTCCATTTAGATTTAACCCGCATGTCAGTTACAGTCTCTCCAGATTCTCATCCCCTCCTCACCCCCACCCCTTCCCCCCCTCCCAAAATAAAAAGTGGAAAAAATAAAAAGAAAAAAACCAAGACAGATATTTATGGTATTTCTAACATCACAGCTTCCCTCATGTTTCATCCCCTGAAAAATCTATCCTTCTGTTTCAGCTGGAGGAAAGACAGGAGATATTTTGACATGCTTTTGAAAAATGCCCCTCCCTTTAAACTAAAGTCTTGAAAGCTCTCAGCATAACCCCTACATCTGTATCACTCCTTCCACAGCTTGGAGAACAAGGCAAGTCACAAACAAGAGACTGACACACAGAAATTGAAGTGCCTCAAAGAAGTCTGAGAGGAATTAACAATGATGTAACAGATGCAGCTGAAAGACCAGAAGAAAATCATAGAATCGTAGAATGGTCTGGGTTGGAAGGGACCTCCAAGGGTCATCTAGTCTAACTTCCTCTGCAGTAAGCAGGGGCAATCTCAACTAGATCAGGTTGCTCCGAGCCCAGTCGAGCCTCCTTTTGAATATCACAGAATCACAGAAATGTTCAGGTTGGAAAAGTTCCTCAGGATCACCAAGTCCAACCCTACTCTACAGGATTCACCCTAAATTGTATCCCCAAGCACCACAGCCAAACAACTTTCAAACACATCCAGGGTTGGTGACTCAGCCACCTCCCTGGGCAGCCCATTCTAATGCCTCACCACTCTTGTTGGGAAAAAATGTTTTTTAATGTCCAGTCTAAATCAACCTAGTGGCAACTTGAGGCCATTCCCTCTTGTTCTATCACTATTTACCTGTGAGAAGAGACTGGCACCAATCTCTCCATAACCTTCTTTCAGGCAGTTGTAGACAGCCATGAGGTCTCCCCTCAGCCTCCTCTTTTTCGAAGTAACCCCAGCTCCTTCAGTCACTTCTCATGAGATTTATTCCCCAAGCACTTGCCTGACTTTGTTGCTTTCCTCTGCACTCGCTCCAACACCTCCACATCTCTCTTGTAATGAGGTGCCCAAAACTGAACACAATACCAGAGCAGAGTACAAGGGGACCATCACCTCCTGGCTCCTGCTGGACACAGCATTTCTAATCCAAACCACAATGCCATTGGCTTTCCTTGCCACCTGGGCACACTGCTTGCTCATCTTCAGCTGCTTGTTGATTAGAACCCCCACGTCCCTTTCCAATAGACATCTTTCCAGACATACCGCCCTAAACTTGTAGCTGTATCTCCAGAGATGGGACCCCAGCCATCTCCACCAGCAACCTGCTCAAATATAAATAAAACATAAACCAATCCTCAAGTTTGGGACTAGGACTATCTTCTGAGTGTTGCTCGTTGCTGGAGTTACAACTTAGTAGTGTTAAAATCTCATATTCTAGGCAGTCTTTAATGCTTTTAGTAGATTCATCTTCTTTGCTTAAATTACCCACACTTAGCCATGGATTTTAACTTCTGGCATTGACTAAAAGCAAGCAGAAAATATTTGCTGGGGGGGTTGTTGACTCTCTAAGTGTGAATCTGAAAGAAATATTGACATCAGCACTCTGGAGTGTCTCTTTGAATCTTACCTACACTAACATTGAGTTGTGTGGCAGATCTTTCAGATGCTCCCAAACCTTTCAGGATGTATCTCAATGTTTTTCTAAGGTACCACTGCCGTATCATGTAGTGGTGTCTCAAATTTATCCACCTTCACTTCTGCAGAAGGAAACTTTCCACCCTAATGTCTGGTTAATATCTTCATTGATGACCTTGATGTCACTAAGTTTGCAGATGACACCAAGTTGGGTGGCAGTGTTGATCTGCAGGAGGGTAGGGAGGCTCTACAGAAGGACTTGGATAAATTTGATCTTTATGCCAATGCCAATGGCATGAGCTTCAATAAGGCCAAGTGCCAGGTCCTACACTTGAGTCACAACAACCTCAAGCTACAGGCTTGGGGTAGTATGACTAGGAAGCTGCTGGCAGAAAGGGACCTGGGAGTTGTAATAGACAAAAAACTCAATATGAGCAAACAGTGTGGCCAAGCAGCAAAGCTAGTCAATGGCATACTGGCTTGGATTACAAATGATGTGTCCAGCAGGAGCTGGGAGGTGATTGTCCCCTTGTACTGTGTTCTGGTGAGGCCACACCTCCAGTATTGTGTTCAGCTTTGGGCACCTCATTACAAGAGAGATGTGGAGGTACTGGAGCCAGTGCAGAGGAGGGTGACAGAGTTGGGGAAGAACCTGGAGAATAATTTATATTAGGAGTGACTGAAGGAGCTGGGAATGGTTAGTTTGAAAAAGAGGAGGTTGAGGGGAGACCTCATCACTATCTACAGCTGGCTGAAAGACGGTTATGGAGAGGTTGGTGTTGATCTCTTCTCACAGGTCATTAGTGATAGATCAAGAGAGAAGGGTCTCAAGCTGTGACAGCTTTAGACTGGACATTAGGAAACATTTTTTCCCAGCAAGAGTGGTGAGGCATTAGAATGGGCTGCCCAGGGAGGTGGTTGAGTCCCCAACCCTGGATGTGTTTGAAAATTGTTTGGATGTGATGCTCGGGTATATGGTTTAGGGAGCACCTTGTAGAGTAGGGATACAGGCTGGACTTGGTGATCATGAGGGGCTTTTCCAAATGGAATATTTCTGTGATTCTGCCATTTTCAAGCCTGGAGTTGCAAGCTCTTAGTGCCCTGGTTTGATCATTTCTGTCACTTGGATCATGATGTATAATCTCAAAATGGTGCCTTCCCTTCTTTAAGCACCTCCTTTACCTTGCTGGCAGGCATGACAAACTCACATCCTTAAATAAGCATCAATAATTTGCTTATTTTTTGTAGCCCAATTTTTTTTTTTTTTTCATTTACCACAAAGGAACAGCAGTTTGTATTGACAGTGCTGAAAGAGGTGCTGGAATTTATTAGTCAATATTACTAATTTTGTGTGCAAGAAAAAAATATGTTTCACAGCTCTTTGGCAGTGGAAACTTCTCAAACAGCCAAATCAGTACAGCTCAGATAGAAAAAGAAGTGGGAATTTACATTTGAAGCAGGAGAACATGAACCTGTTCACTGGGACCTGGAGCTAGTCCTTTTCCAAATTGCAGGAAGACTGTTATGAGCAGATGGTGCTCAACCTGCATTTGGGTAATAAAACACAGAGCTGCATAACCCTTCTTTGTCCTTATGCTTTGAGCAACCATTTTCGCTACTCTCGTGAATTATACCACTAGAAAGATTCCTGAGCCCCTGAATTTCATTGGTAATTTTCTGGCCTGCTTCCCTCAGTCTACCTCATTTTCTAATTTGATCAGGACACTTACTTGAGGTCTTTTGTTAGGCAATCATAGGAAAAAAACCCCAACCTTTTAGAGGGATTAGTAATTAGTCTTAAGGTTGTGTCAAGGGAGCTTATGGTAAAAGGATTTCTTAAGCATCCCATGCCGTAGTGAAAGTGATTGTCTAAAAAGGGTCTATGCTTTCTACCTGTTTCTACCTCAGCAAGTAAGCAGAGTTGTTTGTCTGGCATCTATGAAGCAAGAAGATGAAGTTTTCAGATGCACAAGCTCTAATGCACTGCAGGATACAAAGACATTAGAAATAAGAAAGAGAATTCCCCCTCACATCCTACATTAGAAATAAGAAAGAGAATTCCCCCTTGCATCCTTCTGCTGTTAACCATGTGAGAGTTGCGCCTAAAGAGGGTTGAGTGTTGTTTGGGTACCTCTGCTTCTGAGAAGATTTAGCCCACGGAAGTACCATGGTGCTGTAGGTGCTGTTGTTCACATCATTGTGATGGTTTGGGAGTTACCCCACACACACACACTATGACTAGACTAGACTACACTTTGTAAAATGACCCAGAATAGACTCAACCAGCTGGAAGTTAAGGAATGAAGGTATCTTTACAGCTTAGCACAATATACAAGCAGATATATACACTATATACAGGAATATTTACAGCAATATACAAGTTAAAGGTAATACAGAAACACAACTCCCCTCCCAGAAATCAGAGACCCCAGGAGGGGCTCCCAACCACCCTTCCACCTTCTCCCCACCCTTATACCTTACCCCAGGGTCTGGCTTAAGTGCAAGGTGAGGTTGGAGAATTGGCCAGGGGGGTAAGAAGCAGAGTGGTTAGTTAGGCTACTCAGCAGAGAGGCCAGCAGACACACAAGCAATTAGTCTCAATCCAGCACAGTCATCTGCACACTTGTTTTTTCTTTTTCTCTTTTTCTCTTTTTCTCTTTTTCTCTTTTTCTCTTTTTCTTTTTCTTTTTCTTTTTCTTTTTCTTTTTCTTTTTCTTTTTCTTTTTCTTTTTCTTTTTCTTTTTCTTTTTCTTTTTCTTTTTCTTTTTCTTTTTCTTTTTCTTTTTCTTTTTTCTTTTTTCTTTTTTCTTTTTTCTTTTTTTCTTTTTCTTTTTCTTTTTTCTTTTTCTTTTAATCCATGGTCATGACTCTAAAGCAAATTGAGGGTAATTCTATATGCCATGTCAATAATCATCTATTCCTTGATACATGAAAACACTGAATAATTATGAAAGCTGCAAAACCCCTAAGACTCAAAACTGAGATTCAGTTTCTGACATGTGTAATGGGTCTCAGGGACCACAGCTACTCCACCCCTTGGCTTGAGAGCCTTCATCTATGTAGCACAAAACACATCTTGTGATAAATAACATCACACCCTTGGATAATTTACGGATGCCAGCAACCAGGATACCTGCATCTGACTTTTGAAAGGGAGGAGTAAGTGTTGTCTTTTGAAAGGGAGGAGTAAGTGTTTACAACTGCCAGTCACTCTGACTGAAGGAAGGGACAGACTGAAAGCAGCAAGGTTATGACTGCTAGCAGCTTGAGTAAAAAAATTGATGTTTCTCTCTCTCCTCCTCTCTCTCTTTTTACACCTCTGAGGAGTAGCCATGAACATTTTCCAACCGTGACAGTTTGCCATTGTCAAACACAATGTCTGATTTGCCTTCTTTATTCATCCATGGTGGTATTGTTGGCAATGGGAAGTTTAGAAGATTTAGACCTTCTCACCCAGTAAGTCGAATAATGTGAAAAAGTTAACAAAGAAAAATAAAAAGTTTCACTTCTTACATTACAATGTTGTTGTTTTGCTCTGTTTAAATAACCATAATTCAACTATCCAGCAAGAATTTTACCATTAATTGTGCTTTTAAAATACAGGCTAATAATGAGGGTAGAGGCACATCCTTAACACAGCTATAGACATTACTTCCCAGCGCTGTTATATGTAATCATCAGGTAAGATTTGGCCTCAGTTCTGCTTATCCCTGTGTAACCAAGACCTTGAGCTTCCAAATCCCCCTTAAAACCCTTAAACTACTTAAAGCAGAACTTCAAAGGAGACACACAGTAACAGCTGGCAAAGAACTGTGTGAAACTGGTAAGAAGCAAAAGTAATTTCTGGGCGTGCATGAAAAATGATGAAACTGTGAATAAAGCAAAGGTGGGAAGAGAGAGAAGAATGAGGCTGAAGTTTTGAAACAGAGTCCAAACAGATAAAAAAAAAATCAGATAAAAAAACCTCTGTCAAATCTAATCAGGTCCATCCAAACCTATTCTGCTTGGAATGAACAACTAAGAATTCTGAAATTGAGAAAGATTTACCTGGTTTGTATAGATATATCATTGTGTTATGATGGACTTTGACTAATTTCACAGCTCTGATCAAGCAGTGTCCTAACACCTTAGCTATGAAGGACATATCTTGGGTTGATCATTGTGCAATGTGCTATGGCAGCCAGGAGGGCCAAGGCCATTCAGCGTTGTATTAGCAGAGTATGGTTAGCAGGTCAAGAGATGTTCTCCTTTCCCTCTACTCTACCCTGATGAGACTGCATCTGGAGATTTGTGTACAGTTCTGAACCCCCAGTTCAAGAAGGACCTCAGGAAATTGCTTGAGACAGTGCAGTGTAGAGCCACAAAGATGATGATGGGAATGGAACGTTTCTCTTATGAGGAGAGCCTGAGGGATCTGGCGCTCTTGAGCTTGGAGAGGAAGAACCTGAGGGGAGACCTCATGAATGTTTATAAAGATGTAAAGTGTGAGTGCCTGGAGGATGGAGCCAGGCTCTGCTGGGTGGTGCCTGATTACAGGACGAGGGGCAATGGCAGAAGCTGAAGCATAGGAGGAATTTTTTCCCTGTGAGGGTGATAGAGCCTAGAACATACTGCCCAGGGGGGTTGTGGAGTGTCCCTCTTTGGAGATACTCGAGACCTGTCTGGATGTGTTATTGTGTGATCTGGTATAGGTAACCCTGCTCTGCATGGGCGTTGGACTGGATGAGCTTTCAAGGTCTCTTCCAGCCCCTGACATTCTGTGATTCTGTGATTGTTCTAGATCTGAGAAGGTGTCCACTAAGCCTTTCAGTTTTCTCCAATATAACAATTATTTCCAATGAGAACTCTTCATGCTGTTTATGACTGTGATGGTTTGGGAGTTCCCCACCCCCCACACTTTGTAAAATGACCCAGACTAGAACTCAGCTGGCTGGAAGTTAAGGACTGAAGCTCTATTTACAGCTCAGCAGAGATAGACACTATAGACAGGAATAGTTACAGAAATATACAAGTTAAAGGTAATACAGAAACACAACTCCCCTCCCACAAATCAGAGACCCCAGGAGGGGCTCCCAACCACCCTTCCACTTTCTCCCCACCCCTGTACCTTACCCCAAGGTTTGTCTTACGCACAAGGTGAGCTTGGAGGATCAGCCAGGGGGGTTAGAAGAAAAGTGGTTAGTGAAGATTAATCGGCAAAGAGGAGCCAGAAGCTAGACCACCCGAGATGCTGTGCCCCTACAGACAGACTGAGTTATCTATGTTTTGGTTTCTTCTCTTAAACATCTCAGCAAGCCTATGAGTGAAGTAGACATCATGATGTTTTCCTTTCACAGCCTATAGTGTAATTTTCTCTATTAAAATATTCCAATTAACCTCAAACCAGCACAATGACCTTTATACCTTTTTTTTACAGACCTACATGAAGAAGAGGGGGGCGTGTGTGTGTGTCAAAAAAAACCCCAAACCAAACCAAAACAAAAAAACCCAAATCACTCCTGGAAAGGGTCTTTACTCAAGTCTGTAGAGGGATCATAACCCAATCCTTGTAGTATTAATTTTACAGCTGCTAAAGAATTTGAATGCCTGGAGTTGAACTGTAGCAGCAACTGCATCAGAAACTTCAGCAGCTTTCCATGGTTATTCACAGGTCTGAACTGCCTTTAACCAAATGTCTGGGAAGTATTTCTTGCTTTCAGAGGAGGAGTTGTGTAGCAATGAGAATTCTGAAAAATATGATTGACCTAATAGTGGCTTTCCAGTACCTGAAGGGAACCTACGGGAAGGATGGAGAGAGACAGTTTACAAAGGCCTGGAGTGATAGGATAAGAGGCAATGGCTTCAACCTAGACAAGAGCAGATTTAGATTGGATGTTAGGGACAGACTCTTTACTGTGAGGGCAATGGAACACTGGAACAGATTGTCCAGGGAGGTACTTGGGGAACTGTGCCTGGAGATACTCAAAGTGAGCCTTAACAGGGCTCTGGACAACCTGATCTAGTGGAGGATGTCCCTGCTGACTGCAGAGGGGAGTGGACCTTCAGAGTTCTCTTCCAACCCAGACCATTCTATGGTTCTACAATTCTATGATCAGTTGCCTTCACTGTCATGATACTGTTTGATTGCAGTAGTGAACCCAGTCTAAGCCCCCAAATACATAACAAATTTGAATCCAGAGCCACTTTAAAGCCACAGCCTCAGCTGTGACAACAGCTGAAAAATAGGAGGTACTGATTAGGGTTAAAAAAAAAAAATTCTCTCTTGTGAGACTATAAATAAAATGTGGCCTTATGGTCAAATGATTTATTCAGCACTAATGTATTATTTAGATCATTGGGAGGTGTTACCTGAATTCCTGAGAAATGAGAGGATTTTGTTAGGTGATGCGGAGCATTTTTTTAGTAGATAATTTCCTAGATAGAAATAGTAGATTTTATTCACAAAAGTAAAGGCTGCCACTGCAGTATCTCAGGTGGAAACCTTTCTAAAATGCTTCAGTTCTGGTGAGAAGCCAGGAATTTCCTGGCTTTTTTGCTTTGAGTGCAGAGACGTTTCCACAGCTCTGATATTCTGCAAGAGACTTAGACAAGATACCAGAAAACATTAACTTACAAAATGAACTGTCACAGCTGTAGTTGTTTTTTTCAAAACATGGCAGCAGTGAACAACTTGATCTGATTCAGAAAGAGCCCAAGACTGCAGAAACATTTGGATGCTGCTAGTTTAAAATAGCACCACAAAGAAAAGAAAAGGAAAAAAAAAAGTCATGTAGATGCTAGTGGTAGAAGAACATTTTTCTTGTTGGCTTCATTGCACTGAAAAATCAGCTTGAATTCTCTCTATCTGTATAAAAGTAGGTGACAAATCTCCCTATTCTACTTTAGTTTTATTGTTAACTGTACACCTCTACGTTATAAATAGATTATCACAGGATGCCAGAGGCTTGAAGGAAATTCCATGGATCATCAAGTCCAAATCCCCTGTCAGAGCAGTACCATAGAATTTAGCACAGGTTACACAGGAACACATCCAGACAGGGCTGGAAAGGTTCCAGAGGAGACTCCACAACCAGTCAAGAGCAGCCTGTGCCAGTGCTCTGGGACCCTTACAGCAAAGAAGTTCTTCCTCCCATTAAGGTGGAACTTCCTGTGCTATAGTTCATACCCATTACCCCATGTCCTATCACAGAGTGCAAGTGAAAAGAGTTTGTCCCCTTCCCTCAGATATTTATAAACATTGATTAGATCCCCTCTAAGTCTTCTCTTCACCAGACCTAAAAGCTCCAGGTGCCTCAGCCTCTCCTCACAGGGCAGTGCTCCAGTCACTTCATCATCTTTGTAGCAATCCCTTGGACTTTCTCCAGCAGATCCCTGTCCCTCTTGAACTGGGGAGCTCAATACTGAATGCAGTATTCCAGGTGAGCTGTCAGCAGGGCAGAGTGGAGGGAGAGGAGAGCCTCCCTTGATCTACTGACCACACTAATCTTAACGCACCCCAGGAAATTGCGATTTCAACCATTTGGCTCTTTCTAGTTCTCTTCACTCAGGATTTCTAACTTTACAGTAGCTAACTGCATTGACTCCTGTGATAAACAACATGCAAAAAGCAGCTAGAAGGTACCTAAGGTTCTCCCTCTGTAAATCAAATGGCTTGCTTACCTGTCTTTGAAACATAGTAGTGTTGCAAGAGTATTTATTTGCATCTATATGGCATTATTTGCTACTTCTTCAATAAGGCCAAGTGCCAGGTCCTGCACTTGGGCCACAACAACCCCAAGCAACGCGACAAGCTTGGGGCAGTGTGGCTAGAGAGCTGCTGGCAGAAAGGGCTCTGGGGGTTGTAACAAACAACTCAATATGAACAAGCAGTGTGCCCAGGTGGCAAGCCAATGGCATCCTGGCTTGGATTAGACATGTGTCCAGCAGGAGCAGGTAGGTGATTGTCCCCTTGTACTGTGCTCTGGTGAAGCCACACCTTGAGTATTGTGTTCAGTTTTGGGCACCTCATTACAAGAGGGATGTGGAGGTGCTGGAGCCAGTGCAGGAGGGCAACAAAGATGGGGAAGGGCCTGGAGAGTAAATGTTATCAGGAGCAACTGAGGGAGCTGGGGATGGTTAATTTGAAAAAGAGGAGGCTGAGGGGAGACTTCATCACTGTCTACAGCTGCCTGGAAGGAGGTTGTGGAGAGGTTGGTGTTGGTCTCTTCTCACAGGTCATTAGTGATAGAACAAGAGGGAAGGGCCTCAAGCTGTGACAGCTTTAGACTGGATATTAGGAAACATTTTTTCCCAGCAAGAGTGGTGAGGCACTGGAATGGGCTGCCCAGGGAGGTGGCTGAGTCCCCAACCCTGAATGTATTTGGAAGTTGTTTGAATGTGGTGCTCGGGGAAATGGCTTAGGGTGAATCCTGTAGAGTAGGGTTATGGGTTGGTCTTGGTGATCCTGAGCGACTTTTCCAGATGGCATGTTTCTGTGATTCTGCATGAAACTGCCATCATAAACTCATGTTTCATGCTGCTGTTTTGAGCCTCATGAAAGTAAGAAGAGAGATTGAGAGCCTTGGGGCTGTTTAGTCTGGAGAAGAGAAGACTGAGAGAAGATCTGATCCATGTGTACAAATATCTGAGTGGTGGGTGTCAAGCGGAGGAAGTCAATTTCTTTTTGGTGGTGCACAACAATAATACAAGGAACAATGGATTAAAAAAAAAAAAGGAACATGGAAGGTTTCACTCCAACATGAGGAGGAACTTCTTTACAGTGAGGGTGACAGAGCTCTGGAACGGGCTGCCCAAAGAGGTTATGGAGTCTCCTTTCCTGGAGACTTTCAAAACCTGCCTGGATGCATTTCTGTAGGCTGCCCTAGGCATTGCTGCTTTTGGCAGAGAGGTTGGAATCAGTGATCTGTGGAGGTCCTTTCCAACCTCTAATATTGTGTGATTCTGTGAAGAACTGAGTTTAGAAAATAGAAAGCTGAAGGCACAAATAATCAGAACTGCAGCTGTTTCAAAGTGATTCAATAGCAAACCTGTCTTAGGTTGAGACTTACATCGTTAAGGACGATGGAGTATCTAGACCCTGAAGGGTTTTTCAACTCTATGGTTCTTAAACCTATACCAACTGTTTTGAGAATTGGGTTATTCTGAACACCCTCTGACATATAATGGAATCAGGAAAAATTGGAAAATCACAAAGAGCAAAGTGAAAAGAATTGACATATGTCCTACTTTACCATCAAGCTAGGTGAAGTGGCTGACACACTGGAGAGTTGTGCTGCCATTCAGAGAGACTTAGACAGGCTGGAGAGTTGGGCAGGGAGAAATTTAATGAAGTTCATCAGGGGCAAATGTAGAGTTGTGCACCTGGGAAAGAAGAACCCCAGGTATCATTATAGTTTGGGGACTGACCTGCTGGAGAGCAGTGAAGGGTAGAAGGACTTGGGAGTCCTGGTGGATGGAAGGATGGCTGTGAGCCAGCAGTGTGCTCTTGTGGCAAGGAAGGCCAATGTCATTCTGGAGAGCATTAGAAGGGATGTGGTTAGTAGGTCGAGGGAAGTTCTCCTTCCCCTCTACTCTGCCCTGGTGAGACCTCATCTGGAGCATTGCCTCCAATTCTGGGCTCCTCAGCTCAAGAAGGACAGAGAGCTGCAGAGCCACAAAAATGATTAAGATGAACAACTTCCTTATGAGGGGAGTCTCATATGAGGGGGCTTGGAGTTTGGAGAGGAGGCAACTAAGGGGTGACCTCATGAATGTTCATAAATATGTAAGGAGAAGTACCAGGAAGATGGAGCCAGCCTCTTCTCAGTGATGCCCAGTGACAGGACAAGGGGCAGCAGGTGGAAGTTGAGGCACAGGAGGTTCCGTGTGAACCTGAGGAAGAATTTTTTTCACTGTGAGGGTGACAGAGCACTGCAACCAGTTGCCCAGGGAGGTTGTGGAGTCTTCCTCTCTGGAGCTATTGAAGAACCATCTGGATATGTTCCAGTGTGATCTGCTCTAGGTGATCCTGCTCTGGTAGTGGGGTTGGACCAGATGACCTTTTGAGGTCCTTTCCATCCCCCGACATTCCATGGTTCTATGATTCTGATCCACCTAATAAACCCCATCATACTGAGAGAAACAGGAACAAATGAACTACCCCATGTGTCAGTACTCATCTGCTGGGGTTATTTCAAGGCATCCCAGTTATTTACAGTAAGAGAGGCACTGGAAGAGGTCCCAAGCATCTCTGAGTAGTGCCTTGTCGCCACTTTCCCGAGAATTTCGGTGCCCTCATTAAGGCAATGTCATTACCATGACCTGCTCACATGCTTGAATGAAATCTCTCTAACAATGCACAGTGCTGCAGGCAGGAGCATGTTAACCAGGCTCACCTCGGCTTTTTCCAGGGCATTAGCTGAGAAAGGGAGATTTGAAGGTAGGCTGAAATCTAAGAGAATCCTTAAAGCAAATTAAAATTTGTGAACACTGTAACAGATTCCTCAGAAAGGTTGTGGAGTCTCCTTCTCTGGAGACTTTCAAGCCCTGTCTGGATGTGTTCCTGGGTGACCTGCGCTGGACTCTATGGTCCTGCTCTGGCAGGGGGGGTTTGGACTTGATGGTCTCCGGAGGTCCCTTCCAACTTCCTCTGATCCTGTGATCCTGCAAACTCTACAGTAATTATTCTTATACAAACTTTATGAGCTAAGGTAAAAAAAGAGTATCATCAGAGGCTGCCGAAGATGCAGCACATTGCATCATTCACAGCATTTGCACTCGAGTGTGCTGGTTTGAGGCTAATTGGAATATTTTAATGAGGCTGAGTCTAATCTGAGTGATTTCATTGTGTGTGTGGGGAGTGGGTAACTCCCAAACCATTACATTAAGGATCAGAACCAGTGCTACAGATTGTATGCTGGAATTTCTCATGCATATAGGTAGCCTCTGGGAAAAAAAAATGAGACCATCCATTGGGTGGTTTTTTTCACTTATTAAGTGAATTCTTAATTCACTTAATATTGAATTCTTCTGTAGGGAAAAGCTAGTACATTTACTCAGACTCCTACGTAAATTGTCCCAGGATCCTAATTTGATGTACTCCTGTAGAAAGTGATTAGGGTCAGAGGACTTAAGCTGTATTCTAACACATATTAGATTTAAATAATCCTGACTTATCTCTTCTGGCTCCAGTCCAGTTCATTTTAACCTGTTTCGCTGAGTGAGTTGGCTTGTAAGGTTTAACTAAGTTCTAACAGCATCTAGTTATATTTTACTAGCAAGCAGAAAAACCCCCACCAAGCCAGGCTCTAAAGTGCATCAGTGATTTTTCTAAGGTTTCACAGCAGACTGAATTTCCCAAGAGGAAACTACAGAAACAAGGTTTGTCAGACTAGGTGTCTTAGGCTCTCATACTGTAAGTACATCTGGGTTGTCATAACTCCCTGTAGAGGCTGTCTTGCGTTTACTGTGCAGCAGCTCTCAATGGTAGCTAGTGCCAAGCAAGAAATTTGCACAATGCTTATTAAAAATACACTACATAAGTATTGCAATCCATCCTTTTTTTACTGTGAGGGTGATGGAACACTGGAACAGGATGCCCAGAGAGGTTGTGGAGTCTGCTTCTCTGGAAATATTCAACATCTGCCCAGTTGCATTCTTGTGTGATACGATCTAAGTGATCCTGCTCTACAGGGGGGTTAGACTGCATGAGCTTTTGAGACCCCTTCCAGCCCCTAACATTCTGTGATTCTGTGGTTTTTCTTCTAATTTTTAACAACAAATCATGAGGGGAAGGTTTTGCTTCTCTTTCTCTTCCTCTCATTTTCCTTTCCATGCATTGCCCAGCTGTTCGAGAACAGTGCATGAATTCAGACTGAGGGAAACACTTCTGTATGTTGGTTAGTTTGGTGATTTGGGAGTTTCCTGCCCCACTACGCTATGAAAAATCACACAGACCAGACTCAGCCAGCTGGAAGTTAAGGACTGAAGCTCTATTTACAGCTCAGCACAATGTACAAGCAGAGATACACACTATAGACAGGAATAGTTACAGAAATAGACAAGTTAAAGGTAATACAGCAACACAACTCCCCTCCCAGAAATCAGAGACCCCAGGAGGGGCTCCCAACCACCCTTCCACCTTCTTCCCACCCCTATACCTTACCCCAGGGTCTGCCTTACATGCAAGGTGAGTTTGGAGGATCAACAAGGGAGGTTAGAAGCAGAATGATTAGTTGGGTTACACAGCAGAAGGCAGAAGACACACCAGCTCCTAGAGAGAGAGATATTCTCTCTTATTTATATTTGTGTCCTTGTTTTAATGTCTCAGCAAGCCTATGAGTGAAGTAGACATCATCATTGTTTTCTTTTCACAGTCCATAATATTTTTTTTCTTTAAGATATTCCAATTAGCCTCAAACCAGCACAATTAGATTAAAAGAAAATAAACTAGAAGAACGTATGAACAGAGAAACCACACAGACCTGATGGAACCGGTCCAGAGGAAGGTCAGGGGGTTGGAACACCTTTCCTTGGAACACCTGAGAGAGTTGGGGTTGTTCAGCCTGGAGTAGAGAAGGCTCAGGGCAGACCTAATAACAACCTGACAATGCCTGAAGGGGACTACAAAAAGGATGGAGAGAAACTGTTTTCAGAGGCCTGCAGTGATAGTATGAGGGGCAATGGTTTGAAGTGAGAGAAGAGCAGATTTAGATTGGATGTTAGGAACAAGTTCTTTAGCATGAGGGTGGTGGGACACTGGAAGAAGTTGCCCAGGGAGGTAGTTGAGGCCACATCCCTGCAGATACTGAAGATCAGACTCAACAAACCTGTGAGCAACCTGATCTATTGGAGTATGTCTCTGCTGACTGCAGGGAGTCGAAAGAGATGACCTTTGGAGGTCTCTTCCAACTCCAACCATTCTATGATTCTATGATAAAATCTGTTTTCAATTAGCAGTTTAATGAAAGAAACTTCAACCAACTGTGAAAAAAAAAACAACACAACAAACCTTGTCACCATACCTTTAAAAGTGAGACTCTGGAAATACTTGATTTTATTTTAGCCCTTTATTTCACAGCTCTTCATTTCTATCACAGTAGTCAGTACCTTGGTTTTGGTTTTTTTTTTCCTTGAAACTCATCCCAGGCCATTTCACATGAATGAGCTTGCAAAGGACTTGAAAATCCTTGCTCAGGACTTCAGACAATGAAACAGAAACTTGAGCAGCATTTCATACCAGTAATCCTTGACACAGAAGATGCCCCCTGGTTTAGACACTGTAAACTCTTATCACCTCCAGGTACTACAAAATCATTTTACCAAATGGTATTCCAGAGTCCAGACCTGATATTCCAGGTGAATGATTTCACCTCTTCTTTTCTTAATATGGTACTATATAGAAATAATAGCCTTGGAAGAGGTGGAAATATTTCTTCATGCCAAAGGGAAACTGCATTGGAATGTTAATGGCATGCAAAAGTGCACACTGCAACAGGATTTGAGTATCAGTGGAGAAGAGTTTAAAGAATTGACTGGGTACAGACTGGCAAAAGGCAAACTAGACTGGAGTTGTACATTTTCTAGGAGCGCAGCTGGCTGCTAAGGTCTGTTGGCACAACTCAGTATCATAAAGAGAGGTCAAGGGAAGGCATATTTTGTGCTGGCTTAAATGCCTCTGCTGTTGCTCAGAGTATCAGGTAGGAAACTAGCCAAATGAAAGCTTTGTTACTATAAGTACTGAAAGCTCAAGGGAGTCCTACACTCAGATGTTCTGAATTTAAGATTAGATAAGATAAGATTTAGATTTAGACTGGATGTTAGAAGGAAGTTCTTTCCAGTGAGGGTGGTGAGGCACTGGAACAGGTTGTCCAGGGAGGTTGTGGTTGCTCCCTCCCTGGAGGTGTTCAAGGCCAGGTTGGACGAGGCCTTGAGTGAGCTGTACTAGTGGGAGGTGTCCCTGCCTATGTCAGGGGGTTGGAACTAGATGATCCTTGAGGTCCCTTCCAACCTTACCATTCTATGATTTGTTCCACAGGGCATGCAGTAAGTCCCATTTAAATTCGTTCAGATCCATGTACACATTAATCCCAATGCCTAGAATTCAATACCATTCTTAAACTAGTAATTTGTCAGAAATACTTAACTTTAGCACTGTTTAAAGTGTTATTTTGACAGATCAAGATAAGAAATGCAAGACTGTTTCCTTGTAACAGTAACAGGGACATTCATGAAGGGGAAAAGGGGAGATATATTAAGAAGGGAAACCACCAAGTGCAGACTTCTTAAACAGTGAGTTGACCCTTTAGATGGGGACAACGGGGAATTCATGAGGTTCTGCTTCTTTGCATCAGCAAATAAACAGATATTTAAAAGAAAATATGTTTAATGCTTTTAAAATGTGATTCAGCAAAGAAGAAGAGCAGTGCAGCGAGATAAAAAGATGATTTATCCCATGACCAGTGTGCTTCAAATTGACCAGAGAAAGTAATCTAATCAGACTTTATTAAACTGATTCTGCAGTACATCCTCAATGCCTGGAAGCATTGTCTGAGCTGGTCTGCAGTCTAATCCTGCTTTAGGAGCTTGCCAACTATTTAGCCTTTTTGAAGTAGAAACACACGCACATATACAATTTAATTATTGCAAACTGTTTTAATCAGGGGGAGGAAAAAAAGTGGACTTTAGATGATGCTTGATTTCTAAGAGAAGTTACATTCACGGCAGAAGTATTCACATAATTCTGACCAAGCACATCCAATTTATTCTGAGCAAGTTATAGCAGATATTGTAGGATCACAAACCAGCCTAAAGAGGTACTGCCAGGTTATATAATCTTTGAGCTCTCATGCAAGGCAGCCCTGAAGGCAAGCATAGAGGAGAATTGCTAAAGGGTTGGGTTTGCTTTAGCAGCTACCTCTGTTGCCTGACAAGCTGGCAGTATGGACAGTGGCAGTTTCAGACCTATATCAGAGGACGCTCCACCAGTGCAACAGGGAGCTGCCCACAGGTTGTCAAAACCACCCACTTGAAAAATAATGGCAGATTGTTGTCAGCCAGTGGTTGAGTCACCAACTCTAGATGTGTTTGAAAGTTGTGTGGATGTGGTGCTTGGGGATATAGTCTAGGGTGCACCTTGTAGAGTAGGGATATGGGTTGGACTTGGTGATCCTGAGGGGCTTTTCCAGATGGAATGTTTCTGTGATTCAGCCCTTGCTTGCACAGGCAGATGTTTCTTTTCTCTCCTCATCCTTTTTTTTTTTTTTTTTTGGTTTTTTTTTTTTGCCTGGTTAAATCTCAGCAAGTTCCCATGTCTTGTGGTTGAAAAGAGGACATGGGGAGAAGCTTTTCCTACAGAGCTGAGGCAGCACAAAGAAAAGAACTGAAGCATGTTAAGTGAGGACACAAAGTCCTTACATTTCATGCACCTTCGTTTATTTCCTTAGTGATCTGATTTTCTCTGAGGTAGAGTTAATTTCCTTCACAGCAGCTGGTATGGTGCTGTGTTTTGGATTTGTGACCAAAACATCAGCATGTTAGGTATTGCTGAATAGTGCTTACAACGCATCAAGACCTTCTCTGTTTCTTATGGTAGCAAGAAATAAGACTGGGAGTGTACCAGCTGGAAGAGGGCACAGCCAGGGCAGCTGACCCCAACTCATCAAAGAACTATCCCATGCCATGCGATGTTGTATGCAGCAATTTAAAAATGGAGAAAGGAGGAGGAAAGTAGGGAGTTCAAAGCCATGGCATTTGTCTTTCCAAGAAACTGTTATGTATGATGAAACTCTGGAAATGGCTGAGCATCTACCTGCCTGTGGGGAGCAGTGAACTAATTCCTTGCTTTGCTTTGCTTGGATGTGCAGTTTCTGCATTCCCTACTGGACTGTCTATCCTAATGAGCAAGTTTTCTCACTTTCACCCTTCCAATTCTCTCCCCCAACCGCTGGGGTGAGCGAACCATTGTGGGGCTGAGCTGCCACTGGGATTAGTTTCACTGGGGATGCTGAAGCTGTGCTCTCTGTTGTCCTCCCTGACACAAGACTAGCATAGCATGGTTAAAGTGGTGGATGTGGGGAGGCCTGTGGATGTGGTTTACCTGGACTTCAGCAGGGTCTTTGACACTGTCCCCCACAGCAAACTGCTGGCTAAGCTGTCAGCTCGTGGCTTGGATGCCAACACTCTGCACTGGGTTAGGAACTGGCTGGAGGGCCGAGTCCAGAGAGTGGTGGTGAATGGTGCCACATCCAGCTGGAGGCCGGGCACTAGCGGTGTGCCCCAGGGATCAGTGCTGGGCCCCATCCTCTTTAACATCTTCATTGATGATCAGGATGAGGGCATCGAGTCAGTCACCAGCAGATTTGCAGATGACACCAAGCTGGGGGCTGATGTTGCTGGGTTGGAGGGCAGAAGGGCTCTGCAGCAGGACCTCGACCGCCTGCACAGATGGGCAGAGTCCAAGGGGATGGCGCTCAACAAATCCAAGTGCCAGGTGCTGCACTTTGGCCACAACAACCCCATGCAGAGTTACAGGCTGGGGTGAGAGTGGCTGGAGAGCAGCCAAACAGAAAGGCATCTGGGGGTGCTGATTGACACCCACCTGAACATGAGCCAGCAGTGTGCCCAGGTGGCCAAGAAGGCCAATGGCATCCTGGCCTGCATCAGGAATAGTGTGGCCAGCAGGAGCAGGGAGGTCATTCTCCCCCTGGACTCTGCACTGGTTAGGCCACACCTTGAGTACTGTGTCCAGTTCTGGGCCCCTCAATTTAAGAAGGACATTGAGGTGCTTGAGCGTGTCCAGAGAAGGGCAACGAGGCTGGGGAGAGGCCTCGAGCACAGCCCTATGGAGAGAGGCTGAGGGAGCTGGGATTGTTTAGCCTGGAGAAGAGGAGGCTCAGGGGAAAACTTCTTGCTGTCTACAACTACCTGAAGGGTGGTTGTAGCCAGGAGGAGGTTGCTTTCTTCTCTCAGGCTAGCACCCGAATAAGAGGACACAGTCTCAAGCTGTGCCAGGGGAAGTTTAGGCTGGAGGTGAGGAGAAAGTTCTTCCCTGAGAGAGTCATTGGCTACTGGAATGGGCTGCCCAGGGAGGTGATGGAGTCAGTGTCCCTGGAGGTGTTCAAGGTGGGTTTGGATGTGGCACTTGGTGCCATGGTCTAGTCTTGAGGTCTGTGGTAATGGGTTGGACTTGATGATCTTTGAGGTCTCTTCCAACGTTGGTGATACTGTGATACTGTGAAGTTAAAAAGTCTGACAAAAATCACAACTTGCTGATCACACTGTTCAAGAAACTGCTCTCTCCTTTGCATTTTGCCTGCAGTAATGCCATTGTGCAGTGTTACAAGTCCCACTTATCTAATCAGTTCTACACTCTTTAATCTGCCAACACACATTATTCCTCCTGTAGTGTCCACCCAGCTGAGTGTTCTCTCACCCTCTCGTTTTGTATTTTAAGCTTGATAAATGTTCTGCAGAGTCTTGAATCTACCTGTTTCTCTCTTTCTCATGGTGAAGAAGTGCTGCTTGTACAATTTCTCTAATGTGTGTCCCTGTCTTGAATTGCTGACTGTGTCTTCTCTCCTCCTTCTACATCCATTTTCCATTTAGTCATGACCTTCTCCCCTTCAAGAAACTAGCCAGCCATTCTTGTAGGTGGAACTGTCAGAATTGATCAGGACTCAAACATTGGATTCCCACTGAGCTTCAGTCAGGCAGATCTTGTTAGATATGTGATTGGGGAAACACCCAAATCTTGAGTTCTCAGAGTATGCATGATGCAGAGTTCTTGTGGAGGGAAGAATCAGAATCATAGAATGGTTTGGGTTGGAAGGGACCTTAAAAATCCTCCAGTTCCAAACTCCCTGCCATGGGCAGGGACACCCTCCACTAGCCCAGGTTGCTCAAGATCTCATCCAGACTGACCTTGAACACTTCCAGGAAGGGGTCATCGACAACCTCTTGGGCAACCTGTCCCAGTGTTTCACCACCATCACTGTAAAGAATTTCTTTTGTGATATCCAGTCTAAATCTGCCCTCCTCAAGCTTCAATCCATGCTTTCTCACCCTATCACTCCAGGCCTTTGTAAAAAGTCTCTTGCCAGCTTTCTTGTAGGCCCCCTCAAGTTCATGCTTTTCCAATTTGGTGACTGGGATGTCATGTGGGACAGCGTTGAAAGCTTTACACAAGTCCAGGTAGATGACATCAATTGCTTTTCCTTTATCCACTGACACTGTAACTCTGTCACAGAAAACTATCAAGTTCATCAGGCATGATTTGCCCTTGGTGAAGCCATGTTGGCTACCACCAATCCTCTCTTCTTCATTTTCTATATGCCTTAGCAAGACCTACAGGAAAATTTGCTACATGGCTTTGCCAGGCACAGGGATTGTACTGACTGGTTTACAGTTCCTGTCATCTTCCTTTTTCCCTTTTTGTAGGTGTGTTATTTTCCCTTTTCCAGTCCACATGGACTTCACCATGACTTTTCAAATACAATGGACAGTGGTTGGCAACTTAACCTCCAGTTTCCTCTACACCTCTGGGTGGATCTTGTCAGGCACCATGGACTTGTGCACCTCTGGTTCTTTCCGTTGTCTCAAATCTGATCTTCACTTACAGCGGGTAGATCTTCCTTTTCCCACTCTCTCTGTTTTCTGAAGCTTGGGTGGTGCACCTAGAGCCCTTGAACATTGAGCTAAAGTAATCATTGACCACCTCAGCCTACTTCTAAAGTAGTCATTGAACATCTTTGCCTCCTTCTAAAGTAGTTATTGAACATTTCAGTCTTCTCCTAAAGTCATAGAATGGTAAGGTTGGAAGGGACCTCAAGGATCATCTAGTTCCAATCCCCTGTCATATGTAGGGACACCTCCCACTAGTACAGCTCACTCAAGGCCTCATCCAACCTGCCCGGGAACACCTCCAGGGAGGGAGCAGCCACAACCTCCCTGGGCAACCTGTTCCAGTGCCTCACCACCCTCACTGGAAAGAACTTCCTCCTAACATCCAGTCTAAATCTCCCCTCTGCCAGTTTAAACCCATTGCCCCTTGTCCTGTCTTTGCAAGTCGTCAGTGAACACCTTAGCCATCTCCTAAAACAGGTATTGAGCACCTCAGTCTCCTTCAAAAGTAGTCATTGAGCATGTCAGCCTTTTTCTAAAGTAGTCACTGAGCACCTCAGCCACCTTCTAGTCATTGAGCACCTCATCTTCCTTCTAAATTAGTTATTGAGCCCCTCAGCCTCCTTCTAAATTAGTCATTGAGCACCTCAGCCTCTTTCTAAAGTAGTCACTGAGCACCTCAGCTTTCTCTATATCCCTTGTGACCAGAACTTTCTAGTTCTCTAAAGTCATGGTGAATCTTGACTATTTTGTGTGTTTTGAAAAAGCAGAGCTTTAAAAGGTGGGTTTAGAAAGTTCTTGGGGATCTCTAGCATTTAGCTGTCAGAATTTATCTGCTCTCTGACCTTTCAAACTGCAAGCCACACAAATCCCACATTTCTCACCTGTTCCTTTTAACATTCCTGTGCTTTGTATGGGCAGTGCCAACCTGGTTGTGTTATTTATTTATTTATTATCATTAGCCTCACATTTGGAAAGCTGCCTGAGGAAAGATGCCTCAAGGAAGAGAGCTGTAAAAATATCTTGCACTTCTTTCCCAGTGTAAAACGCATGGGCACGATGGCAACCCTCTTGCCTTTCAGTGTTGGAGCTGTATACAGTGAAGGAGACCACATCACTATAGCCTTGATGTGATCTTTTGTAAGATGCAGATAGTGCCAGGCTGTGATATTTGCAGCATTGTGCACTGTGTTTGGTGGGTGATCTGCTAACAACAGCACATCTATTCCTGGCCTTGGAGAGTGGAATTCTGCCTACTCACTCTTTCCTTTATCTGCACTCTCTTCCTCCTGTCATGTACATAACACTCAGACCTTTTGTGTTAAGCAGAGCTCAACCAAAAAAACAACTTTAAATCTGGGTGCTTTCAGATTTTTAAGTGTAGGATAGGTTTGAATGCCCAGATTGGAAGAAAACCTTCTGATTTTAGTATTGGGCTGAATCCAGAACCATATGAGCTGCATTAACACACAGCCAAGAACTCAAAGGCAGTCTCAAGAATCATAGAATTATAGAATGGTAGGGTTCGAAGTGACCTCAAGGATCATCTAGTTCCAACCCCCTCCCATAGGCAGGGACCCTTCCCACTAGTACAGCTCACTCAAGGCCTCCTCCAACCTGCCCTTGAACACCTCCAGGGAGGGAGCAGCCACAACCTCCCTGGGCAACCTGTGCCAGTGCCTCACCACCCTCACTGGAAAGAATTTCCTCCTAACATCCAGTCTAAATCTTCCCTCTGCCAGTTTAAACCCATTGCCCCTTGTCCTGTCATTGCAAGCCCTTGTCAATAGTCCCTCCCCAGCCTTCCTGTAAGCCCCCTTCACATACTGGAAGGCTACTCGAAGGTCTCCTGGAAGCCTTCTCTTCTCCAGGCTGCAGAGACCCAATTCCCTCAATCTGTCCTCATAAGAAGAAACCTGGGACAAGCTGACAGAAACAGCATTACAGAGAGAATAGTAATGAAAAATTTACTCCAAAGAGGGTAGAAACCTCAAAAGCTTTGATCAATTTAGTCTGGCAAGGTTTTATAAGAGTTCAGGAAAATGGAAACTAATTCTACTTTTTTTCTATACAATTCTCTATTAATTTTTCTGTGAAGTAGTTTTCCCTACTTCCTTTGATGAAGAGGAACAGAAGGGCGGTGAATTCTGAAAGCCTTAAACCGTGGGCTTTTAAATGTGGAATGAATGACTGCTGGAGACTCTTCTCTCTCCATGAACTGCAGACAGCTGCTTCAGCCCAGACTTATGATGTTCATACACCTCATTGTTTTTATACAACTCTGCATTCTCAGCCTGTGTGTAGCTTCTGTATGCAAAACAAAAATTCAGAGCAGGGTGCATTTATGAACCTCATCTCAAATGCACATTTTTTTTTTTTTTTGCATGATTTTTGTCTGCCTGGAGAGATTAAGGCAAAGATCAAGTTAAAGTTGTAATTGTCACTATTTCCTTTAAAAGTAGATTTAAAAAGATTGCAGAGTAAGCGAATAAATGGAGATTGGGTGAACTGTACTGATTCATAGTGAAAATAACTGGTTAAATTTATTTTCATTGCACTGCTTATTCAAAGGCTAAAATACCTTCTGCTAAAAAAACAAACCAAAACAAAACAAAAACAACAAGTGTGCTTTAAGTCTTTGAATGTATGTAAGTTAAAACCTGGTGTGGACAAGTGAAGGAGACAAATTTAAACTAACATGAAGAGATAAAAGTAGAACCCATCCAGCTCACATCTATAACTGTGCTCTTTGTCCAGTTTTGAGATACGCAATTCAAGAGACAGAGATTTGCTAGAGAGAGTGCAATGGAGAGTCAGGATGATGGCTGGAGGACTTGAGCATCTCCCCTGCAATGAAAGAGTGAGAGACTTGGGGCTGTTTAGTCTGGAGAATAGAAGACTGATAGGAGATCCGATCAATGTGTACGAATATCTGAGGGGTGGGTGACAAGTGGAGTGAGCCAGTCTCTTTTGGGTGGTGCATAGCAATAAGACAGGGAACAATGGATACAAAAAAGTGAAACCTAGAAGGTTTCACCTCAACATGAGGGGAAACTTCTTTACAGTGAGGGTGACAGAGCCCTGGAGCAGACTGCCCAAAGAGGTTGTGCAGTCTTCTTCTCTGGAGACTTTCAAAACCTGCCTGGATGCACTCCTATGTAGACTACCCCAGGGGATCCTCCCTTGGTAGGGAAGTTGGATTTGATCTCTGAAGGTCCCTTCCAACCTCTAACATTCTGTGATTCTGTGATACTGTCATCCTTCTCACTCTCCAAATCAGTCAATCGACTGTCACTAATCATCCCCAAAGCAGCAATGGTTTTACTGCACATGTAGCGGTCCTGAAGGAACATTTGGTCCTTCTGAGCCAAGATGAAAGCTTGATCCAACAAATTCATCTTGAAATGTCAGGGAGGGTTAGGAACCTTCTTTCCAGCAGCTTCCCCAAAATACTAGCATAGAAAACATCTCTAAAATTCCTGTAGTAGCAACCAGCATCCCCACTAAGACTTCAGCATGTCTGAAGAAAATGAAGTGCACAACAGCAGTCTGCATACAAAGCAGCTTTTAGCTACGAGAAGCTTCCATTACCACTTCTCCCCCTCGCACAAGGCGTAAGGATGCAACACATTTGTGGCAGAGTAACATGAGCACTCCCTCCTGCTGCATGGCATGGATGGCTGAGCCCATCACCACTCACACATGAGTGTATGCAGCTGGGGAAAACTGAGCCTGCACACTTTGGTCCTTGAAGGCATTGGAATGAGGCATTCTCAGCTTACACAGTTCTTTTCAGGCCTGGCAAACTTCTCACTTGAGATATTGAAATCCTAGGATGTGCAATGTATGAACTGTTGTCAGAAGGCTTCCTAGTCAAAGTTTGTGTCCAGTATCTGGTGTAGAAGTGGGAAATCAACACATGAGATTGTCAAATCCTAAAAATGTCAATAGCATTCACAGGATATTGAGCATTTGCATAGGTATTTATACAGCTGGCCCCAGGGTAAGATGCAGTTTTGAGTATCCCTTGAATGCATCAAAAATGCCAAATCCTCTGGACTAAAAAGACTATTTAGAAAACATTGCTTCCTTCTTTTCTTTCACTGACCACACATTGAACTTTAACTTCTTTTTATAGTGTTCTGCTTTGTGTGTCACTTTACAGTGTCTTAGCCTCCCTGTCACACCAATGTACTTCATTGTCTAACGACACTCAGCAGTCAGCCTCACTTTGCTTCAGGGAGCTGTTACCCTTCATCTAACCAATGTTTCCCAAACCCTGGAAGTCTCTCCTTCACACTCTATTCTGCCAGGATGATAGGATTCCTGAGGGACCTGGTCTTTTTACAGCATCTGAACTTGAAGTTCAGCAGACTTGGTATGGCACCCCTCTAGAAACTACAAAAGAACAGAATTTCATGAAACACTTTGAATTATAGAACCTTAGAGGTTGGTAGGGACCTCTAAGGTCATCAAGTCCAACTCACCTGCCAAGGCAGGATCCTCTGGGGTAGTTCACACAGGAATGCATCCAGGCAGGTTTTGAATGTCTCCAGAGAAGGAGACTCCACAACCTCTTTGGGCAGCCTGTTCCATTGCTCTACCACCCTTGCTGTAAAGAAGTTTCCCCTCATATTGAGGTGAAACCTTCTATGTTCCAATGTTCTGTGTTCCAGTCTGCAAGTGGTATTATCCAGGTGCTAACAACTGCAGCCACAGGGAGTTCTGTCTACAACTACCTGAAAGGAGGATGTAGAGAGGTTGTTGCTGATCTCTTCTCACAGGTAATTAGTGATAGAATAAGAAGGAATGTCCTCAAGCTTTGGTTGGGTAGGTTTAGATTGGACATTAGGAAACGTTTTTTTACCAGTGATCAGTCATTGGAATGGGCTGCTCAGGGAGGTGGTTTAGTCACCATTCCTGGAAGTGTTTAAAAAGA